>CM041786.1:38263606-38548606 GCA_023375725.1 Nephotettix cincticeps
TATTGCACTATTTTTTTATTGAATTAAATGTAAGAAACGTGATATTTTCACATTATTTAAATATAAATAAATAAGGTGTACTTACAAGTTTAGAAATAAAAATCATTGTTTTTTAAACATCTCAAAAAGGCCTTGGGTTGACTTTTGTAGAAGAGTGGAAGTTTTTTACGTTTTAATGCTCTTGGATTTTTTGATTTTCCTATCAAAAGAAGTGGTAGTTTATGATTTCCAGTGGAGTTGGCACAGTTAAGCACTGTAACACGTTCTTTACTGACCTTATGTCCAGGGGCACTAGACTTAGACTTTTTTTGGACAAATTTTTTTCTGAAAGTGATTCGGATAATCGGCGATTCGGATAGTCGGAGTTCGGATAATTGGAGTTCTACTGTATATATATACATATATACATATATATATTCCTGTTGTAGCAGGCCTGCGTACTCAGCGAATTTCCAAATCAATAACATAATAGTAATAATATATGACTAGTTTGATCATTATCTGTCAATAAATATGAGTATTATTTGCCTACTCTCCATAGATTAACATGGGAAAGAGTATGCAGGTTTGCTGCTGTGAGGAACGCTGAAAGTAGATGTTTCTAGCGTAAACAATTAATTTTTTGAGCATTTATATTAACTTTCATCAACATCTGTCCATAAATAAAGGAGTTTGCCTATTCACTATATGATTAATATGGGAAAAGAGTATGCAGGTTTGCTGCCATGATAAACACATAAACTATGATTTTTAAGCATAAATGGATAGACCTCAACCACATGAAGCTAAATATCAAGTTCTATCCAAAAATATTGATTAATATGGGAAATATTAATTTCTCCCTATCCTCCATAAGATTAACATTGGAGCCCCACAATACAACATACTGTGTTTAGATTTTTTAATATCTCGGTAACCGTTGGAGATAGAGAAAAACTTTAAGGAACTTAATTGTTTAGTTTTTTAAGCTGATCCCAATGGTGAAATATAAAATTATAAATTTTTAAAAATTACATGTGAAAAACGCAAAAAAACCCATTTTGGGGTACAAAACCCCTCAAACTACCCGTTCCCATTGACCGATATGTCTGGTTTACGAACTCGTCCGAGCATTTGTAGGAATACACGTCTCTACCAATTTTGCTCTCGATCGGACCATTTTTATGACAGTTATCGTGTTCACAGACACACATATATATAACATATATATATATATACATATATATATATATAAAATTTAACGACTATTGTTTTTGGACTCTGGGCACCTAAAGAAGAAAAAATAACATGGTCCCGGGCTTAAGTCTCGCCATGAGACCTACGGTAATAGCTTCTTCCCTATTGGAAATTCGCTAAAATGGAAAATTATGTACTATATAAAAATCACCTAGAAAATTCAGATACAAGATATAACTATAATCGTTTAAAAATCATGAAAACAATGAGATACGGTTGGCCAAAATGAGTATTACAGTAAATTATTAGGTGAAAATAACCAAAGCCCAAAGAAACAATGGAAAATAAGTACAACTTTTATTGGAGAGAAAATTCTACTGAGTAAAATATAATTTTGAAGGATAACAACTATCTCTCTAGTAGTTTCAAATATACTAAATGAGTTTTTTTGTTCCATAGCGTCAACATTAAGACAGATTTAACAACAGATCAAAAAATAACTCCTCCGTCTGTTAATGAATACTTGCTTATGTTTCAGACTCAAATGTGTGATAGGTTATTTCTCTATTTAACTAGTAAAAGTGAAATTTATGATATAGTTAAGTCTTTAAATAACAGGAAAGCACCAGACCATGATAATATAACTCCATTGATAATTAAAACAATTATATTCTACATAGTTGATGTTTTGGTTTATTTAATTAACTTTAGTCTGTATTCGGGCGAATTTCGTAATGATTTAAAAATAGCTATTGTAAACCATCATAAAAAGGCACTAAAACTTATCCTAGTACTTATCATCCTAATGCACTCTTGTCGATATTCTCTTGTTTTGGTTTATTTAATTAACTTTAGTCTGTATTCGGGCGAATTTCGTAATGATTTAAAAATAGCTATTGTAAACCATCATAAAAAGGCACTAAAACTTATCCTAGTACTTATCATCCTAATGCACTCTTGTCGATATTCTCTAAGATAACTGATTGGTAGTTTAGGTAAGATCAGTAAATTTCCTAACCAAACAAAATTATTTTAGTAATTGACAATGTGGTTTAAAAAAACTGAGCACTAATAATGCATTACTACATTTTATGGGTGGAGTCTATAGTGGATTAAATTAAGGTAAATATTGTGCTGTTACATTTGTGGATGTAATTGTTCATGTGCAGTTTGTTTACACCAAAAAAATTAGGCTAGGGCCTAAGGAAGCTCGCGCTTGGTGGCGGAATTTTGTGCATTATCGTAGGTAGAGAGCGAGGTTTAGATTGCAGAACAGAAGATTGGAATTCACCGCCGAATAAGACTTAAACACTGCTCCTGCTGTTACTTTAATAAATCACAAGTGCAAACTTACTGCAATAATTTTAAGGTTATTGTCAAATAAACAGGTTTTTGGAAAATAATCAATGTGTAAATTGTATTTATTCTGGAATTTTATTATTATTATTATTATTTTATTTTAGAATTTTATCGTTATTACTTTATGTAAATAAAAGAGTACCACAGTCTTGGGCTGACTGAATCCAGGGCATTTAGCCGTCCTGGGAAACATCCAAATCAATCTGGGACGCGACCTGAAATTCCGGGACTATCCCAGGAAAATCGGGACGGATGGTCACCTTTGTCTACACGACAGTCACCTTTGTTGCTACGATAAATCGTAACAACTTGTCTGAACGATGAGTCTTTAAACGCAAGTCGGTCTGTGTAAACCGCAAGTTGTTAAGATTTGTCTGAGTTGGAGCCAGGTTGGAAGGTTTGTGCAAATTTCCACAAACCTCTCGGGTTTGCAACGCCAAGTCGGAGGGCTTCCTCGACTTGGCGATACGTGTAAACGGTGATTCCGTTATCGGTCTCCTCAGTTGTATTGTTGAAGTGTTATACCTCAGTTCTGCCGTGAAACCATCTAGAAAGAGTTAAGTGAATACCGTATTTTCTGGTTTTGAGTCCAAGTTTTTCAGTTTTTTTATCAGTTTATTAAGTTTGACTCGGTGAAATGTCAGACCTATATCAAGCCTCCTGTTAGAGTTTATTGAATTGTATAGAAACTCTTTTTGCTCGTGGCTAACCAAAAGCAAGGATTATTCTGATAGAATTAATAAAGACATAGCTTACGCCGAGTTAGTGAAAAATATTATAGATCGACCCAAAAGCAGACAGGTCTACAGTTGTCACAAATCAATTCACAAATCACCTCACACAGCGGAGAAAACACCTTTGAGACTGACTTAAACAAAAATTCGGTACTTTTAAAACGGACATACGATATTCGACAAATAGCTACGAATTATCAACGACTTGTCGTTCAAATTATCGTAGTGCGTAAACCCATTGTTATTATAGATATCTATGGGGATTGCACGTGCGTAAAAGGCGCGCCGCCGTGGTATGATGTGGGGGGGTGAGGGCGTAAGGTCAACGCCATTCTGTTGCTGTTGCCAAAAGACATCCGGTTGGACTGTAAATCACAAGTTTACCGTTAAAACGGTTTACTCTAAAATTCAATACCTTGTTGAAACAATGTTTTATGCAACATTGAACTTCATTGTATCTGTGCAAGATAGATTTTTTATCACTATGGCCGTGGTAATAGCAAGCCTAGGAAAATAAAACATTTGATATAATAGCCGTCCATTGTAATATTTACCCTTTGGAATGTTTTTTTTATCCTCTCAAGGTTTTTGCCATGGATATGTCTTACTTCTAGGAGGGGTGTTACGGATTTTTAAAATGGAAAATATGTACCAGGTTTCCATAGAAACCACCAGTTATTGTATTGAATTTGTTATGTTAAAGAATAAGAACAGCTGATTAGATGAAGTGAGAACATTCTCTACAGACATATCCATGATCTAACCTATTTCCCACAGGGAAATAAATACAAACATTAAATGACAAACATTTTTGGAATAGATATTATGAGTGGAAATATGGAACTACTTTTATGCTGCTCAAGGAAGGAAACGGAGGCTGTCAGTTGATAACAAAAAAATACCCCTGTCGCAGCAGACCTGCGTACTAAGCAAATTTCCAAATCAATAATATAATAATAATAACAATATATGGCTAGTTTTATAAAAGTCTGTCCATAAACATTGGAATTATTTGCTTATTCTCCATAAGATTAACATGGCAAAGAGTGTGCAGGTTTGCTGATGTGAGGAACACTGAAATTATGCATTTCTACCATAAATAATTTTTATCTTTACATTTATACCAACTTTCATCAACATCTGTCCATAAATAAAGGAGTTTGCTTATTCCCTATATGATTATTATGGGAAAAGAGTATGCAGGTTTGCTGCCATGATAAACACATAAACTATGATTTTTGAGCATAAATAGATAGATCTCAACCACATGAAGCTAAATATCAAGTTTTATCCAAAAATATTCATTAATATGGAAAATATTAATTTTTCCCTATCCTCAATAAGATTAACATTGGATCCCCACAATACAACGTACTGTGTTTAGATTTTTTAATATCTCGGTAACCGTTGGAGATAGAGAAAAACTTTAAGGAACTTAATTGTGTAGTTTTATAAGCTGATTCTAATGGTGAAATATAAAATTAGAAATTTTTAAAAACTACATGTGAAAAACGCAAAAAACCCCATTTTGGGGTACAAAACCCCCCCCCAAACTACCCGTTCCCATTGACCGATATGTCTGGTTAACGAACTCGTCCGAGCATTTGTAGGAATACACGTCTCTACCAAATTTGGTCTCGATCGGACCATTTTTACGAGAGTTATCGTGCTAACAGACACATATATATATACATATATATATTTGTTTTTTTATAAATTTGAGTTGGTAAATGAGGGCTACTATTAATATTAAATAATTATGCATAACTTAGTACCCTTTTTTTTGTTTGAGAAATTATTTTATTTAAAAATTCACAACATGTTTCAGACTTCAGTCCATTATCAATTTATTATAATTATTATAATCCATTATCCAGATTTGATAATGGACTGAAGTCTGAAACATGTTGTGAATTTTTAAATAAAATAATTTCTCAAAAAAAAAGGGTACTAAGTTATGCATAATTATTTAACATATATATATATATATATAAATTTTAACGACTATTGTTTTTGGACTCTGGGCACCTAAAGAAGAAAAAATAACATGGTCCCGGGCTTAAGTCTCACCATGAGACCTACGGTAATAGCTTCTTCCCTATGGGAAATTCGCTAATAAAACTATTAACGAACAATGATTTGTTTAAACTAATTTTTCAAATTCAATTGCATTTTTCCTTGATTATACTTACAAATAATAATATTATGGGTCTACTTTCTTCTAGTAGAATACGAATTTAGAGATAACTCATTAACCCTAGAAGTGGCAAGCTTTTTACTCTTAACTGTAACATAAAAATAATTACTAATATCTTCTTGAAATATCAAAGTTTAAACAAAAAAAAGCTTAAAACATGCCCCCCCCTTATAACCATTAACCACAAAAGCAAAACAGGTGTCCACTGCAATCCCAATTAAAATGCCGTCAACTTCCACCCAAGCCGGTCACCGATTATTTAAGGTGGGCCCCCCTCTCCGCTTTACCACACATTTGCAAGCCAAATTGGGATTGCTCATGGTCGGGATTCGAACCCTAGCACTTCCGAATGGCTAGAACGTTACTCTCGTCACCGTAGCGCGTTAGCCGGCTCGGCCATCAGTGCCTAGGAGAAGAAAGCGCTTACTTGGTTATAGACCTGCCCGGTGGCAGGCTCGTGTACTACGAGAGCAGTTTCGGTTGTTGGCCCCCAGAGGGAAACACGGTCGCGTAGGCGATAGTGTCTAACAAGTACACTAAACTGACGACAGATGCCTCCACCTGCCAATTCTTATTGAATATGTAAATGCGTCGTAAATTACGACTTTGCCATTACTAGGGTTAAACCTGTAGTTTTTCGTCTACAAAGGCAAAGACAAAGCTATGATATTAGTGGGGTTTCAGGTATTCTTATTTTAATTTGATTTATTCTCAAAACTAGTACATTTTCCAAGAAATTATATATTTGTCTCTCCCGTGATTAGTACGGGCATCGACTTTGGTCATTCAAATCTTGGTACCAATACCAAGATCCGGCTATTAATCGGCATCGATCGTGAATCGGTTACATTCATATCTTTATCCGTCTGCAGTCAGATGATAAATCATTGTTACATTAAGTTTTAAACTGAATTAGCTGCATAATGGTGTGCTAATTCTGAGCTTTGATATGGAAACTCTATAGTTTGGCTTTGACAGACATCACTTTTATATTATTTATCGTCTTCGAATATTCGATCGACATCAAACTTTTTCAGACTCCTCGAGTCGGACCGAATATTCGCGATAATCGAGATTCGAATATTCGAAGTTCGAATAATCGCACAACCCTTTGGAATAGAGATTGGTGTTGTCAAGAATATAAATGAAATAATACAATATTCAAGACCTTATCATTCCAGATCGTTATCCATGCAAAAGTTCACAGATCGTGGTAAAAGGTGCTGAATGAATTTGCTCTCCGCATTCGCATCATACGAATCTAATTAGCAAAGTATCTAGCCTCAGATTAGATTAGATTATTTAAATGGCGACCATACCACAAGGTAGGGAGGTATTTTAAGCCAAGTATGAATGAGGATTGAGTGCAAGAGGATTGTGGCGCAATCTTGTAGTCTTGTTACTGACTAGGACTGACATGTTCCTTAGACAGGACTGTTAATCAATAGCTCAACATCAGATGGCAACTAAGGGACCTACAGTTTAACGTGGAATCCCAATCACGGCCTCTGAATTACGAATTGGTCTAATTATGAGGATGGTCTTTTTGCGGATTAACGTAGTATTCAACAGTGCGGACGTTAATCCATACAAGAGAACACTACATCCACCGACCATCGCTCACAACTATCCACAATGCTACCTGCTCAATTCTGGTGTGACCTACCGAGGGTACATTGAAAGTCATCCAGAGATTCTCACATCGGAGGCGATATGCACATTTCCTAGCAACCATTCTGATGTAGACATCTATGGGCAGGATATTGAGCATACAATCCAAGGATGCTCCAGGGCAGGAACTCATGGCCCCAGAAATCATGAGGCAAGCCAACCTCTGGACCGCCGCAAGCCCCCGCACTGATGCACCGAAGTTAGTCTTTGGCCACCAGACTAGTGAACCATAGGTCATGGCCGGTCTCACCACAGCAACATACAACCAGTGCAAAAGCCTAGGATGCAGTCCCCATGTAGTGCCAACCATTCGTCTGCAAGTCATGAGTGACCACTTACCTCGATCAATCACCCTTTGCAGCTGCGGTTCCCACCTCAGTGTCTTATCAAGTACCACTCCCAAGTACTTGACCTCGTTCTGCAGATTTACCTCTGTGCCCTGCAGATTCAAAGGTTCCAGCCCGAGCAGGTTCCTCCTTCTTGTGAATGGCACCACCACTACCTTGGAGGGGTTGATGGCAAGACCCACCTCCTTGCACCAGTCCCCCACCAGGTCCAGTGCTCTGTTCATAAGTTCTCTGATCGTGTTGGTGAACTTACCAATAACCAGAATTGCAATGTCATCAGCGTAGTCCAAAGCTAGGACACCAGAATCATTGAGACGCCTGATGAGATCATCAGCTACGAGATTCCACAGCAGGGGGGAGAGAACCCCCCCTGAGGGCAACCTCTTGTGGTCAGAGCGACTAATTCCTCACCTTGAAGTGAAAGAACCACTTTCCTGTTGCTCAGTAATGCCTCGGTCCAGCCGCATATAACTCCGCTAAGCCCATGGGCCCTAGCGGCATTCACCACCGCATTCATGGAGGTGTTGTCGAAGGCCCCTTGGATGTCCAGAAAAGCGCCCAGTGCTATCTCTCCATCCTCCAGTGTCTTCTCTATCCTGCCTACAAGGTGATGGAGGGCAGACTCACATGACTTGCCAGGAATGTAGGCATGCTGGTTCCTATGTAGTGGGTGATGCCTGAGAGCACCATCCCATACATACCTTAGGATCAACTTCTCTAGAGTCTTCAACAGGAATGAAGACAGAGAGATAGGACGGAATGACTTTGGGTCCGTGTACCTTGCCTTGCCGGGCTTAGGAATGAAAACCACTCTAGAGCAACTCCACACCGCTGGCACCCAGCCCAGAGCCAGACTGGCTCTGAAGAGCTTACACAGCAAAGGCAGAATTTCCTCAATCCCTTTCTGTAGACAGACAGGTCTGATGCCATCAGGGCCTGGTGACTTAAACGGACTGAGTGAATTAATAGCCCACCTGATCCTGCTGAACGTCACGATGCGCCCCGCCTCCATCCATCGTGTAATAGAGGTGCGATGGAAAGCATTCGTTGTGTCCAGTCCCTCAGATTGGTCGAGAACAACGCACCCTGGAAAATGCGTTCTGGCCATGAGATCCAAGACTTCATGGGGGTTGTGTAATATCTTACCGTCAGGTTCCACTAGAGTTCCAAGGCAAGAGGAGTTGTCCTTAGAAAGGAGTTTGAACAACCTAGAGGTATCCTTAACACCTTCCAGATTGGTGCAAAAGTTTCTCCAGGAGAGTCTCTTGGCTCTCCTGACTGCGAGATTATATTCTGTCAGCAAGCTATGATAGCGGTCCCAATTTTTACTACGCTTAGCTTTGCTGAAGTTTGCTCTGACCTTCCTTCTCATGTTGGTCAGTTCAGAGGTCCACCAATTCACTCTCCCTCCCCTGCCCTCCGAGAGCGGACAACACCCATCAAAGGCGGAGACTATCGTCTCCCCGAGACGGACCGCCACATGATCAAGATCCTGGCAGTCCCGAACTCTAGGAGACCAGCCTTCTAGTCCAGCTCTAAGAGAAGCAGAGAAGAGGTCCCAATTGGCTCGCCTCGGGTTCCTAAACGAAACCTTTTCAGGCAGAAAGTCCCCTACTTCAAAGAGGATATGCCTGTGATCAGAAAGTGAGGGTTCGGTAGAGACCCTCCAGTTGAGAATCTTACCCTCCAACCCCTCTGAATATAGCGTAAGATCAATAATAGAGCTACCTACGCGACTTACAAACGTTGGCTCGGAACCAACATTCGATATGAGGAGACCACTAGATACAATAAAATCTAATAGTGACTCACCTCTGGTGTTGGTCTTCTTACACCCCCAGACTCTGTTGTGGGCGTTAGAGTCGCATCCCACCACCAGTTGCGACCCGGATTCCCTCGCATACTCCACCAGAAGAGCAAGCTCGTGCGGCGGAGCTTGCGGTGTGTCCCCGGGCATGTAAACTGACGCGAAGATCAGAGGTCTGCCGGTAGATCTACAGTTGGTCCTCACCACCGCCTGATCCCTAGAGCAGAATTCCCACAGTGGCTCGCATCTGAGTCCATTTTTGACCCAGACGCAAGCCCTTGGGGTATTAGTGCAGGCCGAGAATAACTGTCCCCTAGAGGACCCCAAACCTGAGATTTTGTCGCCCCTTACCCAAGGCTCTTGAATTAGGGCGTAATTAACAGCATGTTTGACTGAATATTCACAGAAGACTGCCGAGGCAGCCTTACTGTGTTGGAGGTTTACCTGAATTACCTTTGTCATTGTCTTGAGCTGAGCCAGAGTTGGACCCCGAAAGCACCCTAAAGGAAACCTTCGTTGCAGCCAGGAATGCCTTCCACCCCTGTTTACTCAACACAAGTGCACTGGCCTCGTCAATCACGAGGACAAGAGTCTGAAATTGGTCTTCCTGCCTCCTATTGACGATCCGCCAGTCTTTGGTGATAACACCTGGGTTCTGTTTCTGCAGACCCACGAAGACCCTCTTCGGATCTAAGTGCTCTGCCTTGGGAAACAGTTTGTCTATTCTCAAGATTACCTTGACAGAACGGAGGAGGTCTTTGTACTCTCCAACCAACATCTCGACCCCCTCGCGTACAGCAAGAGAGGCCGCCTTGCCCTTCAGCCAGTCGCAGGTCACGTCGTTACAGCAGACTGCAACCACTGCTCCTTTCTCCTGAAAGGTCCTCGAAATCTGCAGAGGTCCGACCTCTGAATCATCGTCGATCATGAGATCGCCGAGCTTGGCCTGTAACAAACAGCATTCTTCGTCCGTGAGCTTATCGTCAGGATATGCCGCAGGAACGATCGCCAACTTCCTGGTGGTCAGCAAATCCTTGAAGGTCTCACCAGAAGTTGATGGTCCCGGAGAGGTCTTCTCCGGAGGGGTCTCGCTGGGCTTCTGCCTCTTGGGGTCCGACCTACGCATGGGAGAAACTCCCGAGTTAGTACCCTCCCCTTGTGGCACTCCACCAGATTGTCTTTTGCGCTTGGGGCGCTTCGTTACCTTCCTCCACTCAGCTGGCGGAAGCCACTCACCAGTCGCCTTCTTCTTTTCCTTCAGAAGGCACCTTCTCTCCGCTGGATGCGGTTGTTCAACTGCCTTAGACTTGGGCAACCCCTCAGCACTAGAGCCGGGCGCCAGCACAGCTGCGGCCCCTGACTCACCAGACTGAGAGAGTGTCTCAAGAAGAACCTGGACAGACACAGAAACATCCTCCAGTTTTTCCTCCTTTGTCGGAGGAACCATCTTTCCAGGCGGGGACCTCACGGTGAGTGAGCTCTGCGCGAACACGTTCAACTCACCCGACCCTGTCTCCATCTCCTGTGACATAACGACAACGTTAGTTGATAGCTGAGATTTGCCCTCCCCAGAATCCACGGGCATGTCCTCCGAAGAGGAGTGGGATTGACTGCCGGAGCAGCGACCACCTGGGGTAGATCCGTTTGTTTATCATCAGCCATTTTCTAATCTAAAAACATCACAAGTTAGGAGTATGACGATGTCACTATCCATGCTGGACCCGTTCAAGGTTGCACCTCTCCTTGTCTCCGGCACGGTACTGTAACAGCTGCACACATACCTGTTACAGAAGCAGTGCGGTGGCCGGTCTAACGTATACCTACATCTTGCCCACCGCTAAACCAACCCCGGGCCGATCTGTGTACACCTACACTACGCCCCATGGTCGGTACGTGAAACCGCTGCAACCCAGTTCACGAGCACTTTATCGACTGCTGGGTCTAGATCCGCTGCCTTTAGCAAAACAGAGGCACCCCGTGTAGGCTGTGCGCATAGCACACAGTGGGCCAGCCGATAGACGGACAGGCCACATCACAGCGGTCTTGCAGAGTCCCCTCACGCAAGCGTGAGGCATACACTTCTGCCTGGGGCGCTCTCGCTAACCCCTCACCTCCAATAATTAAGTAATTATTATTACGAGCTAGAATACACCCTCATTCAGTCTTTTAGAAGAGAAGGACTTTGTATTAGTTTTTATTGTAACATTACATTCATCTATAAAGATAAATAATATTAGAGTAAGTTTATTCAATCATTAAGTTAATATGTTCCCGAGATTTGCAACAATAGTATTCAATTCTACCCTAACAGTAGTACCAAAATAAAATATCTCACAAATCTTCTAAATATCTTCTTATAGTTCGGGCCTGCTGAAGATGGCTTAAAATAACCCACCACACATTTCCGTGGTAGGAGATGTGCATATTCAATTGCTATGGTTTACTAGCTGTTGTATCCGGCTTTGTCCAGGGGAAAAAGGTTCACCGTTAGAGATTAGAGGATCATTTGAGTTTAGGTGGGCGAATTGGCTTTGCTTAATCGCCAGGGTGAACTCCACACGCTCGTTCACAATTTAGTTCTCGAAAAAATGCATGTACTGCATTCTCGATTGAGCATCTAGTCAGACCAAAACTATAAATTTTACTTACTTATCAGAAATACGTTAGGACATTTAATATCCACTGGGACGTAGCCTGAGGAAATTCTAAGGACGTAAATAAAGTCTGTGTGTTGCTTGAGGGTATTAGTAGTACAGTAGAACCCCGTTTATCCGGACCCCGATGATCCGGATCTCCGGTTTATCCGGATCAAAATTTTTGACCATAATGCACATAAAATGCCCTATTATATTAGATTTTTCAGCGTAAAAATAACATTTTTAATCATAACATTCACATTACTGTACTTTCAATAAACTTAAATATGTACTTTGATCGTAAATATTTTGTTTATAAGAGTGTAGGAAATGCGTAGATACAATATATAGCGCAGTACGTACAGTACAGTAAGAATGAATGACGCATCCGTTCGTTGCGACTTTATCTTTCTTGAAAGGTCGTCGCCCTCTCCCCTCCACTGGCAGTGGCGCGTCGCCCTCTCCCCTCCACTGCCAGTGGCGCGTCGCCCTCTCCCCTCCACTGCCAGTGGCGCGAACAGCAGTTGCTCAGTAACTCTGAGTCAGTGTGCCTCGTGCGGTGTTGTGTGCGTCCTGCTGAAGGTGTTAAAATTTGTGTGTTGGTTATGGCGACCAAACGGAAAAAAGTTGTTGTCACAATGGACAAAAGACTAGATACCTTGCGTCGAATCGACAAAGGTGAATCACTCAAATCAATTGCTGAAGAACTGGGCGTGGGGACATCAACTGTATCTGATTGGAAAAAAAATCGAAATCAAATTGAAGACTTCTGTTTGAAAATGATGAGCAAAGACAGTTTAGAGGGTAGAGGGACTGCCAAGAAAGCCAAAAACGTACAGTTGGATGAAGCATTGTTTGTGTGGTTCTGCTCTCAACGTGAACGTGGTGTGCCGATAACTGGACCGATTTTAGCCGAAAAAGCTGTTAGCCTCAATAGTAAGCTACCAAACCCTGAACCAAATTTCAAAGCTAGTCAAGGATGGTTGGATCGCTTCAAAAAACGTCATGGCATCCGACAGTTAACTGTAACTGGTGAAAGCCTTTCTGGTGATGCAGTGGCGAGTGAAAGGTTCAAAAAAGAGTTTGAACAGTTTATTGCGTCTGAAACCCTTACAGCAGACCAGATATACAATGCAGACGAAACTGGTCTATTCTACCGTGTTCTACCAAACAAAACACTAGCCTCAAAAATTGACAAATCAGCAAAAGGTTTAAAAAAAAGTAAAGATCGTCTTACAGCAATGGCTTGTAGCAATGCCTCTGGGAAACATAAACTACCACTACTGATAATCGGGAAGTCTAAAAATCCCCGCGCATTGAAAAATGTGAATCGTGCGTCCCTGCCTGTTATTTATGAAAATCAAAAAAGAGGGTGGATGGAAGGAACAACTTTCAAGAACTGGTTTTTCAAAAACTTTGTCCCTGATGTGAAAAAGTATTTAGAGAAAAACAATCTTCCACAAAAAGCCATACTATTTTTGGACAATGCTCCATCCCACCCTGATGAAGAAGAACTGGTCAGTGGCGATATTAAAGTGAAGTTTTTGCCACCAAATGTCACGGCGCTTTTGCAGCCTATGGATCAGGGGGTGCTGGAAAATATTAAACGTGTTTACCGGAGAAATCTTCTCAGCCAAATGATTGAAGAAGAAGGAGAATTGAATGTGATTTCTTTGTTGAAGTCAATCAATGTCAAAGACGTTATCTATATGGTCGCTGATGCATGGGACCACGTAAACGAGGAAACAATTAAGAAGTCATGGAAAAAAATATGGCCTACTGTTTGCAACCCAAAGAATGGAGCAGACGGTGACACTTCACAGTCATCTGAGTGTGATCCCGATGATCCGACTTTTTCGGTTTCTGAGGAGCAGTTCCTTGGCATGTTTAACCAAATTGACGGCTGTTCAGATTTAGAAATGGAAGATATCCAGCTTTGGTTAGAAGACGACAATGACGGGGGATACAGTGCTATGACAGACGAGGAGATTATTGCATCATGTTCGTCCACTCAGCAAGAAGACAGCGACAGCGAGGAGGAGGAAGGTGAGGCGAGCTACACGCAGCCAGAGATTACGCATGCGGCGGCCATGTCACAGCTGGAGAACATTATGACGTACTTGGAGCGGCAGCCAGACACTGCACCGGCTGAACTTTTGGTGATCAAGCGTTTGCGTGATCATGCTGCGGTTAAACGCCATACAAAAGTAAAGCAAAGAAAAATAGACAATTTTTTTGTTACAAAATAAGTTCAATACTGTACTCCCGTTTGTGTCTTGTAAAATAGTATAATGTGTGTTTTTGCCGAATAAATGGTAAGTTTCTGTATTCCAGTACTGTATGTGTTGTTATTTTTCATATCCCAACTGTGTCCGGTTTATCCGGATTTTTGTTTATCCGGATCATGTCCGGCCCCAGCTAATCCGGATAAACGAGGTACTACTGTAATATAATTACAAAATATGAATCAAAGCAGTTGAATATTTTGGGCGAGAAAGAGCACCTAACACCCAAACAAACTTACTAACCTCCGTATTTTTAATATTTGTAGGATATTTTTTCAGTTTTCATATTGAATTTATACGTGATATTTTGTTTATTTGTCACATTTAAATTATTTGTGAAGTTGAAAACCACCGAGTATGCAATTGTTATTGCCGGGGTCATCCGACGCATCCGAAGCCGAGCCGGGATCATCAGTAATCTGTTTGACACTAGCGTAAAATGCTATAAATAAATCCATTTAACAATTTATGTTACTCCGAAAGAAAAATCTAAATGTTAATGAAATTACAAATACAACGTAAGGCAATTTCTTTGCCGTATAACAGTTGAAAATATGAAAAAAAATAGAAACGAAAGTGTCCTCGGATACAACCCCTTCAACGTACACCAAACACACCGAGGAGGAGGAGTCGCTCGTTCCACAGGCAGACGAGATGAACATCCGGTCAGGAACACTTGACAACATGGGATAGAATTGGCAACGCAGGAAATAAAAATAGATGCGCCGAGTCCTCGGATAATGCGTGGAAAATCAAGTTGAAAACACACGTTGTGTGTGTAAGAATGCCGGCCGGCGTCCTCGGATAATGCGGGAGGAGTGGTTGGAAACACAGTTAACAGCGCGCCAAGCGGCAAAACGCTGAACTAGCAATCCACCCTAGGGTAGGGATCTGAGGACATATATAAAACATATAAAAAAATTTTAACGACTATTGTCTTTGGCCTCTGGGCATATTTAAAGACGAAAAATAACATGGTCTCGGGCTTAAGTCTTGCCATGAGACCTACAGTAATAGCTTCTTCCCTATGGGAAATGCACCAATAAAATAAGCTTAAAAAAATTGAGTTATGAAAAACAATAAGATGGGTCAAAAAGGTTAAACTACCTGCCTGTGGGAAATTTTTTGGAGAATCACTTCTAATAACTGTGTTTCCAAAAACCAAACCTCAATATTTATTACTTATTATTACTTAAACTACTTATTTATTTGTAAGTGGTTTATCTTTAATTCTGCAAATGTAGTTATCACTTGCAACATGAGAGTGAGAGTGTCAAGGGCAGGCTGGGAGACTGACGTGGTGCTGGTGTGCATGTGTGTTGGCTGGCATTGTAGTGTCACTACTGTACTAAGCTGTGAGTGAGTGTTGCCAATATCAAGGATCGATTGTTGTAACCACGTGAGTCTTACTGGCTTAGACATTAAATACTACATTTTGGGAAATGTGATCCTACACTAAATACAGTGTAGGATCACATTTCCCAACAAAACCCACTCAAAAAAGTGGTATTATGGAGGGGGGATTATGTCCTCAAAAAATCAAACAGGTATTTGTGTTCTCTTGTTGTTAGTTTAAGAAATTGGATAGTTACTTTTTAAACTATAAATTGGTAAGTGGTTTTTAAGTTAACTTTAAAGATAATGATGGTTCTATTAAAGGCTCTAGTTTTTAAAATTTACTCAAGGGAGAAATTATGTGTTGGTCCACTGATACCGTTGATTTCTTATGGAGCCACAATGGTGATCTCATGAATACAGTAATATGTAAAAATAGTATCGTACTTATTGTTTTGAAATATTGTGTTGAAACTTTGTATTCAGCTTCATATTGTTAAGTTCTATTAATGTATCCTTAAAAACTTAAGTGTTCTTGTTTATTACGTAAGCAAAGTTCCTTACTGATTCCCCATGTTATTTTTTTAGAAAGTTAGGAAGTTTATTTTTGATGTTTAAAAACATATTTGGATGATATTTTCTCCGTGGTTTATCTATGATATTTGTGTAAAACATGAAAAAAACACCAAAATAAATTGTTCCTGTTTCATTGTTCGTTGTAGTTAGTGGTATGGAAATACTAATTGCTACCAACTAAAACCATGACTAAAAGTCCCTGGCACCTTGTGTGTAACAGCTACATCTATTATGGGTCATGCTGTCAAAACATTTTGAGTTGTTTACTTTCATTAATTATTGTAACGATGACTCAGCATTTATCAGACTCGGGTTAAATTTGAGGAAGATAAAAGATCAAAGTTGGTATTTGGAACCAGTTTTTAAGTCCAATATTAACTTTATATTATAATAAATGAGTGGTTTAAATACCTCAACTGTCAATGTGATCCTTAAGCGGTGGTTTTTTCAACTCACTACTGCAGTTTCGACACCACGTGGGGTCTTCATTTTGTGAACTTGAGGGCGTCAATTTTGTCCAGAGGACGTCGTCAATAATTATTAAACTATTTGTTTTATTAGTATTAAACTTATTCCCTTAAAATTGTCTTATTCTATCTTCAGGTACTGATTTTTAAGCATAATATCAAGTTTTATCCAAAAATATAGATTTGACTATCACCGCTATAGTATCTTGATATCTTAAATTCACTAAATACCCCTGTCATAATTTTTAACATAAACAATTTTTATTTTACCATTTACACCAAGTTTCATCAACATCTGTCCATAAAATAAAAAAGTTTGCTTATTCTCTATATGATTGACAAGGGAAATGAGTATGCAGGTTAGCTACCATGATGATAAACGCATAAAATATGATTTTTAAGCATAAGTGATCTTAACCACGTGAAGCTAAATACCAAGTTTCATCCAAAATATAAATTAATAAGTGAAATATTAATTTTTTATCCTCTATAAGATTAACATTGGAGCCCCAATATATGACGTACTGTGTTTAGATCGTTTAGTATCTCGGTAACCGTTGGATATAGATAAAATCTTTAAAGAACTAAAACATGCAATTTTTCAAACTGATTCTAATGGTAAAAGATACAATTAATTTTTTTAAAATTACATATGAAAATTGTAAAAACCCAATTTTTGGGGTACAAACCTCCTCCAAACTACCCGTTTTGAACTATCAGTATCGGATTGACCGTTTTGTCTGGATTACGAACAAAGATTTTTTTGTCCGAATAAATGTAGGAATACACGTTTCTACCAATTTTGGTGGTCTCGATCAAACAACTTTTACGCGAGTTATTGTCTTTGAGTTATAGTTCCAAATGAAAATGGGGCTCGTCACTAAACATTAAAAGTTCTTCATCAGTATTTATTTATTCATTTGTTCAGTAAATATACAACGCTTTGCATGGTCAGTGGGTTTTAATTGCCAGTGTTCCCATGCGTCGTGGAAACCCTGGAATTTCAGGGATGTCCTGGAAATCCTGGAAAAATCCTTGAATTTTATCACCTGTCCGGGAATTTTGCTATTTTTATAAAATTAATAAGTTTTAATAGATTTATCGATTTTAAATCTAGCTTTGAAGTGGTTTTTCTCAAAACTTGTACGAGTATTTTATCTATGTATTTCTTATTGTGAATGTGTCTAATTCTTATTGAAATTGTCTTTTTCTTGAACTATGTTAATTGACTTTACATCATAACCTTTAATAGGTGATCAACAGAATTAATGAAGTTTTTTTGTCAAAGTATTTCTTAAAATAAATTAAAAACTTTCACTCCAAAAGCTATTGATGACCCAACTGAGTATTAATTCTGTTGTTCTGGTGGTATTTATTTTGTGATGTTCAAGCTTAAATTGTTGTAGCTTGTTCAGCAACAGTAGTTTACTTTCACATCACAAATTTGTCATTAGGTGCCCCTATAGAAATTATTAATTGTTTTTCATTTAGTACAAGAAGTCTCTAATTAACTTGTGGCTATTTTTCATTATTGCATATTAAGTTTTGATGCATTGGAGACTTAAATGTTTTTACAGTAATTGAACTATTCTTGACTCCTGAATTGATGTATAGACTAAAAACTAGTTTGATGAAGGTACTGTAACCTATTTTAGCGAATTTCCCATAGGGAAGAAGCTATTACCGTAGGTCTCATGATGAGACTTAAGCCCGGGACCATGTTATTTTTTCTTCTTTAGGTGCCCAGAGTCCAAAAACAATAGTCGTTAAAATTTATATATATATGTGTGTCTGTGAACACGATAACTCTCGTAAAAATGGTCAGACTGAGACCAAATTTGGTAGAGACGTGTATTCCTACAAGTGCTCGGACGAGTTCGTAAACCAGACATATCGGTCAATGGGAACGGGTAGTTTGGGGGAGTTTTGTACCCCAAAATGGGGTTTTTTGCGTTTCACATGTAATTTTTAAAAATTTCTAATTTTATATTTCACCATTAGAATCAGCTTAAAAAATTTCTAATTTTATATTTCACCATTAGAATCAGCTTAAAAAACTACAAAATTAGGTTCCTTAAAGTTTTTCTCTATTTCCAACGGTTACCGAGATATTAAAAACTCTAAACACAGTACGTTGTATTGTGGGGCTCCAATGTTAATCTTATGGAGGATAGAGACAAACTAATATTTCCCATATTAATGAATATTTTAGGATAACAATCGATATTAAGCTTCATCTGGTTGAGATCTATCCATTTATGCTTAAAAATCATAGTTTATGTGTTTATCATGGCAACAAACCTGCATACTCTTTTCCCATAATAATCATATAGGGAATAGGCAAACTCCTTTATTTATGGACAGATGTTGATGAAAGTTGGTATAAATGTTAAGATAAAAATTATTTATGGTAGAAATGCCTAATTTCAGTGTTCCTCACAGCAGCGAACCTGCACACTCTTTCCCATGTTAATCTTATGGAGAATAGGCAAATAATTCTCATGTTTATGGACAGATTTTTATAAAACTTTATATATATATATATTATTATTATATATATTATATATTATTATTATTATATCATTGATTTGGAAATTCGTTGAGTACGCAGGTCTGCTGCGACGGGGGTATTTAGTTTATTGCTTTAACTTCTAGGTATTTAAAACCCATATCTTACTAGTTAAAAAACATTCCCAAAACAAATAAGTTATTGCATATCGCAATAAAACAATTTTTGAATTAAAATAAAATTTGAATTCAATATTTTTTAAATAATAGCCTAAATTTTAACTATGATTATAAAAAAAATTGTGATTGTGTAAAATTTTTAAGCAGATTTTAAATACCCCCATCACAGCAAACCTGCGTGCTCAGCAAATTTCTACCTCAATAATACGGCAATAATAATACAAGTATATGACAAGATTTATCAATCAATACCTATACCAATATCAATACCAATATGGATCCCAACCACATGAAGCTAAATATGTTTGCTATTTTTAAAAATCAATAATTTTTTTATTTCTCAATTATATTTTTATGTTTATTATTTTTTTTTTTTTTTTTTTATCATATTTTTTCCATTTTTTTATGCAGGATGATTTTTTTTTCTATATTTTTTTATTTTTTTTCATATTTTTATCATTTTTTTCACTCGATTTTTTTTTTTTTTTTTTTTCTTCTCAAAACATTTTTTTTGCATATTTTTTTTTTTTTTTTTTTTTTTTTTTTAAAATTTTTATATTGATGATTTTTTAAGCAGATTTTATCCCATCTGCCTCAGCTCATTTTTTATCATATCAACATCACTAATATAATGTTTCGTTCAAAACTATTAGTTAATAAGGGAAATAGTGATTTTTTCTTATCCTCCATAAGATTTGCATTTAAGCCCCTAAATTCAATGTACTGTGTTTAGTTTTTTTAATATCTCGGTAACCTTAGGAGATAGAGAAAACTTAAAGGAACTAAATTTTGGCAAACTACCTGTTCCGATTAACCGATATATCTGGATTAAAAATCATCCGAGTAAATGTAGCTATACACGTTTCTACCAAATTCGGTCTCGATCGGACGATTTTTACAAGAGTTATCGTGTTCATAGTTAAAATTTTAATGACTATTGTTTTTGGCTTCTGGGCACCTAAATACAAAAAGAAAGAAAATTGTCCCGGGCTTAAGACATTATAGGTCTAGGTATTTTGCTCCATTCAAATTACCATCTTATTGATGGTAATTTGAATGGAGCAAAACACAAAAGGTTGAAAAGGGGCCAACTACAGAATCTCCTAAAATCCCAGCCCATACATTTATCCTCTGAGGTTGTTGTGTATGTGCTTCAACCATCCAGTGTGGATTTACGTCTGCCCATTAACGGCAGTTTTGAGTATTAACCGTCCCCATGTAATGGAAATGAAGCTTCATCACTAAAACACAGCTGAAAAATTAAACTAATATTCTCCTCAATCTTTTGTAACATTATTTCACAAGAGTGAATCCTTCGGTCAGAATCATCCTCATTTAATTCCTGGTGAAGTTGAACTTTGTACGGATAGTACTTATGTTCTTTTAATACTCGATGAACAGAATCTTTTGAGATCCCAATTTCTCGAGCAGTTGAACAAAGTGTTTGGAATGGGTTTACCGCAAAATAAGCTAGAACATCATCTTTAACATCGTCTGTCCTGGTTGAAGGGTGGCCTGACCTTGGGGCGTCTTTGATACTAAGTGTTGTTGAAAATTTGTCTACCAACCAACAAATGCATGCCCTATCGGTTGGCCTATCAGGATATGCGTTATTAAACAAGCGGATTGCCTCGTGTGAATTTCTTTTCGCCTCGCCATAGCCATAGAACATAATCATTACTACTTTGTCTTGATCAGATCGGACCATTTTCTCTTATAACTATTTAAATTATAAATCTTAAGCTAATTATTTTTTAATAAAACACACTAACGTTTAAAACACTCTAAATCTGAACAGCTAAGATTAAAAAATAAATAAAAAATAAGGGAATTAGGGAAGTTAATATAATGTCGTGCCGGGAACAAACTGGAATAGCTGTTATCTCTAGATAAGCTTCTAGCAAATGAGGCGTAGAAGGACCGCTACCGTAACCCCATAATCTCGGACAGGATTTAGCCTGAGATCGGTAAATGTCTGTGACCAATTAGGACTTTGACCGTGGTATTATCTAATCCTTTTCACATAGCAAATCTAGATTTTTCATTATTTACAAAATTAACAATTTATCAGATTTCAAAAAATTTAAAACTTTGAACTGGCATAAATTTGAATTTTAAATTGAGACAGCAATGCTACTTATCCTCTGAAAAATTATTTTGTTCGAAACCATGCTCATATTTTCTTCTAGGAATAGTTCTAGAAATTCTAGAAATTGCATCATTTCACAGCCACTTGTATATTATTGTGTTCACAAATAAGCACAAACTGAAAAATGGTAGTTATATTAGCAAATATATATTTGCTAAATTGCTATCTAGCAATTTATAGAAAAAATATATATCATGCACATCAAAAACATCCAATTTTCAACAAAACATTCATAAAATTTATCCTAATCAAACAAGATGTAATATAATGATTACCAGTAGTACCATGCGAACTAAAATATACATACACTAGCCAGCATTTTCAATAAATAAGATTATGTACATCAAACGCAGAGAGCATCAACATAGAAAATATTCAACGAAACACTTAGCAAAATAATGCAATTAAAATCAGACACTACAGAAAAATCATCAGCAGTTTCAGTTCCATGCCAACTATTAAGGAGAAACAACAAACTCAGTAAATCAGTAAACAGTAATCAGTAAACGGGAGCCGTTTAAGGCAGCTGGTGAGCGGAGAGAGTGGATCAACCGTAACAAAAATGATCCAGGATACCAAATTTATAGTGAAGATGCGATTCTCTCCGTCGTCACCGAGGAAAATGAATCTGATGGCAGCAGTGATCCATTTTAGCCATGTTTTAGCTATTGTTATGTAAAAAAACAATATGTTGTGTAATCTGAACTATTCCATGGTCTGAACTACCCCCGGTCCCAATTAGTTCGGATTAAAGAGGTTCTACTGTACTTAAGTGATAAATCTCATTGCCAAAAAACTTAACAAAATCATTAAAGCACTTAGGACCAAGACAGCAAAATTTGTGCCTGTTAATTTCTTTTCTGAAAAGCAATTCCTCAATCAAATTGTACTGAGACGTGCGTGTTAATCTAGCTATATGCCTCATGCCATAAAAAAATGATACTTATTACTAAATATAATCATGCAGTAAACATGCAATTGGCTAAAATACAAAATGTGTTCCTCAAAAGAAAACTGAAATATTGTACGAAGTGCATTTCTCTGACACATAACAACAAGCCTAAGAATTGTTTGGTACGCTCCCCCATAGTGCACTATACCATACGTCGTAACACTCTCAAACCAAGCAGTATACACTTTACCCAAATGTTCACTTTTTATGTTGTTTCTATCATGATAAAATGCATAATTTATTTTTCTTAACCTAGTTGATACGTAATTAACATGCTGGTCCCATTTCAAATATCGGTTGACATACATCCCAAGGTACTTAACATTCTCAACAAGATCAATAGGTGTACATGAGCAACCATATAAACAACCATATGTTTATGCACAGTAGATTAAAATAATTTTTTAACACTTCTCTTCCTTTTCCATAATCAAAAAACATCATGCATTTACATATTTTGACTTTGAACTGTTAAATAATATTCTATTGACAGTTAAACCACTCTGATATTTTGTTCAGGTCTTTATTTATTTTTAATTTCAGAGATTCTCTATTCCAAGCTGAGCATACCAGTGCAGTATCGTCCGAATATGCAAATATTTTAGAATTTAGTTGGAGCTCAAGTAGGTCATTTATGTACATCAAAAATATAATGGGACCCAATACGCCTTCTTCAGGTGTACCATACTGCAATTCCAAAGCATCATTCAGAAAAGTATTAATCTTAACAACTTGTTTCCTTTTACTTAAAAAAGATTGAAGCCACTGTTTGACTTACCACCTATTCCATATTTTTTAAATTTTGAAAAAAAGAACATTACCACTTAGCACATAAAATATGCTTTTTGGAAGTCTAAATATATGAACAGAGTATATTTATGCTGATCAAAATCATTAGTGATAGCTGTATCATTAGATATGTCTTTCTAAAGCTAAATTCGTGACTTTTCCTGATAAGAAGCCATATTGATTTTCTCAAAACAGTGGCCTAATATAAAAATATTCTAATAATCTCTTCCTGACAAGAGACGCAAATATCTTAGCAATAGTGTTTACAAGAGGCCTATAAGATGAAATTTCCAGACTTAAGACTGGAACAACTAAAAACAGTTTCAAAGTACTGTATCTGGATAAATACCTTAGCTCAAAGACAGTCTAAATATTCTGCTGAGTAAGGGAACAAAAACTTCTAAATTATCCTTAAAAACTAAAATACTAATTCTAAGAACTAAATACTAAGAGTAATAGTTAATTTTAGCTAATTTAATTTCCTTCATTTCTAAATTAGAAATATTTTTGTATTGTAGCTTTAACTGTTATTCCTATTTCTTGAATACAACTTAAATAGTTTATTTTTATTATTTATCAAAGTGATAAGGTGATTTGTGATCCACTCATTTCTTTTTCTATTTTAGCGAATTTCCCATAGGGAAGAAGCTGTTACTGTAGGTCTCATGGTAAGACTTAAACCCGGGACCATGTTATTTTTGCGTCTAGGTGCCCAGAGTCCAAAAACAATAGTCGTTAAAATTTACTATATATATATATGTGTGTGTGTGTGTGTGTGTCTGTGAATACGATAACTCTCGTAAAAATGGTCCGATCAAGACCAAATTTGGTAGAGACGTGTATTACTACAAATGCTCGGACGAGTTCATAAACCAGACATATCGGTCAATGGGAACGGGTAGTTTGGGGGGGTTTTGTATTCCAAAATGGTTTTAATTTTTAAAAATTTCTAATTTTATATTTCACCATTGGAATCAGCTTAAAAAACTACACAATCAAGTTTGTTAAAGTTTTTCTCTATCTCCAACGGTTACCGAGATATTAAAAAATCTAAACACAGGACGTTGTATTGTGGGGCTCCAATATTAATCTTATGGAGGATGGGGAAAAATTAATATTTCCCATATTAATCAATATTTTTGGATAAAACTTGATATTTAGCTTCATGTGGTTGAGATCTATCCATGTATGCTTAAAAATCATAGTTTATGTGTTTATCATGGCAGCAAACCTGCATACTCTTTTCCCATATTTATCATATAGGGAATAGGCAAACTCCCTTATTTATGGACAGATGTTGATGAAAGTTGGTATAAATGTTAAGATAAAAATTATTTATGGTAGAAATTACTACTTTCGGTGTTCCTCACAGCAGCAAACCTGCACACTCTTTCCCATGTTAATGGAGAATAATTATGGAGAATAGGTAAATAACTCTCATGTTTATGGACAGATTTAATAAATAATGTTATTTATAAAACTTATCATACATTATTATTATTATATTATTGATTTGGAAATTTGATGAGTATGCAGGTCTGCTGTGACGGGGGTATTTACTTATTTGTTTTTTTCAAATAACAAGAGTTTTCAATACAGTTTTGATATATGGAATAAAACTCTTGTACACAATCATCGACACTGACTTGATCTATAACAGATTGCCAGTTCCCAAGCCTGAGTTGCCTGTGACAAATCTCTATCCAATACTTTATAGAATTCAATATTATTCTTTTTTACTTTCAACTCGGATAAGAACAGACATTCCAAAATAATCAGTTATACTAACTCCATCTATGTTATAATTGAAATTCAGATTTTAGATTTTCTAACTAATAATTGATCAATAAATGACATCATCTGTTATTCTTGTGGGTTCATCAAATAAACTAGCAAACACATAAGTATAAATTAAAATAAAATATTTACATTTCGAACCAGAAGTTTTAAGTAAATCTATATTAAAGTCTCCAATAAAAATAGTTGGATCACAACTATATTTTAATAGTGTTCAAAATCATCTTTAAAATTATTAAAAGTGAATTTGCACTGCCGGTAAATACCCATCAAACAGTGAAAGTTTGATGGGAATTTGGTGTACGTTAATGTGAAGATAACGTTGATAATCTCAGCTGAAGGAGGAGGATGGGGTGATACGAGTAGGGGAGGGCAGAGTCCACGTAGATAGCGACGCCACCTGCCAGATGGTCTGGCCGATCTTGTAACAGAAAGTCATGCGGTACATGTCATATACTCCATCCCTTAGCCAGACTTCGGACAATCATGTCATGTTTGAAATTTAGTGTGTTTAGGTATAAAACCAGTTTATTGAAGTGTTTCCTCAAACTTCTATTATTTTATGTGAAAAATATTAAAGCTAGCAGACGTTCCACACTGAGAAAACCTTCTGTATTTAATAATTAAAATTCGCATCGATATCGTCTAGAATGGAAATAGGAATACAGTACTTCTTATATTTCCTTTTTTCTCACACAAACCTTTTCTCAACTGTCTAGACAAATTTTAATCTTTGGTCTCTCAATTTTTTGAATGAAACATAAGGTTTCTGTTGTACGGTGTCAAATGGCATACATATTTATTTATTTATATTTATTTTTGTATGTTATTTACGTAAACTTTAGTTGGTGGAATACCCTCTATGAAATCAGTTGATTTGATATTTTACTTTTTACATTTTGTTAGGAATGAATCACGAGTCTGTCTGTTAGAGAACTGAGCAATTATTGGTTTAGGCCCTTTAGCACTTATGGTTGGGACACGATGAATTGCTTGTAAATCATTGTGTATGTCAACTGAAACCCTAGACAGCATTGACAAATTATTTACCAACGATATCTGACATTTTTTCATTGGCACTCTTCGGCACTACCGTGATATCAATATTCCTGTTTCTATTGACTGCTCTAGGTCCTCCAGTTGAAACTTGTAAGCTCAGAGTCGATCATTGAGGAACAAATTTTCAAATTTTATTTGTCGTTTTTTCATTTTTGAACTTGTTACTTTTGAGGGTAGTTCACCCCTAAAAATCCGATTACGATTTTGAATCAAATTTGATAGTTTATATATATAGTACTAAATAATATGACACCATTCGCATGTCTGTAAAAATTACGGTTCAAAAATTACGGGCTTTTTAATGTTTAAATAAACATTTTTTTTAAGTTTTCCGTGAAAAAAAACTACTATACGTAAATACTAATTTGACTACCATCATTAAAACCAGCTTAAAAACTAAACTAATTAAAATTGTTAATTATTAGTTTACGACTAACGGTTCCAGAGAAAAGTTAAATTTACATTGGTAAACACAGTACATTGTCTGAGAGATTGTCAAATACGGATTAGGCCTACAAATTATTAGATTGAGATATGACTGGTTAGTTAACAAATTTTATAAGAAGTCACAGTTGGATATTGGATTCTGCAAGAATATGAAACATCATACAAAATGTTCGACCTTTTTATTTGTTTTATCCAATTTGTACAGCACGAACCGCATGTAAAAATGAGATCCCTACTTTCACGATACTCGCGCACCTTATAGAACAATTCTCTCAACTCGGAAGTTGTCTCATAATGAATATCTGACCTATTGCGATCTCCAGCGAGTAGAGCGACCTGCCGACTGTCCGATCAGTTAAATATTCAATGTTCAGTGTATTTCTATACATGTTGTTCAGGGTTTAGTAAATTATTCTGTAAAATCGTTTACCGCTTAAAGCTACAGAGAAAGCGGGAATATTTCGCTAATATTGTAGTGTTCATGCATCGCCGGCCACCATCCAATATCGATTGGCCAATTTTCTCTCGAGTTCATCGTCTGAAAACGATAGTCCGACAGAAAGTATCTCCTTACCCGGCGATACGGAAAGTGACAGTGAACTTGTGCCTGCCCTTCCTTATTTCCTTATCCGGTCAGATCTCTCTTCCTCCGCCTCAGCCCCTCACTACTCTCCACTGTCCGTCAGCGTCAGGAGCCGGTCTCGAGTCCCACGAACAAGTGAAGGCGGTCGTCTCAGAGTTTCTACTACCAAGTGATACGTAATAAGTCGATTAATTTTATAGTATTTTAGATATTTATCGTCATCCGAAGTGGTCATGAATCATTAGTGTGAATGCGATGAGTACTGATTGTGTTTATAATTTAACGATATTTTGGGTGCTCAGCTGTGATATTTACCGAAAAAGTAACATCTCAAACTGATGTAGCTTTATATTTAACTAGCTGACCCGGCGAACTTCGTACCGATAATAATAAAGAATTGATTTTAAATCATAAAACATAGTCACAAAACTTCCCTCTGAGAAATATTATATTTATATGGTAATTAGATACCATTGAGTACTTAATTTTTTATACTTGCTTCTTTGGCTTGCTCATTGGTTCAAACAAAAACAGCTGCTGTTTATATGTTAAAAGGTAAGATACATATGTTGGAATCCAAAACAAAATTATTTCTCCATAAGAATAACATGGGAACTTTGAAGGTGTGTAGGGTAGAGATTTATGGGAACATCGTCACAAAAACTATCAGACTTTCCTATTTTAGGCCTAAAGAACCAGTATACCAAATTTCAGCCTCCTAGGTAATCGGGAAGTGGGAGAATTAGTGATGAGTGAGGGATTTGAATTTTATATATACAGATATTTTTTTTAGGAAAACGCTCGTGAATATACATTAAAATTTTAAGTCATCGTATAGTACTTTAATATTACTTAAGACGCTTAAATTAACAAACTAGCGTTTTACCAATAATGTTTATAGTAATTTTTTATTTTAATAGGCCAGTATTCATTAATTTATTGTTATTTTAATACGAATTTATTTATTATATATTATTGTTTATTTATATAACCGATTTATTTTTTAATGCGGCTAAATATAAAATTTAAGTA
The DNA here is from genome assembly GCA_023375725.1 of Nephotettix cincticeps. Taxonomy (NCBI): domain Eukaryota; kingdom Metazoa; phylum Arthropoda; class Insecta; order Hemiptera; family Cicadellidae; genus Nephotettix; species Nephotettix cincticeps. The sequence goes on from CM041786.1 coordinate 38,291,693, forward strand.
TAATTTAAAGACCTGAAGTAAATTTGGATCTAAGCGCCTTTCTTGACGTTTTGAGATAACAAAGATTTTTCACCAACAGAATGCATGGGCTCATACTGTCCACGTATTCTGTTAATTACAAGGAGCAGTTGGGGCAATTAGATCAGAATATACAGAATAATAAACTACTATACTCTTACTTCATACAAATACTCTGCTTATAACTTAGCCACGATAAAATAAGGTTTACGATAAAATCATTCGTTTCCGTCAGTCTTTACCGCGATTTCAAACTTATTTTATTTTAGACCTACTTATGTTAATATCATTTAAACACCCCGCCGAAGCAGACATGCGTACTTAGCGAATTTCTAAATTAAGATAATAATAATAATATATGACAAGTTTAATCAATATCTGCAGAAAAATATGAGAGTTAGCTATTTTGCCATTTCTCCATATGCAGTATATTCACGGTTATTGTTTGTGGCCTCTGGGCACCTGAAGACGAAAAAATAACAAGGTCCCGGGCTTAAACCTTGCCATGAGATCTACGGTAATAGCTTCTTCTCTAAGGGAAATTCGCTAAAAATAAAACTAATTTATTAATTAATTGAATGAGTTGATTTTTTATTTTACTGATTGAAAAAATATGAGAAAATATTGGAAGCAAAAATGTATTTTTATCCTCACTATGGATGAAGTAAAATTCAGATTTTCTTCCGAGGAGGAAGTGTGCAAATATGGACTAGTCCTACCTGTTTGACAATTTAAAATTACCAAAATTATGAAGAAAAGCTTCAATTTTATGCAAGATTTGCATGTAGGTCTATATTGTATTTGATTAGTAACACTTCGACTTGATTTTCACACTGCTAGTAGTGGTGTTAATTGTAGCTAAATTATTCTGATTTTATGTACATCCAATTCCGCCAAAATAATATATCTACTTTGAATATTTTGTCAATTTAAGTTATAACTTTTGGCTTTAAATGAAAGTTTCACTGATTAAACGTCGCTAACATGGTGTGCTCAGTGTATCTGCTCTACTCTGTAATTTAATTAAGGTTCTTGTTAACTGCTCTCTCTTATAGCTTTCTCTCTTACTCTTTATAAGGGTAAAAATCCTTCCTACGGCAAACCCCTCTGTTGAATATTCTCGTAAGATATGAACGCTGTGTTTGTCGGCAAAGCTTCGGAGATTCCTCTTCCTTGTGTCTGTCATGTATAACCGCAGCCCGTGTAGTGTCTACCTGAGGGACCGGCTGTAGTGTGAGAAGGGCACCATCACTTGGTCCTTTAGATGTTATCAGGCTTGCATCAATGGGGATGGGAATTATTTTTTCCTCGCGCCTTACATTGAACTCTTGGAGGTCCTTAGCCCTTGAGTTCTTTTTTTCAGTCCGTCAAACAAAATTTTTGTTTAAAATATGATGTTTATCAGCAGACTCGTAGAGTAATCCTCTAAAGTGTATCAAAATATGCTTATTTTAATATTTATAATGGCAGCAAACTTACTTACGAATGAGAAAGTAAGTTTGCTGCCATTATATTCTAATACAGTGTTTGTAAACTTATACGAGTTCGTTATGTTTAAAACATACTGTAATAATATTCGGTATGAAGTTTAAACCTATGACTAAGCTTAGTTTCTATCACCTCAGACAATTCATAATATAAAATTCATTAATGATGCATCAAATAAATGGAAATTTGCTAAATACGTAGGTCTGATGCTATAGGGGACTTTTTACATTTTATTATCACTGTCGCTCGCAACTTTAAGACTTGGCTTGGATTGAAAAAAGGTATTTACCACCGTAAAGAAAGGTGTGATGAAGTCATCCATCCCGACATCATCGTCGGAACTGTACTCCAAGGAGAGGATATCTTGAACTGCGTAATGTTCTATGTCCAATCCATACTTCGGGAGAAAAAGGTCGTTCTCAATCGGCTTTAGCACTGCGATCATCCCGAGTACGTAAGCCCTAGTGGAGTGGTGCTAAACAGTTCCAACCCAGAGGTGCGAGTCACACACTACCGAGACTCTCCGATGTGCATAGTCATTATCTCCTTCTTCCCACAAAAATTAATGAAGTGATAGATTATTCTATTTGAATGTTTATTGCTAGAATTTTTTAAAATAATACAATTATTTACTGTTTTGATGTAATTGTCAAAGGACATACTCCCGACGCAGCAGACCTGCGTACTCAGCGAATTTCCAAATCATTAATATGGCAATAATAATACAAGTCTGTGACAAGATTGATCAATCAATATCTGTTTATAAGTTAGAGTATTGCCTATTCTCCGTAGCATTAACATGGGAAAGAGTATACAGGTTTTCTGCTTTGAGGAACACTAATAGTAGGCGTTTTTACCAACCAATACCAAGTTTTTTACCAATGGTTTTTTCTGACCATATACCAAGTTTTATCATTATCTGGTCAAAAATAATGGAGTTTGCCTATTCTCCATAAGATTAACATGGGAAAGAGTATGCAGGTTTGCTGCTGTGAGGAACACATAAACTATGATTTTTTTCATAAACGTATAGATCCCAACCACATAAAGCTAAATACCAAGTTTCATCCAAATCTATTGGTCAATAAGGAGAATAATAATTTTTCCTCATCCTCCATAAGATTAGCATTGGAGCTCCAAAATACAATGTACTGTGTTTAGATTTTTAAATATCTCGATAACCGTTGGAGATAGAGAAAAACTTTAAGAAACTAAGCTGTGTAGTTTTTTGAACTGATTCTAATGGTGAAAGATAAAATTACATGGGAAAACACAAAAAATTTAAAAAAGTTTATACCCCATTTTAGGGTACAAACCACCTTTTCCGATTAACCGATATTTCTGGATTATGAACTCGTCCGAGTAAATGTAGGAATACACGTTTCGACCAAATTTGGTGTCGCTCGAACCATTTTTACGAGAGGTATCTTGTTCAAAGACTCATATATATACATAGAAAATTTTAACGACTATTGTTTTTGGTCTCTGGGCATCTAAACCTTCTCTATGGGAAATTCGCCTGGACTCATAATTGTTAGAAACAAATTATAGAAAAAATCATGGAAAGTAGATTTTGTATTCATCATATTTTAGTCCAATATATTTGAAGGCGACATACTGGTGAATAATGTTCAATAAGCACAAGTATTGCGATACAACTTTACTTACTATTTACTTAGCTTCAGATGTGTGAACTTAAATAAATAATTGGAATAACAAAATAGATGGCGATTGTAAAGAAATCAACCGTTTTATACAACTTATAGCTATTGTTCAGTAGTCAGTAAATATTGTACTTGTACATGCAATTTCATTAGTTCAAAATGCTTTATAATTTAGATTAAAGAGAAACAAACTAAGTTATAGTCCTTTATTCTAAATATACTATCTTTAAAATCGTAATATAAAATTGCATTATACTTTCTCTATGTAGGTGTATGAGTAGATATCGTGATTTTAAAAATTTAATATGAATTTCAAATCGATTATCTGCTGATGTCGGGAAAGTCATGATCGAGATCTGACTGTCTGATGGTGGACAGTGCTGAACAGGTAACGATGGTGGTGTAATAGTCTCGTACCAGGACCTAGACCTTGACGCGACATAAGAGGATTTTGTTGTGCGACTCATTCCCGACCGAAGCCCCGGCTGGCAAAACACTTTCCTAACTTAATATATCCGTCTCGATCCTTGTATTCTTACTTATAGCATTCCTTTATGATTTCATTTCAGTGTTCTTCCGCGTGGCAATTTCATTCATAAATTTAATTAGTGTTTAAGTATACGAATACATTAGTAACTTTGTTATTATCATGAAAAATCATTTGTATATGTTTTTTTTATCTATTTTTACGTTTCTCATATAAAAAACAAATACCTTAACTTATTTTAAAGCGATTGTTTATGTACAATTATTATTAACAGCGTTTAAAAAGAAATTTTTCAATTCATACTAACTATTTATTCATCGATCAAATTAATATTTTTAGAACTTAAATTCAAACACGATTTTCATGCTTTAATTTTAGGTGAGTGAACACGTAAATAAATATTTCATTGCGAATAGAGGGACTTTACACTCGGCATTGAAATGTTATCGTCTTAATAATAAACCCTTGAGCCTTAGAGGGTCCCTTATACCTGTATTTAAAGATCGAGCCTTGAATAAAAAGATGTATTGGTTCCTTAATTTGCAACTGAATACAACACTCAGCATGACAAATTTGATAGTATACAAAATTTGGATAATGATTGTATCGTATACTATGTCGTGTGCTTATCTTGAAAGAGATGGAGAGAAACCGCGTGTCTGATTGTCAGTCAGCAGCAGAAGCATTTCATATGGTGATAACTTATCAGAGGCCCTCGTGCTCGCGACGTCATGCAGTTCTTGTTTATCAGCTGAATTGTTCGGTCTAATTTATTGCCCGCCGTGTTCTCATTTAATACGTAAAACCTCAGAATAACAACAGTACTAGTCTTGCACGTTATCTGTTAAAAAATTTAAAACGCTTGGATGATATAATAACCCCGTCGCAGCAGACCTGCGTACTCAGCGAATTTCCAAATCAGTAATATAATAAAAATATTATATTTCAAGTTTTGACAATATATGCCGATAAATATATGAGTTAGTTATTTGCATATTCTCCATAAAATTAACATGGGAAAAGAGTATGTAGGTTAGCTGCTGTGAGGAACACTGAAAGTAGGAATTTCTAGCTTAAACAATTTTTATTTCAACCATTTCACCAAGTTTACCAAATTTTTTAAGTTTTAGTGAAAATCTTTCGAGTTTCAGGGTGATTAATTTGGAAATTTTGCGATTTTCTTGCAAGGAGTGTGGGAAAACTGGTTAAGCTTTTGAGCTGAACATGGGTGATTAACAGACCTGTTTTCCGTACGGGTAGTGCCGAATCTGACCAGTTCAACGATATTGTTGGCGATATGGATATTGGCTGAAATGCTTAATCACCGCTGAGTATAAAAACCAGATACCGTTATCATACCCGTGTATGAGTGTTTTGAAATACGTAAAATATAACCATCGCTGTCAAATATTACAAGCTATAAATCAGTCGATCGATTAGTCGAGAATTCCTCCCATCGTTATAATACGCTGTGTTTGAGGCCGGACAGAACAGAACACGACGTTTGGTGTGCGATGGTGTGTGTGCCGCTGTTGTCAAAAACTCTTCTGCAGCACACGCGCAGTTTAGTTTGTCTATTAAGACGAAACTTGAGCAGACAGCGTCAGTCGTGTTTCGTCCTGTTCGATGTAGTGTACGGGCACTCCGTATTCGTCCATTTAAAACTCTTTGCATCAGACAAAATGTATTGTGTTCTGTTCTGTTCTAACAATAACAAGTGTACGGCCGTATACACGCTGTGTGCATAACCACATTCGCTTTCCTAAAATGAATATTAGGGTTTTTTGGTTTGGTGTCTATTCTGAGTTTAGTACTGAGCGTATTATTCAGATTCTAATTAATTTATAAATGTAAAAATAATGATAATTTAGTTGCGTTTTTTACTGTACGTTCAGTAGCCAGAAAGCAATATTGTAACTTGTTTAATTCACCTGTCGAGAGGCTGGTCAGCTGTCCGCCACGTTGGCCGCTGACTCCCCTCTGTGGTCGAGGCGAGCGCGTCCACATTGCGTCATTCCTGTTGAATAACCTTCGAGTAAATGTGTCAAGTGCAATACTAAAAAAACATTTATCACTGTTTTATAACTTAGATGGTGCTGAAGTAAGGGTATGTAGGTTCGTTCTCACTCAACTATTCATACTAATTGAAATGCTTATTTCAGAAACCCATCTAACATTTTTTTTATTTTAGAGAAATAAAAAACCTCATTTCTAAAAAATTACCATACATTTATATCTGATAATGTTTCATTGTTAGCAACCAAGATATTGAAAGTCCTGGTTTTTGTTCTTATTCATCTGGATCGACATATTTTTTCTGTTTTGCCAATGGCAAGCTCAGCGTCAGCAAGGGTCGTTTTCCTAACTTCGCGATCAAGCTAACTGCGCTGCGTGCTCCGTGCTTCGTAATTGCATTGTATCCCTCTAGGGATACAAACATTCTAGTTATGCTTTACCAATAAATCAATCAAACCCCCAAATGTTTCTAATAGCAGCAAATCTATGTACTCATTGCTCATGTAATTCTTATGGAGAATAGATAAATTGGTATAACTCGCTTAACTATCGACGTAATTTCATAAAATTGGAATTTGCTTTTCCTTAATTAACAGCCTTTATATTGAATTCTAAACTATTCTTATTGCAACAAGCCTACACACTCAGATACTACTGCATATTGGATTACTATGATGGGAATAAAAGTTCTATGAAATTCGCTCTCCTCACGCCAGCATGCTGCGTGCGATCTCGTTAATTTTAATTTTAGTACATAAATGTGTACATATTCGTGTTACTTATAAAATTATCTGGAAAATGGCAATTTTAAAAACTGTGTAAAACTCCATTTAGAGTGTTTTGTTAGGGACTAAAACTAATATTATAGTTTTATTTTTGTTCTTTTGGATTGTTTCAAGCCATGTTTAAGTAAACTTGTTAAACTGTTTAAATTGTTAAACGTTTTAAACTTTATGTTTAAACTGTTTAACTTTAAACGCTCTGTTAAAACAAAGTAACCAGATCGCACGCAGCATGCTGGCTTTACAGAACTTTATATTAATCCTACCATAATAATCAAATGATATTGAGGTTTGAGCATTGAGGGTTATTTTACATCGCAGTGTATGCTTATATTATGGCTGTTACGGTACCTTAGTATAATCACTTACCAAATTGTATCAAATTATGTTAATAATTAAGCGAGTTATCCCAATTTGTCTATTCTCTATAAGATCTACATGGGCAATGAGTACGTAGGTTTGCTGCATAAGAAACATTAAGTTTGGTGTCTTGCGGATTTATTGATTAAACTTAACTAAATGGACCTGCATACCAAATTTTGGAAGAATGTAAGAGAGTTATTGATTTTTTTAGTTAGTCTCCAAAGATTAACATTAGACAACGTCCGGTGTTTACCATTTTTAATATCTTAGAACCCGCTAGACCTAGAGTCATAATTCCAGATATTAATTTTTGTGTTTTTGAGTTGAATTCAATGGTAATCAGAAAAATTAGTTTTTCAAAAAGTATTCGTGAAAAAATGAAACCCCCAGTTTTGGGTTTGGGTGTACAAAATGTAGTTAATGTTGTCCAATTGAGTTGTGACAAATGAACTTGTCCAAGATATCACAGAAAATAACAACTACACCAAATTGTATAATAATCAGACAATAATTATGGTCGCTCTCGTCTAGACACACGCACAAACACACACACGCGCGCGCGCACACACACACACAACATAAATAATATACGTATAATATATACATATATATACATATATATGTAACAAATATTAATATACCTAATAATAATATATTTTATGATATAATTCAAATGTATAACTTTGAATGACCCCCAAAACGTGTTCACGGGGTTGAGTTATGAACTTCTGTCATGGTGTTGGGCTTAACTGTTACCATGCGGGTCATGTGAATAACTTATTTTTCCACAGAAAATGTTCTAATAAGCACCAAAGACCCAGTTTTTAGTGATTTTAGACACAAAGGATCAGTCAGGTACAGTAATGGTAAATAACTCATACAATTAAATTGTTATCATAACGTGTAAAATAGTACTAGTCGTCAAGCAAATCTATTATACTAGTTAAAAATACCCCCGTCGGAGCAGACCTGCGTACTCAGCGAATTTCCAAATCAATAATATAATAATAATAATATATAACAAGATTTATTAAAATCTATCCATAAACATGAGAATCATTTGCCTATTCTCCATAAGATTAACATGGGAAAGAGTGTGCAGGTTTGCAGCTGTGAGGATAACTGAAAGTAGGCATTTATACCATAAAAAATTTTTATTTTTAACTTTTATACCAACTTTCATCAACATCTGTCCATAAATAAAGGAGTTTGCCTATTCCCTATATGAATAATATGGGAAAAGAGTATGCAGGTTTGCTGCTATGATAAACACATATACTATGATTTTTAAGCATAAATGGATGGATCTCAACCACATAGAGCTGAATATCAAGTTTTATCCCAAAATAATGATTAATATGGGAAATATTAATTTTTCCCTATCCTCCATAAGATTAACATTGGAGCCCCACAATACAACGTACTGTGTTTAGATTTGTTAATATCTCGGTAACCGTTGAAGATAGAGAAAAACTTTAAGGAACTTAATTGTGTAGCTTTTTAAGCTGATTCCAATGGTGAAATATAAAATTAGAAATTTTTTAAAATTACATGTGAAAAATGCAAAAAACCCCATTTTGGGGTACAAAACCCCCTCAAACTACCCGTTCACATTGACCGGTATGTCTGGTTTACAAACTCGTCCGAGCAGTTGTAGGAATACACCTCTCTACCAGATTTGGTCTCGATCGGACCATTTTTACGCGAGTTATCGTGTTAACAGACACACACATATATATATATATATATACATATATACATATATATATATATATATATATATATATATATATATATATATATATATAAATTTTAACTACTATTGTTTTTGGTCTCTGGGCACCTAAAGAAGAAAAAATAACATGGTCCCGGGCTTAACTCTTGCCATGAGACCTACGGTAATAGCTTCTTCCCTATGGGAAATTCGCTAAAACTATCAAATATTTTAAGATATTTTCAAATTAAACATCTGTATAAATAAGAGTTTAGTCTATTTGTGTATAGGAAATCCACTAACACATGCCTAGCCGATATTTGTCGGTGGCGCATGGCGCATGGCGCGTGGTCGCAGTTGTAGGGTTTCACGAGGCGTTGCGAGTGAATGTCATTGTCAGTCGTTCGCTCAGCTGTGAAGTTGTGCAGTTGTGCAGCTGTGTGGCTGTGACATGAGACGCCTTGCGTCACCATCGAGGCCTGCACCTGCGTATCGGTAACGTTCCATCTGTTAACATCGGCCAAACCGATCACAATTAATTACAACCATTTCATTCATAGATCTTTGAGACTTACCACCTCTATGCTCTAGCAAAAAAGTTAATCAAATTGTTTTTGTAAGTTATAAGCTCACTCTTTGTATCAATCCTCAAAGATACATTTATTATATTTTTAATTGTTTGGTAAACTAAATTTGACCAAGTATGATGAGAGTAAGTAGGCCTACAATGAAAGTTATTAAAACATTAACACGTATACATATTTTGTTTGTTGTGCATGTTGGGCTTGCAATGTTTCAAACGGGAAATGGAACAAGTAAACAACGAATTAGATGAGTAAAATTCTGTACATCTATAAATAATTTTACTTATATATTGAGAGTAACTTAAATTAACAATTACCGTACCTTAAAAGGAGATTGCTGTAGTTATAATAATCTCTAATTATCTAATCGCCATCGTTTGTGTTTCATCAACCTGAACCTCTTGTAGTATACGATATACACAAGTACCGTTACGCAATATCGAAATACATTAATACAAATCTTTGATAGTATAATTCATGATTATCCTGGATTTAGTGGAAAGATTATTTTTGTATAGGTTAGAGGTATTAAAACTTACTTTCTATACTGTGTACCTAAACATTGCGTTGGTATAATAATTGATGCAACTACCCTTCACGCGTAAATACTATAGTTGGGTTAATCGTTAAAATTAAATACACGTTTAGTATTGGAAAAGTATATAAACTTTGCCTCTCAATTTTTTCCTTTGAACTCCAACAGAGCCCTGAAACCTGTAAAATTGTACTTTTCTGAAAACATGTCTATATTTGTTTATTTTCAGTCGATTTGTGTGGTTTGTACATTTACGAACTGATTTTTACTTTTTTGTTGAAATTTTAAATGTATATGTTTATTTTAAAGAGACTTCCTCTTCTTGGTCAAGTCAAGCACGGAAAATAATCTCTCAAAACTCCTTGTCTGGAGAAAGTATTTTCCGTGCTTAGAGGATTTCCGTTGGGAGGTGGTGGTGTTATATACACAGTAGTTATTATACTAGATTGCTGTTTAGGAAATATACAGGGTGTTCATTAAAGTCGGGGACAAACTTCGAGGGGTGATAGTACTCATCAAAATAAACGGTACCAGTGAACTGACACATACTTTCTCCCTTAAGTAAATTAAAAAAGACAATCTGTAATAAAAATATCATGTTCTACAAAGTTAATCTAAATATCATTTAATAATTTATTGTTTCAAAAATAATCATCCAATTTCTGAAAATAAAAACACGAGAGACAAAGTTAAATTAATTGTTCAAATTGTATGGGGGGGACAACCCCCCCCCCCGTAACACCAAGCTTTTTTGAGCTGGTTTTGTTCGGTGATTTGACCTTACGCTTCATACCAAGTTTCATGGAAAACGGTTGGAAAGTAAGGAAGAAATTGATTTTTTTATATTCTCCATAAGAATAACATTGGGCGCTTTCAGACAACGTACTGCGTTTATCGTGGACAGTAAATTTAACTTTTCTCTGGAACCGTTAGTCGTAGACAAATAATTCAAATTACTAATTTGTTTAGTTTTTTAAGCTGGTTTTAATGGTGCCAGTCAAGTTATTCTTTACTTTTATTGTTTTCGCTGAAAATTTAAAAATTTGATTTTTTAGACATTTAAAAGCCCATAACTTTTGAACCGTCATTTTTACAGATATGCGGGTGGTGTCAAATTATTTAGTACTCTGTACACTATAAACTGTCAAATTTTAATAAAAATCGTTAGAGCCGTTTTTGAGAAATTTGGATTTTTCACGTTTTTTAAGGGTTTTTAGGGGTGAACTACCCTTAAAAATCAAAAATTCAAAAAAATGAAAAAAACGCCTGGAGATACCGTGAATATATACATACATGCCAAATTTCATCTAAATCGGACCAACGGGGTAGGCTGTGGCACTGTACACATCCAGACACACACACACACACGGACACACGGACGGACAGACATCACGTCAAAACCCACTTTTTTGGATTCAGGGGACCCCAAAACGGATATATCCACCCTCAACTCAAATTCGAAAATTTTGACGAAAACAATACTTTCTCCATATACTACGTATAAGGGGAGAAAGTAAGAACAAAAAACACCTGTAACTATTTGTCGAAAAATCCTTCGTTTAGCCGGGGTGTAGGACTTTTGTCAACCTCGCCTATCCCATTCGTCATCGCAGAGGGGGATAAAAGTGTCACAACCCGTGGTGCGGACTTTTGGCAACCGCTGTTCTCCCTGGTGGGGATTTCCGGGATTTCGTTCGTGCCGGGCGGGGTTGAGGGTGAGGGAGAAAGCGCGCTAGAGAAGGGCGAGTGGGGAGGCGGCGAGCGAAGACAGACGAAGAATAACAAAGCTCAACGCCTGATACCCAATTCCTTTCAAGTGTGTGATTACTAACCGTCTAAGTACTGTCTGTTGTTAAGTTTGAACTATGTTTAGAGGTACAATATTATGAATTGTATTGGTCTTATTTTTAAACCCATACTTAACTTCTTGAGGAAAGAACTAACGATTTATATTTCTTTGAAATCAGATAAGACTTGTAACTTTCAATTTATCTCTATATATAAAATTGAATGTATGTATGTATGTATGTATGTATGTATGTATGTCCTTTATGCGTTGCCAAACTACTCATCCGATCGCCATGAAATTTTAGGAAGTTGCTCTATATGTGTCCGGGAAGGTTTTAGTGAAAAAATATTTTCGAAAACCCCATAAGTTTCCTGGAGAGTAAGTTTGTTTACAAATTGTCTACAATGAAAACATTTGATTTCTTAGCTACAGCTGATTGGTTTACTTTCCATTAGCAATACCGTATGCTTTACTATCCAATGCCATCTGAATTATTCCTTAATGTTAAACTATGAAGTAAATGTGCACTGTAAAAAATGAACAGCTTTATTCACCACGTTAATAGTTTACGGTTTTGGGGGATTATGTATTTATATTTTTATTTTCTGTCTGATTAAAGTCACGTGTTTATATGATAATTACAATGTTTATATTATTACAAACAAAACAAATCCACTCAAATTTATTTTTAAATGTTATTAAACCTCAATATTAACCACCCCACCACAAATAAAACCTTTCAAAACCCATCCCTAAACCACTACAACAACAAATCTCTACCCATAAAAAACCCCACCCCATTCTAAATAAATACCAAACAATTGACCCCTAAAATAACAAATTTAATACCCACTTAAACAAATATTATAACTCATGAATTACACACACCAAAATACACCATAAACCCCCCAAACAAAATCTCACATACAACTCACAACCCAAACATTTATTTTCTTCATACAAAAAAACATTCCCATCCATCCATAACCCATTCGTCCATTTATTAAAAAATCACTTCATTCACCGGTTCCCCGTAGTCAATACTATATTCCCTATTTATTAAAAAATACAAAACAAAAACAAAAAAACAAAGAATTCAAAAATACCACCCAAAAATTTATTAAATTAATTCCGACCCCATACGTTTCCCAAAATCCCCATTTTGTATTTTTTACAAAAAACTTTATTAATAAACTAAAAACAAAAAAATACAGAAACTAAACTTTGCCTACATATTTCAAAAAAAATTACAAAATAAAAAAAATTTCATTAACATATTCACATTCAAAACTCTTTTTTGTATCTTGTAAAAATTTTATAAAGTTAATGGTGTTTTTGTTATTTTAATTAAAATATTTTTAACCGCCGCCATTTTGAAAATATAAATGCAAATTAAATGAAACTTAGAAAATATTTTCCTCTTTGACCAATAAATATGTGTGCAATGTTTGGTTTCTGTATCTTAAATAGTTCTTGATATATAAGGTTTTTTGTAAAAAATCCAAAATGGCGGCTAGCGGCTAAACGAAGGATTTTTAGACAAATGGTTATAGGTGATTTTTTGTTTATTTTGATGAGTATTATCACCCCTTAAAGTTTGTCCCCGACTTTAATGAACACCCTGTATATATTAGGTTCCTTTGTAATAACTTTGGGTACTTGATCCTAAAAAGCCTATTTCTTTTTTTGGGTTTAAGATTATTGGTTCTACAATTTTGTCTGTATTAGTACAAAAATAATAAAAAACAAAAAAACTAAAAAAATAACAAAACAATAAAAATTTATAAAAATCAAATTCATACAAAACGTCATCAAAAATGTCATATTATTTCTTATTATTTTCCAACCCTATTTTATAAAGTTTAATTGCATTTATAAGTGACCTTTAAGCTTCTATTGATTTTGCTAGCAGTACAAGTGTTGTGTTGTCTGAATCTCTTATCAGCTCTGAATACCTCTAACTAAACACATCTGACTGCACCACTCTGACTACTGGATGACGATCCACGACCGATGACTAGCCGATTCCGCTCAATGGTTTTTTTCTTCTTCGTTATTAGCGAATTTCCCATAGGGAAGAAGCTATTACCGTAGGTCTCATGGGAAGACTTAAGCCCGGGACCATGTTATTTTTTCGTCTTTAGGTGCCCAGAGTCCAAAAACAATAGTCGTTAAAATTTTTATATATATATATGTATATATATATGTGACTGTTAGCACGATAAATCTCGTAAAAATGGTCCGATCGAGACCAAATCTGGTAGAGAGGTGTATTCCTACAACTGCTCGGACGAGTTTGTAAACCAGACATACCGGTCAATGTGAACGGGTAGTTTGGGGGGGTTTTGTACCCCAAAATGGGGTTTTTTGCATTTTTCACATGTAATTTTAAAAAATTTCTAATTTTATATTTCACCATTGGAATCAGCTTAAAAAGCTACACAATTAAGTTCCTTAAAGTTTTTCTCTATCTTCAACGGTTACCGAGATATTAACAAATCTAAACACAGTACGTTGTATTGTGGGGCTCCAATGTTAATCTTATGGAGGATAGGGAAAAATTAATATTTCCCATATTAATCATTATTTTGGGATAAAACTTGATATTCAGCTCTATGTGGTTGAGATCCATCCATTTATGCTTAAAAATCATAGTATATGTGTTTATCATAGCAGCAAACCTGCATACTCTTTTCCCATATTATTCATATAGGGAATAGGCAAACTCCTTTATTTATGGACAGATGTTGATGAAAGTTGGTATAAATGTTAAGATAAAAATTATTCATGGTAGAAATGACTTCCTTCAGTGTTCCTCACAGCAGCTAACCTGCATACTCTTTCCTATGTTAATCTTATGGAGAATAGGCAAATAATTCTCATGTTTATGGACATATTTTTATAAAACTTGTCATATATTAAATTATCGATTTGGAAATTCGCTGAGTACGCAGGTCTGCTGCGACGGGGGTATTTTCGTTTTTCTTCCTTTTTTTAATAAATAAATTTTGTCTTACTCTCCGTCTCAACAAAAAAAATAAATTTTATTCAAATTCAATTTCATCTGAATGTAATTGAAAATCCAAATTCAAATTTTCTCTGAATATAAATAACTACTAATACACTATATTTATTTTAATTAACCCATGCAAAGCAAATTTTTCTATTTTTATTGCTATTTTTTTGTTTATCTTAACAAACTTCCTAATGTTATTTAGTTTCTATAGCTGTAATTTATACCTTTTATGTTTTAACTTTTAAAGACTGTAGCTGTCTTAAATTAATAATTGTCATAAATCAATATTTTTTCAATTTTTAATATGTCTTAAATAATTAATTATTTTTTTCTGTTCTATTAATATACTTAGTTGACTTCCAGGCAATCCAAGTATTTTTTTAAATTTGTAAGTACTAAAATAAGGATTCACTCCGCGCACAGGCCTTTGTGTCCTATGCGTTTTTTTTTCTTTTTTCAATTTGTATAAGTAAGGTATAGTTTTTTATTGAAATAAACTGATTTGATTTGATTTGCCCGTTGCGCATTGCAGCGATGTACTAAACAGAATAATTAGGTTCACAATTGCCGCCAAGTATGAAAAATGATGTAATTATTATTTCCAGGTATTATAAGCCAAAATATTTGTAAGATGAGTTAATTCATTTGGAATTAAGACATATGGAAAATTGGAACAGACTATATTATCTTACGCCAGGAGCGCGCGCACACACAATCAAATATTCGATAGTAATACAATATGTATATCATTTATATGTATATATCAGATAGCAAAAGGAAAGTACACATAAAAAAATGTACAACAGCTGATTATTACAATTATATGTAGAAATATATATAAACATTTTAATTATTTTTAATTTGGACAACATATAAACATTTTTTAATCATAAAACATAATCCCCAAAATCTGTACTGTACTGAGAAAAATTCAATTTATACAGACAGTATA
Organism: Nephotettix cincticeps; assembly: GCA_023375725.1. Taxonomy (NCBI): domain Eukaryota; kingdom Metazoa; phylum Arthropoda; class Insecta; order Hemiptera; family Cicadellidae; genus Nephotettix; species Nephotettix cincticeps. Next base: position 38,307,101 of record CM041786.1, read on the forward strand.
AATTAATTAGATGCCCTTGAGTACTATTTTATGCTTGCTCTTATTCTTGAACTTGCTCAATAGTTCAGATAAAACAGCTACTATTATTTTATTTTATTACAAAATTATTTTCCCATAAGATTAACATGGAGACTTTGAAGGTAGAGAGTATAGGTAGAGATTTATTGTAAAATCGGAAATATCAAAATTTGAAATCGTGTTTTTAAACAAACAATGATACAGTATGTAAGTAAACTGACATTTCGGTCTGAGTTACCCGAGCCTCGTAATGCTCGGCTGGCCTACCGCAACGCCGAGGCTTGCCCGCGTCAGTTACAATGTTCGCTCGCTCTCCTCTGGTTCTACCTTTACCCACTATGGTTGTTGCGTGACGTCGGTCTGAGTTACCCGAGCCTCGTAATGCTCGGCTGGCCTACCGCAACGCCGAGGCTTGCCCGCGTCAGTTACAATGTTCGCTCTCCTCTGGTTTCTACCTTTACCCACTATGGTTGTTGCGTGACTGTCGGTCTGAGTTACCCGAGCCTCGTAATGCTCGGCTGGCCTACCGCAACGCCGAGGCTTGCCCGCGTCAGTTACAATGTTCGCTCTCCTCTGGTTCTACCTTTACCCACTATGGTTGTTGCGTGACGTCGGTCTGAGTTACCCGAGCCTCGTAATGCTCGGCTGGCCTACCGCAACGCCGAGGCTTGCCCGCGTCAGTTACAATGTTCGCTCTCCTCTGGTTCTACCTTTACCCACTATGGTTGTTGCGTGACGTCGGTCTGAGTTACCCGAGCCCCGTAATGCTCGGCTGGCCTACCGCAACGCCGAGGCTTGCCCGCGTCAGTTACAATGTTCGCTCTCCTCTGGTTCTACCTTTACCCACTATGGTTGTGCGTGACGTCGGTCTGAGTTACCCGATCCTCGTAATGCTCGGCTGGCCTACCGCAACGCCGAGGCTTGCCGCGCGTCAGTTACAATGTTCGCTCTCTCCTCTGGTTCTACCTTTACCCACTATGGTTGTGGCGTGACGTCGGTCTGAGTTACCCGAGCCTCGTAATGCTCGGCTGGCCTACCGCAACGCCGAGGCTTGCCCGCGTCAGTTACAATGTTCGCTCTCCTCTGGTTCTACCTTTACCCACTATGGTTGTGGCGTGACGTCGGTCTGAGTTACCCGAGCCTCGTAATGCTCGGCTGGCCTACCGCAACGCCGAGGCTTGCCCGCGTCAGTTACAATGTTCGCTCTCCTCTGGTTCTACCTTTACCCACTATGGTTGTGGCGTGACGTCGGTCTGAGTTACCCGAGCCTCGTAATGCTCGGCTGGCCTACCGCAACGCCGAGGCTTGCCCGCGTCAGTTACAATGTTCGCTCTCCTCTGGTTCTACCTTTACCCACTATGGTTGGCGTGACGTCGGTCTGAGTTACCCGAGCCTCGTAATGCTCGGCTGGCCTACCGCAACGCCGAGGCTTGCCCGCGTCAGTTACAATGTTCGCTCTCCTCTGGTTCTACCTTTACCCACTATGGTTGTGGCGTGACGTCGGTCTGAGTTACCCGAGCCTCGTAATGCTCGGCTGGCCTACCGCAACGCCGAGGCTTGCCCGCGTCAGTTACAATGTTCGCTCTCCTCTGGTTCTACCTTTACCCACTATGGTTGTTGGCGTGACGTCGGTCTGAGTTACCCGATCCTCGTAATGCTCGGCTGGCCTACCGCAACGCCGAGGCTTGCCCGCGTCAGTTACAATGTTCGCTCTCCTCTGGTTCTACCTTTACCCACTATGGTTGTGGCGTGACGTCGGTCTGAGTTACCCGATCCTCGTAATGCTCGGCTGGCCTACCGCAACGCCGAGGCTTGCCCGCGTCAGTTACAATGTTCGCTCTCCTCTGGTTCTACCTTTACCCACTATGGTTGTTGCGTGACGTCGGTCTGAGTTACCCGATCCTCGTAATGCTCGGCTGGCCTACCGCAACGCCGAGGCTTGCCCGCGTCAGTTACAATGTTCGCTCTCCTCTGGTTCTACCTTTACCCACTATGGTTGTGGCGTGACGTCGGTCTGAGTTACCCGAGCCTCGTAATGCTCGGCTGGCCTACCGCAACGCCGAGGCTTGCCCGCGTCAGTTACAATGTTCGCTCTCCTCTGGTTCTACCTTTACCCACTATGGTTGTGGCGTGACGTCGGTCTGAGTTACCCGAGCCTCGTAATGCTCGGCTGGCCTACCGCAACGCCGAGGCTTGCCCGCGTCAGTTACAATGTTCGCTCTCCTCTGGTTCTACCTTTACCCACTATGGTTGTTGCGTGACGTCGGTCTGAGTTACCCGATCCTCGTAATGCTCGGCTGGCCTACCGCAACGCCGAGGCTTGCCCGCGTCAGTTACAATGTTCGCTCTCCTCTGGTTCTACCTTTACCCACTATGGTTGTGGCGTGACGTCGGTCTGAGTTACCCGAGCCTCGTAATGCTCGGCTGGCCTACCGCAACGCCGAGGCTTGCCCGCGTCAGTTACAATGTTCGCTCTCCTCTGGTTCTACCTTTACCCACTATGGTTGTGGCGTGACGTCGGTCTGAGTTACCCGAGCCTCGTAATGCTCGGCTGGCCTACCGCAACGCCGAGGCTTGCCCGCGTCAGTTACAATGTTCGCTCTCCTCTGGTTCTACCTTTACCCACTATGGTTGTGGCGTGACGTCGGTCTGAGTTACCCGAGCCTCGTAATGCTCGGCTGGCCTACCGCAACGCCGAGGCTTGCCCGCGTCAGTTACAATGTTCGCTCTCCTCTGGTTCTACCTTTACCCACTATGGTTGTGGCGTGACGTCGGTCTGAGTTACCCGAGCCTCGTAATGCTCGGCTGGCCTACCGCAACGCCGAGGCTTGCCCGCGTCAGTTACAATGTTCGCTCTCCTCTGGTTCTACCTTTACCCACTATGGTTGTGGCGTGACGTCGGTCTGGGTTGAGTTACCCGAGCCTCGTAATGCTCGGCTGGCCTACCGCAACGCCGAGGCTTGCCCGCGTCAGTTACAATGTTCGCTCTCCTCTGGTTCTACCTTTACCCACTATGGTGGCGTGACGTCGGTCTGAGTTACCCGAGCCTCGTAATGCTCGGCTGGCCTACCGCAACGCCGAGGCTTGCCCGCGTCAGTTACAATGTTCGCTCTCCTCTGGTTCTACCTTTACCCACTATGGTTGTGGCGTGACGTCGTCGTCGGAGTTACCCGAGCCTCGTAATGCTCGGCTGGCCTACCGCAACGCCGAGGCTTGCCCGCGTCAGTTACAATGTTCGCTCTCCTCTGGTTCTACCTTTACCCACTATGGTTGTTGCGTGACGTCGGTCTGAGTTACCCGATCCTCGTAATGCTCGGCTGGCCTACCGCAACGCCGAGGCTTGCCCGCGTCAGTTACAATGTTCGCTCTCCTCTGGTTCTACCTTTACCCACTATGGTTGTTGCGTGACGTCGGTCTGAGTTACCCGAGCCTCGTAATGCTCGGCTGGCCTACCGCAACGCCGAGGCTTGCCCGCGTCAGTTACAATGTTCGCTCTCCTCTGGTTCTACCTTTACCCACTATGGTTGTTGCGTGACGTCGGTCTGAGTTACCCGAGGTAATGCTCGGCTGGCCTACCGCAACGCCGAGGCTTGCCCGCGTCAGTTACAATGTTCGCTCTCCTCTGGTTCTACCTTTACCCACTATGGTTGTTGCGTGACGTCGGTCTGAGTTACCCGAGCCTCGTAATGCTCGGCTGGCCTACCGCAACGCCGAGGCTTGCCCGCGTCAGTTACAATGTTCGCTCTCCTCTGGTTCTACCTTTACCCACTATGGTTGTTGCGTGACGTCGGTCTGAGTTACCCGATCCTCGTAATGCTCGGCTGGCCTACCGCAACGCCGAGGCTTGCCCGCGTCAGTTACAATGTTCGCTCTCCTCTGGTTCTACCTTTACCCACTATGGTTGGCGTGACGTCGGTCTGAGTTACCCGAGCCTCGTAATGCTCGGCTGGCCTACCGCAACGCCGAGGCTTGCCCGCGTCAGTTACAATGTTCGCTCTCCTCTGGTTCTACCTTTACCCACTATGGTTGTGGCGTGACGTCGGTCTGAGTTACCCGAGCCTCGTAATGCTCGGCTGGCCTACCGCAACGCCGAGGCTTGCCCGCGTCAGTTACAATGTTCGCTCTCCTCTGGTTCTACCTTTACCCACTATGGTTGTTGCGTGACGTCGGTCTGAGTTACCCGAGCCTCGTAATGCTCGGCTGGCCTACCGCAACGCCGAGGCTTGCCCGCGTCAGTTACAATGTTCGCTCTCCTCTGGTTCTACCTTTACCCACTATGGTTGTGGCGTGACGTCGGTCTGAGTTACCCGAGCCTCGTAATGCTCGGCTGGCCTACCGCAACGCCGAGGCTTGCCCGCGTCAGTTACAATGTTCGCTCTCCTCTGGTTCTACCTTTACCCACTATGGTTGTTGCGTGACGTCGGTCTGAGTTACCCGATCCTCGTAATGCTCGGCTGGCCTACCGCAACGCCGAGGCTTGCCCGCGTCAGTTACAATGTTCGCTCTCCTCTGGTTCTACCTTTACCCACTATGGTTGTTGCGTGACGTCGGTCTGAGTTACCCGATCCTCGTACTGCTCGGCTGGCCTACCGCAACGCCGAGGCTTGCCCGCGTCAGTTACAATGTTCGCTCTCCTCTGGTTCTACCTTTACCCACTATGGTTGGCGTGACGTCGGTCTGAGTTACCCGATCCTCGTAATGCTCGGCTGGCCTACCGCAACGCCGAGGCTTGCCCGCGTCAGTTACAATGTTCGCTCTCCTCTGGTTCTACCTTTACCCACTATGGTTGTTGCGTGACGTCGGTCTGAGTTACCCGAGCCTCGTAATGCTCGGCTGGCCTACCGCAACGCCGAGGCTTGCCCGCGTCAGTTACAATGTTCGCTCTCCTCTGGTTCTACCTTTCCTGCACGTTATTTCCTATATTTAATAGGTGAGAATATTTTAAATATGATATATTTTATCACAATATTTTTACTTTTGATTTATCACTGCACTATAAGGCACTTTGAGCCTTTGGCCGTTTGAGCATCTGCACATAATTAACTTTTTGTATAATTTAATTTTCCACAGCAGGAAGCTATTCTACCTTAGGTGGGAAGGTCGGTACATCATAATTGTTTTGTTTTTAGCTCCTTAAGACCTAAACCATAAGTTAACCATTGAAATCAATTCAAAACTAAAACTATTTAGTATGTTGAATCGGTTGCTGAACAGTTTGCATTTAGTATTTTGAGTCAATATCTTCAATAGTCAAAATTAGTCCAACCAATCTTGCTAGAAATGTGTCTGAAAACTAGACATATCAGTCCATCCAATAAATAACAGACCTATCTTGGGTGGTAGGAAGGTTGGGTTTGTACCCCAAACTGGGATTTTTGAAGGTTTTTACATATTATAATAAATTATAAAACTAAACTGTTATTACCATCATTGGAATCAAGTCATAAAATCAAACATTTAAGTATTTTGATTCTTTGCTCTAGATATAAAGTTGTTACTGGGACATAGAAACTTGTAAACACAGTACTTTGTCTTTTGGAACCCATCTAGAGAGGAAAAGGTAATTGATATCTTTCCTATTATTTGAAATACTATGTTAAAACTTTACACGCCTTCATTTAATTAGTGTTTTTTTTCACAAAAACAATGAAAAAAGATTGAATTTGGTAGAGAGGTTAATTTTGGAGGTTACTGTTTCGAGTATGAGCTGAGTGCTAACACAATTTTACAATAAAAAAAGTTTATAATTATTAATTTACTAGCTGACCCGGCGAACTTCGTAACGCCTGACAGTAAACTGATGTTAACTTTAAGATTGGCCATGTTCTGAAGTCGAATAGCAATACGATTTCATTGTGAAAGGTTATATATTCTGGGTCGCTGCATAGTGAATAACAATACTGAAACGATAAAACATATTAATATCATTCCCATAAAACAAATAAATCTGAGTGGATAATTCACAATTTTCAAATCCAATCCAAACCCAAACGAAACCTAATTGTAATACGGCTTTTATAGGAAAGATATACAACAGCTGATTATTATAATAAACGTAATAATATAAACTTGTAATTATCATATAAACACGTGACTTTAATCAGACAGAAAATAAAAATATAAATAGATAATCCCCCAAAACCGTAAACTATTAACGTGGTGAATAAAGCTGTTCATTTTTTACGGTACACATTTACTTCATAGTTTAACATTAATGAATGATTCAGATGGCATTGGATAGTAAAGCATACGGTATTGCTAATGGAAAGTAAACCAATCAGCTGTAGCTAAGAAATCAAATGTTTTCATTGTAGGCATTTTGTAAACAAACTTACTCTTCATAAAGTTAACATTAGAAATTTAAAACACCATAAAATGGAAACTTATGGGGTTTTCGAAAATATTTTTTCACTAAAACCTTCCCGGACACATATAGAGCAACTTCCTAAAATTTCATGGCGATCGGATGAGTAGTTTGGCAATGCATAAAGGACATACATACATACAGACAGACATACATTCAATTTTATATATAGAGATTAATAATAATTTTATAGTTTTTTATGATGGTTTGATACTGGACTCAGCTATATTTAATCATATATGAACATAGATAATGCTTATTACTGTAATAACATTATTAATTAATTAATAGCAGAATTAATCCAGGAAAATGATTCAGCCGGGCTCTGTCAGTATCAAATCTGTGTATGATGCCAAATCCAATATACTTATTACAATCACTCTGTACTCGCATTTACCTTAACAAATCTGTATGGTAGTTGGTGTGTCTGTGTGTGTGTGTGTGTGTGTGTGTGTGTGTGTGTGTGTGTGTGTGTGTGTGTGTGTGTGTGTGTGTGTGAGTTTGTGTGTGTCTGTATCGGTATTTAACTGGCAGAAAACATAATCAATAAAAATTATGATAAGTGTCTAAAAATCTTTTATGTTTTACAATTTTTTATTTCAAAACATTTCCCATATTGGAAAAATGAACTAAGTATTCCTCATTTTAATTGTTAAAAGAACCTTTTGTTAATATTTTATTAACAGATAACCTGGCTTGATGATGACAATCCTGATTACACAATGTAATGGGTATTGTTTAAAATTCTTGCTAAATATGTTTACTGTAGTTTTAGATTTATTGTTATAATTTATTTTAGAATTATTGTACTCTTTTACTGAAGAGTCGGCGTTAAGTTGAAATAGTTGCTTACTACTCGTAGTCGTGTTTATACTTCAGAGACAAGAGTCTTTATCACTAGCTATTCTTTGATTTCTTCTTAACTAATTACCTACCAAATAATTTTATTGCATTTATTCACTTCCAGTTTAAATACGATCTTAGTCTGATTTATGAACTAAGGTTCTTTGATTTAAAAACTAACACACCTATGAGGATGCAAACATTACGATGTCAGATTGGTAGTAGTTCACCAATCCCGAGAGCCTACTTCTCCAAGCTGAAATTAAGTGTTTCAGAGTGAACTAGAATTGCCATCACTGCTGGATATATCATATTATTTGTAAAGTCTGTAAAATATAAAAGCTTAAAAATGGGTAAAGTAGTTTTTAAAGCGAAGAGGTGTTGTGTTGAGGGTGTGTGTTTCCCTGTAGCGGGCAGGTTGTCTGATGGTGTGCCTTGCCGTGCCGGACAGATACCACTCACAGCTCCTGCACATGGCAGTTCTCTACCTCAGCGTCCTCGTGTTCACTTGGTGTGCATTCGTTCGGTGAGGCCAGACCACTGTTTTATTGAATATTAATTTGCGGGATTAGCTAATTAACATGGTTTGGCATTATCTTAAATTGAAGTAAGATACACCATAAAATGAATTTAAAGAAAGTAAGGAGGGCAAAATTAATTTTAAAGAATGTATCTATATGGTCTCTGAAAGTATTAAACTGTGAATTTGGATAAACAATCTTAATTATATGTTGGGAGTATAAGATGTTTCAGCGATTTAAATGAAATTGACTTGAACTACTAAGTTATGAATACGTAATAAATATTAATAATGTCTTGCATTTTATTGCACTACTACTCTGCGCTGATTGCATATTTATTGCTTTGTAGGTTTAAACAAAAATAAGGAAAATATATTAAAAGGAAGAACTTGTGTTTGTAATGAAATATGAAAATAAATTAGTAGAGCTATAGGAAACTTTCTATAATATTATGTTTTTATTAGTCTAAAAGTGATTACAGGTTTTATTTATATAATAATTTATTTAGTAATAATACAAAAATCTAATGTAAGTTGAACAAATTTCTTATCAGTCTTATTTTTTAAGGGTATCAAGTAACCTGACAAACTGTAACTATATTTAATTTACAAATAAATTATAGTGTATTTACCTTATATTACGTCTCACTGAATTTAGAACTGTCAATTTTGGCTTTACAATTTATCAAGCAGATAGTAAATTTACTAAAATTGAATTTTCTCCATTATTACCCTATTGAAATTTTACATTTTCTTATTGGGGAATTAAACTACACAGCTTTTTGTCCTGGGTTTCTTTTTTGTAATCCCATAGTTTTTGAGTCATTAAAATTAAGATATACACCATTTTAAAATGGTACATAGTAGGAATTTGATACTACGCACAAAAATAGGTCATATATATTGCTCATACACGCACCAAGTTTGAAGTTGATACCTCAAGTGATTCCAAAGTTATAGCAAGCTATGTAAAAAAACACATACACACTGACAGACAGAAAACGGAAGGAGGAAGGCCATATGTTCACTGGGCTTTTTTGTTTGTTTTGACCTCGGGAACAATGTCCCAAAGTTTTTCGGTGTATTTCAGATACACCCTGTATATGTTTAATTAAATAGAATTACATTGTTGTTATATTTTATAAAAATGTATTATTACTTTGATGAATGAAGTAATGCCTAGTCCTCATATTAAATCAATATTATTCAATTTACTCCTCATTTTCAAGTCTTTATTTACGTTCATCAAATGCTTTATAAATAATAATTTAAATCAGACTATTTAGGTTTATATGATTAACTGATACAGTACTATATAATGTGTGTAGCCAATTATTTTACTGTATTTTGTTTTATATCATATCCCTTAGTTTTTCAAATAATAGTTGGGCTTGCCAAGATCACATTTCTCAAATAAAAATATTATTTTTCTCGCCACATGAACTTAAAGATTGTGTGCAATGGAGCGAGTTAATCATAAATAAGGATATTAAAATGTTAGGTTATCAGAATTTTTTCAAGCTCTATTAGATTTTGTATCATGAGACTGATAATAATTTAAAGTTGTCAATATAAATAAGGAAAGCATAGTGAAGTAAGTGGTAATGCAATTAATTTTCCGGTACTACAAAAAATTAAATTAAGAAGCTATTTGGAAAAAGTAATATTTAATGATCAGTATTGGTGTGAAATTTTTAAAAATAATATATTTTTATGTATTATTAAATCCTTGTTGCTCTTTCCACTTTAGCCTTCTCTTGCATAATTTTAATATTAAATACAAGTATATTTGTTTTATTTCACTTCTATCAGCTGATAATTGGATTATCTGTCTTAGTTCTACCATAAATTTTATTTTAAAGACAAAGGATGCAATATGTATTCTCATATTTAGGCTTTACGAAAGAATTTATTATTGTCACATAGACAAAGAATATTTTTATATTATTATAGACTTTCAAACAGTCTTACTGGCCAACTTATAAAATCATCCAAAATAGGATCCAAGAAAGTTTTAATGAAGAGAATACAGAGTAAAAGAAGAGGCTCTTATTATATTATGCATTAACTCAGTCATTTTACCAAGTAAATTAGTTTTTTTAAGTGTACCATTAGTTTGACCACTAGGTAACCATAAAAGCTATGTCAGAACTGAACAATATTTTAGAAAGAAATGAAGAAGGTATGTGTTAACCGACCTGATCCAAAAATAAGTTACGCTAGTTACTGGTAAGATTGGAACATATTAACTTTTTCTGTTCAAATTAGAGTATACATTAGGTATTTTATTATTATTTTTATCAAGATTTCATTAGGTGCTTCTGCTTCAGTTGTATGGTGAGATCAGATAGTAAAACCACCCAATTATTGATATCTGAGCTGTGTTGTTACAAAACTAACTCACCTTGTTGCTCCTAGGGTGTCAGAGAGTGGACAAGCAGCAGTGGTATATACACTATTAGACACAGCTACCTCTGAGTGTAAAACCACACAATTGATGAATTTGATACCTGAGCTGTAATGTCACTAAACTAACTCACCTTGTTGCTCCTAGGGTGTCAGAGAGTGGACAAGCAGCAGTGGTATATACACTATTAGACACTGCTACCTCTGAGTGTAAAACCACACAATTGATGAATTTGATACCTGAGCTGTAATGTCACTAAACTAACTCACCTTGTTGCTCCTAGGGTGTCAGAGAGTGGACAAGCAGCAGTGGTATATACACTATCAGACACTGATACCTCTGAGTGTAAAACCACACAATTGATGAATTTGATACCTGAGCTGTAATGTCACTAAACTAACTCACCTTGTTGCTCCTAGGGTGTCAGAGAGTGGACAAGCAGCAGTGGTATATACACTATTAGACACAGCTACCTCTGAGTGTAAAACCACACAATTGATGAATTTGATACCTGAGGTGTAATGTCACTAAACTAACTCACCTTGTTGCTCCTAGGGTGTCAGAGAGTGGACAAGTGGATCTGATATTTATACACAAGTAGACACAGCTACCTCTTACCGCAAAATCATAAAATTGATAGCTGAGCTGTTGTGTCACTAATCTAACTCACCTTGTTGTTCCTAGGCTCTCAGAGAGTGGACAAGCAGCAGTGGTATATACACTAGTAGACACTGCCACTTCTGAGCTACAACAACAGGCAGCAGCATCTTCTGCAGTGCCTGAGTCTTCTAACACCACTGCTGGTCAGGTGGTCACCATCCCCTTGACACTTAGTGACGCTCCCACCACAGTAGCCAATGACACCCAATACATTGTGCGAGCTGAACCGCGACAGGACTCACAACTACCACCACAGGTTAGTAATACTTACTTATTTTTCATAAAAATTAATCTGTTGAATATTATTTTTTTGTTGAATTTATTTTTAGGGAAGATGCTATTTTTGTAGGTGGCACAGTTAGAGTTAAGACCATGCTATTTTAGCAAATTCCCAGTAGGCTACACTGTAGTCATCATAATAAGATGTAAACCTGGGATTCAACCTTTTTTTTTGAATCCCCAAATTCATCACATCATTTTGTACAAAAATGTTTATTTGTGCACACAGTGTATATGTCTGGTGTCTTACAGTAGGGACTGTAATTATGTTTATGAAAGGCTTTGACTTTAAAAAAAATTGGTTTGATCATGTTATTTTAACTTTCAATATAAATAAAACAAAATGCTTACCTATCTTTTCGTTGTGCTCATGTCAAAGACAGAAGGTGCTTGGGTTTCACTCCTGTGGTGATGTGAATTCAGATATCTGTGGCTATGGTATGATAGAACAGGTGGCACAGTATAAGTATCTGGGAATAATCATAGATCATAAGTGGACATGGGAGTCACATGTTTATTACATCAAAGAAAAGTTTAGGTAAACAATCTATGCCCAGTGGCGGCTCGCCTATAAGGACTCTCGGACGCCGCCCCCCCCAAAGATTTGAAAAAGGAAAAAATTATTGAATACTTATTTAGTTATAACTAGAGATCCAACAAACCAAAATAATTTAACAGTCGTATACAGCAAAATTATAGGGGAAAACATACAAAAATAGCACGAAAAGTTCGTATTTGTAGCCGTGGGGCGCTTGCCAGAACGTCTGAATCCGTCACAATGCATTTATATGGAGAGAGATAGTGGTGGGGGTGGCTGGTGCTATGACGCGTCTAAGCGTATCTTTTATGGAAGTCTTGGGACGCCGTCCGCACATGCGCAGAGTAACATTTGTGGTGAGTTGACAATTAGTTGCGGGCGCTGGTTGTCTGTTTGTTTTTGTGTAAAACAGAAGTTATGTTTGCGTTGATCTAAGTAGTGTAGTTTTGGTACACAGTTAGCAGTAAGTTAATTGAGTCCCAGAAAACAAAGCTTTCATTTACATTAACAAAGCTCGCGAATTGTAGTAGTGTTTGTTGTCTAGAGGAGATAATCATTGCAAATATATTTTTTGATTAAGAACATCTTACATTTGCAAAATGAACAACAGTAGTGTATTACAAAGACATCTGCGTGAAAAATGAAAGCGCTAAAACGTTAAGTTAGGTATTTACGTTTTTATTTACAAAATATCGTGACAAATAAAGGTTTTTTTACTATAATTTATCCATACAATTAAGAGTCCAAACTGTCGATCCGTAAGACCAAGAGTATAATATTTATTATTCAAGGTTTATGAGGAAAACCAGATATTTTAGTTAAAAAACGAAACACATTGCATCACAGATTTAATACCTAGATTGCTTTAAAAAGTCACTAAAATACACAATAGTTTAAAAAATTTGCCGCGGTGAAAACACCCCGACCCCCTCTCCTGGGGGGTAATCCATAACCCCCAGACCCCCCGGTGTGCGCCCCCCTAGCATTTAATAATAATAATAATAATAATCTTTATTGCTGTTGACAAAATATCATTTGCATAGCAATCGTCATAGTATAAACATTTTAAAGTTAAAACAATAAAAGCAAAAAATAATACATACAAAATAAATTAATAAATTATTTCCAGCCGGGTTTCATGAGAAATATTTAAAAAAACATATAAAAAAAAACTGAGATCTCAAGCCGGTGTTTCCCCCCGAAAATGCATCATGAACTCGTCCACCGAGTAAAACACGTGCGACACTAAAAAGCGTCTTAATTTAGATTTGAATTTTGGTTCTGAATTTTGAACTCTGATGCTCTCCGGGATCCTGTTTAGTATAGAAACGCCCGCCATTGATGGAAGGCGCTCCATGACCGCCAACCTATGCTGAGCAGTTCTAAATACGTTTCTAGATCTTGTGTTATAATTGTGAATGTCTCTCCCCTATATCAAATTGGTTTTAAATTTGCAGAGGAGAGCAAGCTCTAGAATATATAACTCAGCTAGTGTTAGAAATCCAAGCTCCCGGAAAGCACCCCGACACGAGTCTCTAAAAGGAAGTTTAGCAATTATTCTGATGGCTTTTTTTTTAAGAGCAAACACGCGGTTGAAGTTTCTCTGTGAACAGCCACCCCACAGAGCGATGCCATAAGAGAGATGACATTGAATCAACCCGTGATAAGCCATCAGCAACAATTTGGTAGGACAGTGTTGCGACAGCCGTCTGAGCAAATATATTGCAGAAGATAGCCTTTTGCAAACAGTCCACATGATCAGACCACGTCAGCTCGTCATCAACGAGCATTCCGAGGAATTTGGTGACTCCGACTTCTGCGACGACTGTGTCATCTATTATAGCAGTCGGGCGGTATGAATTTGGAGCGGTGCTGCCTCCGAATATCATACAATTAGATTTTGAGGGATTTACTTTGAGATTTTTGCCCTCAAAGTATTGAATACAAGCATTGATTTCTTCAAAAGAAATTTGTTCAATTTGGCCAATATCATTTGAGCTGAAACAGAGAGTCGTATCGTCCGCGTATTGGACAATTTGTCCCTTTGGAATGACAGTATTCAAATCGTTCACATACACCAAGAATAACAGGGGTCCGAGAATCGATCCCTGTGGGACACCATATCTCAAAGTGGTTGTATGTGAAATCACTCCATTCACATGGACCTGCTGCGACCTGTCAGAGAGGTATGACCTTAACCACTTGTGTGGTAAGCCGCGAACTCCACAGTGCCACAGTCGGTCAAGGAGGATATTATGTTCGACACAATCAAAAGCTTTGGATAGGTCGAGAAAGACACTTAATGTCGTTTTGCGCCTATCCAAGCCACCAACAATACTTTCCACTAAACAGATGATTGCATCAACAGTTGATTTACCTTTTCTGAAACCAAACTGTTCTTGACACAAAATTTTGAAACGTTCAAAAAAATTTAGCAATCTGCACATGAACAATTTTTCAAACACCTTACTGAGCACCGGCAGGATTGAAATAGGCCTTTAATTGCTAGGCTGAATGGATTCCCCTTTTTTAAAAATGGGGATCACTTTAGCAATTTTTAGGGAATTTGGAAAAATGCCTGTATGAAAAGAAAGATTGATTGATTGAGTTAGGGGACCCACGATGCCATTGTGGCATTTTTTCAAGAGCCAAGTTGATAAGCCGTTGACATCGGCAGACTTTTTTGACTTGAGGTCGCAGATCGCCTTCGAAACCTCCCGCTCAGTAACGTCGCTAAGGTACATCGATTCGGCCGGTAACAACCGACCAGGAACAACTAGAGGGGCGAGCGCAATACCAGTGTCCCCGACGTTGGCAAAGAACGAGTTTAAAGCATCCGCCACCTCCACCGGCTCCCGGACGATCTTCCCCTCCACCTCCAGTTCCGTGATTTTGTGTTTTTGACTATTTAATTTGTTACTGTTAACAATTGACCAAGCTTGTTTGGAAAAATTTTCAGAATTTGTTAATTTTAAATTTATCTCATAGCTCTTGGCAGCTCTTATTACTTTTCGATATATTTTTTTGTAGGAGTTATAAAAAAGTTTAAATGCTGGGTCATTATTTAGTTTTAACTGTCTCCAGTAGATTTTTAACTTCTCTCTCGAGATTAAAATTCCTTTGGTAAGCCATTTGTTATGATTCCGATCTTTTCTTGGCTTAAATGTTTTTTTTTGGACAAAAGGAGTCAACGTAAAAAGTTAGGCAGGAATTGAAGGTATCATAAAAAGTATTAGAGCAATTGATTCCCGAGAGGCAGTCCCAATTCTCTTTTAGCAGATTAGTGTTTAGAAGCAAAACGTTGGAGGGTCTGGTATCCCTCCCACGGAAGATAGTAGGCTGGAGATGGAGTGGCCGCCGGCTTCCGACAGTAGCGATCTGAGCATGGTGATCAGATACAGCGGTCGCAACTACAGAAACCGTCACGTCTGCGATGTTTGAGACAACATTATCAATGGCCGTTTGCGATGTTTGTGTCACCCTAGTGGGCGAGTTCACTGACCATCTTAACCCAAAGCCCTCTAGTAACTCCCTGAATTTCTTAGTTTTACTGTCGCGGGCATTCAATACATCGATGTTGAAGTCCCCCGCTAGTAAGAATGTTTGTTTTTTTGCTGTGATGTGTTGCAAAAATTGTTCTAACTTGCTAAAGAAAATGGATTCATCACTGTCAGGGGATCGGTACAGACCATAAATAAACAATGATTCATTGTCAGATGTATAAATCTTGACGCCCGCGACTTCAAAATGTTTCTCTGTTGATAATTTAATTGGCACAGATAAAAATTCAATCGTATTTTTAAGATAAATAGCAACTCCCCCCCACTTAATGTTTAGTCTAATGAAATAATCCCCCAGCACGTAATTTGGAATTTTGGAAAATTGAATATTTGACTCGTTAAACCCAAATTCGGACAAAATTAATAAATCCGGCTTGAGTTCCTCACAAAGTAATTCCAATTCTAAATTTTTATTCGTAGCAACTTGTATGTTTTGATGCAAAATTTTTATTTCCTTACTTGTAACCCGGCTGGAACCTGTACAAGCTACATTTTTTCTAAAAAAACAGCGTTCTTTGGACTCGACTTTACATCATCGGCGAAGGTCTCGTAGGGCAGGACCACAGGCTCGGCTGGAGAATAAATTTCAGTCCGTGGAGTCGGAGCATCGGATTCAGAGAAAGGTAGAGTAGACGTTGGCCGTAGTGTAGATGATGAGTGAGCGGATGGTCGAGTGGCATGCGTGGGTGAGCGTGCGGATGGTTGAGTGGCATGGGTGGGTGAGCGTGCGGATCGTTGAGTGGCATGGGTGGGTGAGCGTGCGGATTGTTGAGTGGCATGCGCGGGTGAGCGTGCGGATGGTTGAGTGGTATGGGTGGGTGAGCGTGCGGATGGTTGAGTGGCATGGGTGGGTGTGATGGTTGAGTGGCATGGGTGGGTGAGCGTGAGGATGGTTGAGTGGCATGCGTGGGTGAGCGTGCGGATGGTTGAGTGGTATGGGTGGGTGAGCGTGCGGATGGTTGAGTGGCATGGGTGGGTGAGCGTATGGATAGTTGAGTGGCATGGGTGGCGGAGTGTGCGGATGGTTGAGTGGTACCGGAGGATGAGCGTGCGGATGGTTGAGTGGCACGAGTGAATGAGCGTTCGGATGTGCTTTTTGGTCGGCTCAAACTGACTAGCATATTATGTATCAGCTTAGCCAGTATTGTTTTCCCCTTCATTGTGAGATGCAACCCGTGTCTAGTGAACAGTCTTCTCCCAATCTCGTTAAAGTTGAGTATTTCTAAACCAGCGTGGCGCTGACAAAGTTCTCTTATAAAGTTGTTTACTAAGACAACTTGCTCATGGACAGGGTGATTTTTGGGGAGATCGTGGCGATGTGGGAGCGTGGAGACAACCACTGTGCTTGATGTGCTGAGCCGGTCAATCAGGCGCTGCTCTAGGTGTTGGAATATGTTGCTCTCCTTCCCGTCACTTACGTCATTAGTGCCGGCAATGACTACGCAGCAGCTTCCAGGTGGTGGTAGGCTCCCCGAGGTGACGTCTAGAAGCTTTGCCCCTGGCTTGCAGACCCCACTGACTCTGGTGGCACGGGGCACGAGGCTCTGCAGCAGGCTCGCCACATGACGACCGTGGCTATCACTCTCTATGCGGATGGAGGAAAATCTGACTGAAGCCTTGGAGACATGGGAAAGAGAAGGTTGCATCTTTGGTTGCCTCTCCGCTGGACGTTTATTTTTCTTAATATTATTTTTCTTAATATTATTTCTCTCTCCTTTAGTTAATACAGTTGTCCAGGTTTCCTTTGGTATACTGTGCACTTCTTGATTAGAATGTTTATTTTTTATTTCATTTTTGAGGCAGTTGATTTCCGCCTCAAGCACCTCTATTGATGTTCTCAAACTATTTATTGTTTCTAGATTTTTGGTGCATAGAGGGTTTGAGCAGCCAGATGGGGGATCACATTGCATTCCGCGATCTTCTAGCCTTTGTTTTTGATTACTGCCTGTGTCAACTGCACTGTTCTCAAATATCTCATTCGTGAACTCCAACAAACGTGTATCTGATTCGATCGAGTGGTTTAGAATAACCTCAACTCTTTTTTCCAGGATTTTTATTTTATCCTGTAGCC
Organism: Nephotettix cincticeps; assembly: GCA_023375725.1. NCBI lineage: Eukaryota > Metazoa > Arthropoda > Insecta > Hemiptera > Cicadellidae > Nephotettix > Nephotettix cincticeps. The sequence continues at coordinate 38,324,361 of CM041786.1, forward strand.
TGATATTCTCCTGGATAACATCAGGAATCGTCAGAGTAGGAGTAGATGTCAAGAGTGAGAGTGAGGGTGATTGTTGGAGAGGTGTCGGGTGGGCGGTGGTGGGTGCCGGTGGTGTACGCAGCGGACTAGTAGACGCGGTCGCGACTGGAGACGGCGCGCTCTCAGCCACGGATGTACCAGACGAGCCGGGGACCAAGGTTCTGGCGGCATAAGGCGAATGACGAGGGGATGACAAGGTCCTCATTATTACAGGGTGAGAGCCTGTATGTTTACAACTCGCCTCTATCACTACACTCTTATTAGCATCCGTTTTGATGGTAGCTCCACAGGTTCGACCAAGACAACGCCATACTATTTCCCCGCTCTTGACTGTATAGCTTTCCTTGTACTTATATTTTTTTTAAATAATATTGGGCTTTCCGTTTTTTGTCACCTCTATATCCAGAGTCATTTTAAGTCAGAGCAATAAAATAATAATGTTTAAAACGTTTGACGGATGATCTTGTCAATGCAGTCAAGGGTAGTTGCTCAAACGGCTCTCCACACTATCTAGCAGAGAACGGTTGTACTACGAAAGGACTGAGATGTAAATAAATATTACAGAATATGGCTTCAACAACATGAGATTTGAACTCGGGATATTTAGGTCCGTGCGGCAGCGCTTAGACCACTCGGCCTCGGCGCTTGTGATAAGGGGTAGGCAGGCTTGGACTGATAAGACGCGCGACTGTTCGAGCGCTGCAGCGTGGGAACATGTGCCTTGTGCCTGTTCGGGTTAGAACTTATTTTAGGTTAGGCACTTCACTTAAAGATTACAATTCACGCACGCACAGTTAACGTCATTTGGAAAGATAATAATGTTCACTAGGCACTTATTTATGAAATAGAAATAAGCTATACAAATAATGCGGCCAAAAACAAACTTATTAAAGCTAAAATTGATAACCACTTAGGAAGTAGACTCCTATACATCGGCGCATGCGCACCGGACTCTGTGCCGGTGCATTTCACTCACGAGCCGCCACTGTCTATGCCTACGTCCAATCTGTGCTGTAGTATGGATTGTTTGTGATAAAATGGTTTTAAATAACCTACATGATTATAAAAATAACTTTATGAGTTTAAAAACTTAAAAGGCATATGATTTTTTCAGAACAAAAATGTTTTGGATGCTTCAATCACTCCCCATATGAGTGCATTCATTTCATAAGGTCGTGCGGGTACTCAAAGGTTAAAAGTCTACCTCTGTATTTATTTATTTATTCTGTATGTTTGCGCTTTACTGACATCATTTTCTCTTTAAACTCATTACAATATAAAACACCTCTTTAAGTGCTGTCGTCACGGCATTGTACTTCCACGATTCACATGGAAAAAGTCAAACGAACTACACTTTACTACGGACTGTCACATGTGGAATGTGTGACATTTTGTGTTTTTTGACATTGTGTGAATTTAAATTTTCAATTCAAAATTTTTATTTTTACACACAATTTATTTCAATACAAAACAACTCGAACCTGCACCCAGACATTTCTAGGTCCGTGTAGGCCCAGACATTATGTTACCTACAGATATTTTCGGTTTTTTTTCTTTTTTATATTTATTTCTGTCGTCAAAAATGGTAATATGTATATAATTTATTTTGTAAAAATTTTGTTTCTTTTTCTGGAATAAATATAATTTTGACTTTACTTGACTTGTGTACCATGTACGCGATTCAGAGTAGTGGTATACTCACAATATTTGACCAAAAATCACCTGATGAACTACCCAAGAATTCACTGAAAAAGTAACGGAAAGGAAACATCCTTTGGTTTCAGTAAATTGAAAAGCCTGTGACCGGAAGTCTCACAATTCCTAGAAAAGGGTCCGGACCTTATTGAAATTGAAATTTAGGGTGTATATACTGATCTCAATCTTTTATGTGGGTGAGGTGGTTAAACCAGGCGCCGATTGATCCGGGGCCAGTTAACACATTTACTGCGATAGTTGCCGTTCAGCGTCAGTATTGCTAAAAATAATTCTATCTCTTTCTCATGATGAACTTAATGATCATTTTGTTAATGTATCTATTAACCTGTTTAATGGTTTTAATCATGATGATGATACCTTTGTTAGTATGTCAAATCAGTTGCCTTGGTCCCAGAGCGTTATTGTAAATAATTTTAAATGGAATTTGATTAATAGTGAAACTGTTAAAGCTAATGTAAGGGGACTTATTTATCTCTTCCAAAAATTAGGACATTATTGCCTATCTAATTTCATTCCTTAAGAATATAATGGATGCAATTGTGTTGCCTGTCACACACATTAACTTCATTTTGACTGTAGGTTTTTCCAGACTTAAAATATTGTAAGGTAATCCCAATTTTCAAAAAAAGGACAAAAGGAATTGAGTGAAAACTATTGGCCCATTACATTAGTACCTGTGATAAGTAAAATAATTGAATCATGCATATTCAAATATATTTAGGCCATATCACTCAACTTCCATGACTGTTGAATGTGTTATTGATGAAATTCCGAGTGATTTAGAGAAAAATTAAAACTAGTGATGGGTGCTTCTTTTATTGATCTGAGTAAGGCATTCAATGTGGTAAACCACTCTATTCTTCTTAAAAAATTTTACGGTGTAAAGGAAATCAAGTTAAACTTAATTAAAAGTTATCGAAAGCAATTCACATTACAAAGTAAATCAAAGTAAATCACAAATCTTCTAAGTATCAAAACATAGATGCAGGAGTCCCTTAGGACTCAGTTATTGAGTTTTTCTTATTTTTAGTTTTTATGAATGATTCCAGTGCTAATGTACACTCCATGACGGTTCTGTATGCAAACGACACTACCCTTCTTTGCTCTGATTCCGACTCTTTGGCTCCTAATAAAAAGTTATCTACATTTTTAAAACGAGAGGTACAAAGATAACAAACTAGTCATTAATGAATATAAAACTGATATTATATCTTTCATACTTAAAAAAATTATTCTTGATTCAAATGTTGATTCTCTTAAGTCTGTTAATAAATTATTAGGTGTTATGTTGGAGAGAAAATTGTCTTGGAGCTTCCATGTCGAAAGTGTGTGTAAAAAACTTTCAAGGGTAATTTTTACTGAGTAAACTTAAATTCTGTGTTATTTTTGAAATACTGTTAATGACCTATTTTGGTCTTTTTCATTCTCACCTTTCATATGTTGTTCGTGTTTGGGGCAACTCTAGTAATGCAAAGAGGGTTTTTATTTTGTAAAAAGCAATATGATTGAGTCATGTAGAAATTCTTTCAGTAATTTTAAAATTATGATACTTCCTAGTATTTACATTTTTCAAAAATGTTTGTATGTAAAACAAAATATTAATTCTTTTATTTCTCATGAATCAATCCACAGTCATAATCGTAGGTTTAAACAAAATCTTGTTCTTCAAAATCTTAAGAGTTAGCAAGACATTACATAACCATGGATTTCAACAGATTAAATTATTTAATAAGCTACCTTCTAGTGTTAAAAGATTACCTTTCAATAGATTTAAATCTGTAATTGAATCCTGGTTAAAGCATTTTATTCCACTGATGAATGTATGACATGTGAAATTAATGATGTCTAGGATTAAGTTGGATTGGCCTTATGTTTATGTTATGTTTTGCACTAATAGGTTATTATTTTTTATGCTATATATTCCTTTATTCAACCCTAGAAGTGGCAAGCATTTTACTCTTAACTGTAACATTAAAATAATTACTAATATATTCTTGAAATATCAAAGTTTAAACAAAAAAAGCTTAAAACGTGCCCCCCCCTTATAACCACTAACCACAAAAGCACACCACCGCTTTACCACACATTTGCAAGCCAAATTGGGATTGCTTATGGTCAGGATTCGAGCCCTAGCACTTCCACGCTCTAGCTAGAACGTTACGCTCGTCAGCGTAGCACGTTAGCCGGCTCGGCCACTCAGTGCCTAGGAGTAGAAAGCGCTTACTTGGTTATAGACCTGCCCGGTGGCAGGCTCGTGTACTACGAGAGCAGTTTCGGTTGTTTGCCCCCAGAGGGCAAGACGGTCACGTAGGCGATAGTGTCTACCAAGTACACTAAACTGACGACAGATGCCTCCACCTGCCAATTCTTATTGAATATGTAAATGCGTCGTAAATTACGACTTTGCCATTTCTAGGGTTAAGTAAACTACCAAATTAAGCAATTTTATATTAGTACCTGGTGACCGAGCTTTGCTCGTATAGAATAAGACATGTATTATAAAAATTAATTAGACAAATTAAAACACATTTATAACTCAATGAAAACATTCATGTGGTTGAAATAAAACCGATTTAATACACCATAATTAATATAGCACTGAAAAAAAAGTATCGCCCCTGGTGGGGATGAAACTCGCGGCCTATAGTTCTTGAGGCCGACACGCTACAACTCGGCTACGACGTTAGTCAATTGAGCGATGCCGTTTAACGTCTTTTAGCCAAAGCCGATCATTTACTGTTTAATTATCCATACCGTTATTATTAGCCTGTGATCAACTGATTTTGTTATAAACGGAATGAGGATTGAAAAGCAAGAAAAATTTAATTTACATCAATTAATTGGTTTGTTACAGTGGCTTCAAGCGATACAACGAATACGTTTTCTATCAAAACACGGAAGATTTTGGAAATACTTTTTTCTGCTTTTATTTCGCACAGCTATGTTATCCTTAAGTTTTTACAAATTGTTTAGTAACCTGATAATTTTGCATTTATTTAATTCATAAAATAAATATTAATGCATAACCTCTATATTGTTCCTTCAATCAGTCTTCAATCAAGAACTGTCAAACGGTTATAAACAGCTGTTTTGGTTTGTATTGTTTACATTTTATTCTCTATAAGCGTAATGTTAAATTTTTAGATTTTAAACTTAATATTTCAGTAAAACACGAATTTTCCTGGACATTAGACCTATCTAGAACTTATTTTCTACTCGGAAATTAGTTATTTCCAAAATTTAAAGAATTTCCTCGGTGCCGTTTTCGAGATTCGTGTGCAAATATATATATATATATATATATATATATATATATATATATATATATATATATAGTACCTGGTGACCAAGCTTTGCTCGTTTAGAATAAGACATTTATTATAAAAATTAATTAGAAAAATTAAAACACATTTATTACTCAATGAAAACATTTATGTGGATGGAACTCGCGGCCTATAAGTTCTTGAGGCCGACATGCTACAACTCGGCTACGAGGTTAGTCAATTGAACGATGTCGTTTAACGTCTTTTCCAAAAGCCAAAGCCGATCATTTACTGTTTAATTACCCATACCGTTATTATTAGCCTGTGATCAACTGATTTTTTTATAAACGGAATGAGGATTGAAAAGCAAAAGAGAGATTTAATCTACATCAATTAATTAGTTTGTTACAGTGGCTTCAAGCAATACAACGAATACGTTTTCTATCAAAACACGGAAGATTTTGGAAATACTTTTTCTGCTTTTATTTCGACAAAAGCACACCACCGCTTTACCACACATTTGCAAGCCAAATTGGGATTGCTTATGGTCAGGATTCGAGCCCTAGCACTTCCACGCTCTAGCTAGAACGTTACGCTCGTCAGCGTAGCACGTTAGCCGGCTCGGCCACTCAGTGCCTAGGAGTAGAAAGCGCTTACTTGGTTATAGACCTGCCCGGTGGCAGGCTCGTGTACTACGAGAGCAGTTTCGGTTGTTTGCCCCCAGAGGGCAAGACGGTCACGTAAGCGATAGTGTCTACCAAGTACACTAAACTGACGACAGATGCCTCCACCTGCCAATTCTTATTGAATATGTAAATGCGTCGTAAATTACGACTTTGCCATTTCTAGGGTTAAGTAAACTACCAAATTAAGCAATTTTATATTATTAAGAGCACATACTTATTTAGATTTTTCGTAGCTGTAAGTTTTGACAAATCCCAATGTAACTCATGTTATTTAATGGAAATAAAAAAAATATTCTAAAAAAGAAATATAGTACTTTTCTATTCAGGTTTTGAGAATGGTGTGTGAAGATGACGCCGATTACTTATTTATTATATTATTTACAGTATATGAAGTACCTGGTGACCAAGCTTCGCTCGGATAGAATTAAAACAAATTTACTGCTCAATGAAAACATTTATGTGGTTTAAATAAAACCGTTTTCATACCCCTTAATTAATATGGCATAAATACTGAACAAAAATATAGCCCTCCGGTGGGGATCGATCACGCGACTGCGTACGTGAGACCTGAGCGCTACGAACTGAGCTACATCGTCAGCCGAGTTGTACTCGTTAAAGAGTTTTTGGCCAACCTCAATTGTTTTAGCTAATCTTATATTGAATTTAAATGTCCATACAGTTTGTTATTATTATCCTGTGATCAACTGATTTTGCTAGAAAAGGAATGAGGATTGAAAAGCAAATGAGAAATTTAATTTACACCAGTTAATTGGTTTGTTACAGTGGCTTCAAGCAATAGAATGAATATGTTTTCTTTCAAAACACAAAAGATTTTTGAAATAATTTTCTCTGCTTTTATTTCGCACAGTTATTTTACCCTTTAGTTTTTACAAATTGTTTAGTAATTTGATAATTTTTCATTTATTACATACATAAAATAAATATTAATGCAAAACCTCTATTCACATATTGTTTGTCATCATCTTCAATCAACAACTGTCAAACGGTAATAAACAGATGTTTTGATTTGTATTGTTTACATTTGATTCTCCATAAGCGTAATGTTAAATTTTTAGATTTTAAACTTAATATTACAAGAAAACAAGAATTTTCCTGGACATTAGACCTATTAGACCATTAGACCGATAGGACCATTAGACCTATCTAGAACTTATTTTCTACTCAGAAATTAGTTATTTCCAAAATTTAAAGAAAATCCTTAGTGCCGTTTTCAAGATCCGTGTGCAAATATATATACAAACCTTGCTCGTATTACAGTATTGGATAATATAATGTTTATATTATTTATATATATATATATATATATATATATAATAGTATATATTTTGAAATATACTTTATTTTATAAAATTTTAATATTTATTTGAGTTAAAATTACAACAAAACTATTTCTACATTGGCCGTAACAATATAAATTTTGACCTGTAGCGAATGTGTTAACAGAAGGGCCTACTGTACAATGCAGTTTCTGCATTGGCAGTAGACTCATCACAGTTTGATACTTATAATAATCTAACTTGTATACTTATAACTATTTTGGTTTTACATTACTCATAGTATTCAGAGAGACTTTAAAATCAGTTTGCAGTGGTCTGCTTTTAAACTTGAATGACGGTTCCTCTTTGATGGAGTTTGGGCAATTATTGAAAATCTTCAGGCAAATGTAGGAAGGAATGTAGGAATGTAGTCTTATCCAAAAAAGTGGTTCAATGAATTTGGTACTGCAATAAGTGAGTATTTCTGGTGTAATATTGATGAACACAATTCCTGGTACTAAGTTAATGGGAATCAGCTTCAACAAAAAGAAGACATTGAAGAATTTATAGCGATGGCAGTGGAAGAATATGGAGGTGTCTGAAATACTTCCTGCATGAATCTCTAGGGCATATACCTGAAAGTAGTCTTATAGCTCTTTTTTGTATTCTAACACCTTTTCTTGCATGAAAGAATTGCTCCATAATATTAAACCATAAGAAATAAAAGAATTAAGTACACAAAAATACGGTTTTCGAATATGAAGATTAGTTTTTAGTGATAGTGATGGTATAGCATAATATGAATTGTCTGAAAAACCGTTCGACGCCTGAGGCCCTCCGATCTGAACTAAAATCGAGCCTTGTTCACTACGACTGTGTGTTACTATTAGCCTCATAGATTTAACAATAACTTGATTAATTATATGTTTTGATTTATTTATCCTATTACTTTTATCCTGTAACTGTGTGTATGATCACTTTTAGCAAGAAAAAAAATTATCACTGTACTTTTTCACCAGATCCAAGCTAGAAAAAGCCTGGCATAGAAAAAGTAGCTACTGTTGCTTAGTCAAGATTTATTTTGTTTGTTTTGTTTTGTGCTATTTTGTTTTCAAATGATTCTATTTCACTTGGCACATCTACTTCTAGTTACCTGCAATAATAAATAGTTAATGATAAATCTTAAAAAAAAGAATCATTCTATGCTGTTTCACTTTTTTTATGCTGTTTTGTTGATAATTTTGGTTTACAGCCCAATGAAACAGAAGGGGAGGAAGAGAGAGTGGAAGTGGTGGGGGTAGAGTCTGAGTTGGGGATTGGAGAAAAGACCAATGATACAGTGTCTACACCCCCTTCCCCCCCTCCACAAGAGGACATTCCTTCCTTCAGTGAATGGGCTCAGAAACAGCTGGCTGAGGCAGAGAAAAAAAAAGGTACGATAATAATTGTCACTTGTGATAAAATTCTCACCCTTATTGTTTAATATTCAGAAAAAAGGAGCTCTGAAATTATGATATAAGTGTTTTATTTAATAAGACAGAAGAACATTTAATTTATTTCTAAAACGATAGGTAATGTCAAACAACCACAGCCACAGAATTCATGTCCACTTATCTCCAGACATCATTGTTTCGATGTCCTATTGTTCACTGTTTCTTATCGCTCACGACGAGTAGGCTACCTGGTCAAGGAGTCACTCTGTCGAAGTCCACGGCCCACGTATGGTCTTAGTACCGGCCACCTCAATCATTTCTCATTACCTCAATCATTTCTCATTACCTCAATTATTTCTCATTACCTCAAGTAAACGTTTCATTTGTTTTATTCTACATTCTATATTTTAACTAGTGTCCAGTCTCTTTTAATTTAAACAGTTCAAGTATTATTTTATTTGCATTTTTAAACTATAAAACCCTAATCAAGAAGCTAGTGTCATGTGCGGTAGCGCGACTTCCGCGTACCTTCGAAGTGGCCACAAATATTAAAAGACTTTGCGTGCGAACATCAAGAGAGAAGAGAAATTCAACACCAAGAACCATGCCTGAAGTTAGATGCCAGCGTCATCCGTGTGTTGGGATCCATTGCGTCCTTGCCCACTCACGTCCGAACTGGAGTTTGTAAGGTATATGTTCCAATATCAACCACTTAATTCTACACATTCATTATTGTCCTTGCGGACTGGTCCTTCCCTATAGATATTTTCACCTCTGATAAAAATTTAATATTCACTCCCCAACACTTATCACACTTAAAGAGGTTTTTTTAATTTGTATTAACCACTTCAGCTTACACTAGGCATCATATTAAGTGAAACAAAAAATTGTTGGAAATATTATTATTTTGGGTCATTAAACTCAAAGGTTTTTTGAAAATCCATATTGTTGTAATGTTAGTTCTAAATATGCAAAACACCTTCCTGATCTAAATTAAAAATCAAGTAAATAAATATTAAACTTTTTGTACTGGAAGGCCAGGCCGTCAGAGATGTCTTCACCAACAATTAACATGTAACACCCTAAAACATTACCACCGTAAATTTGTAACTGTTTTGTAAATTTGTCAAATACTATGCTACATTTTACACCTTTAATCGTGTATTCAGGGGAGAACATGACTGGTGGGGGTGGTAGTGGAGTGCCCTCCCTGAAGGTGAGACATAGCAAGAACTATGCCAGTCCGGACTGCGGGGCCAAGGTGGTAGGGGCCAACCCAGAGGCTGTCAGTGCGGGGGCAGTGCTGTCCTCATCTCGAGACGAGTACCTCCTCAACACATGCACCGCACGCATATGGTTCATCGTAGAACTGTGCGAGGCTATTCAGCCAAAAAAGGTAAACTGCTAAGAAATCGTTTTATTTAATTAAAATATTTATTAATTTTGAACCAACTTATTAAATATGTAAATCTCTGGTGAAAAAATAGTATAGGCACAATTTTACTGTTAAATCTTGTCATAAATAAACTAAATACTGTACTCATTGTTATTATACTGTTTTCATCATATAAAATGTAAATATTGCCGACCAATAACAAAAATCTTACGGTTCTGACAACATATAATATCAAAGTGTAGTGGAGTAAATATGGTATCATGGTTTCAAAGTGTCATTATGAACCAATAAAGGACATGCAATACCTGATCCCTCTTATTACAGACATTTGTGTAAAAATGAATTGGGAAATTACCTCTGTACTTAAGATTTCAGTAAAGCATATTTACATTTACATATGCAGCCAAGGTTGAGTATGGGGTCCGGCAGGGATCGGTCCTGGGCCCTTTCCTACTTTTGATAATGGGCAATGACCTACCTGATAACGTGTCTGCCAACACAATCATGTTCGCAGACGATGCAACCTTTTTTAAATCTGGAAAAAATCATCAAACTCTTTGTGATTTAATGGATAATGTAGTCTTGAGTGAAGCAGCTGAGTGGTATGCGGCAAACAAATTTCTCCTCAATGTAAGCAAAACTCAAAACATAACTTTTTCTCTAGATTTAGCTTCTCTTAAGGAGGCTAACTCTGACTGCTCTGTTAACCCATCAACTGGTGACCGTCGCAAAAGCGAGGGTCTATCACTCTCAACAACTGGTGACCGTCGCTTTTGCTACGGTCAAACATCGCTACGTATTATCGACTTTTCATAGTAAAATAAATGTATGGTCGACGATATATTGGTATCATTCGATTACGGATGAAACGATCTATCGATATATACCATTCAATAGGGATTAAATTTTGTTCAGCTGGAGAAGAGAAAAAGAAAACAATGCTACTTTTCAAATGCGTCTTTCGTCAATGAGATCTCTGTTTACGTTCGCCGAGGTTAATGTTTCAGTTTGGTTATGAGTGATAATTGCTTTCTTATTTCTTGGAATAAGTAAATATATGTTTTGACTATTATATTTGTGAAGTTTTAGCTTCGTTTTGCTGTAAAACAATCTATATTTAGTTATGTAATTAGAAAAGGGTGGGACCTTCCTGAAATAAAAATAGTCTGTTGTGTTTTTGAATACGTAGGCCTATCATATTTTATAATTAAATTTCTTGTTTTTATATAAATGTTTTAAAATAGATAGAGACTATGTAGATCGATATAGTGACATTAGAGAAATATTGTTTGAGAGTGAAAAATTGAGTAAATTTGCCAACTATTATAGTGTTACTATGATGATACCGATTTTGAAAAAATTGCCAATTCTCGGTTATGGTGTTATTATAGACATATAGATGTGTAAAAGTCAATCAAACTGTATATTTTTAAAAACTAGATAAAATTTATGACAGTTTGTATATTTTGGAAATACAATTTATACCATATTAACTATTTAGGGGGGATGGTCTCCCCCCTTTACTTTTTGAAAAAAAATGTTTTTTTCACTTATAAACTATGAATATAAAAATAAAATTAAAAATATAATTATAAAATATATTTCATTCTAAAGTAAGATAAATTGTGAAGAAAATGATATATTATAATATAAATTTTGACAATATTTACTATTTTTTATGATTTTTTAAAAATACCCTTGCAAATCATCAAATAACCTGCCAATACAAGCACTGTAATAGCCAGTTGTTGGGTTAACCTCTTGGGCATCCACTTCGATTCTAAGCTGACATGGGATGTTCACATAGGAAAAATATGTTCTAATTTGTCGAAATCTCTTTTTCTGTTACGCCGCCTTAAGCATAGTTTATCACACCAATACCTCAGATCCTGTTATTTTGCTTTTTTTACAGTATTTTGATGTATGGAATTTTGTATTGGGGTAACTGCTCGAAAGTCAATGATGTCTTAACTGTTCAAAAAAAGGCAGTAAGGATTTTAACAAATTCAAATTGGAGTGAGCACTGTAAACCTTTGTTTAAAGAGACAAAAATCTTGACAGTCGTTAATCTGTATATATTTGTTAGTTTAATTTATGTTAAGAAAAACCAATGTAACCTAACTCTTAGTAATCAAATCATGACCATTTCAATAGATCAAGCCATCATATTTATATTCAACATAATAGGTTAAGTAAAACCCTGAAGTCATTTAAAGTAATTAGTCATAATCTGTTTAACAAATTGCCTATTTCTACAAGAAAAATGCCCGATAAAATTTTTGCCAAATTTGTTTACAAATGGTTAATCGAAAACCCTGTATACAACATTAAAGACTTTTTAGAAACGTCTTGCACCATGAAATGACAAGTAGGCCTACCTCATGTAAATAGCCTATGATGAATTTTAGTTTTATGCAACCTGACACTGTCTATCACATTGTATGTTTAACAACAATAAAATTATTCTGATTCTGATTCTATGGCTATTGACTGAGAAAGCGCACTTCTGCAAACAATCATCATTCATAAGGGATTGCTGTGAACAATCCATTTGTTTGCTTCTCGATCTCTCAGCGTAAGTGAGACAAAGTACAGGGAGATCGACAAGGAAGCACTATCAATATAATGTACTGGGGGTTTGAAGAAGTTTTATCAATGTTTACCTTCTAATTTTTTATCCTGGTAACCGATCATAATATCCTGTTCCTCATTTTAATATTTAACTCATCCAGAACCTTGCTTCTTATCATTGTCACACAGATTTTCAACTGCACATACTTCCTCCCAGGTTTCGACTGTACGAGGTGTACCCAAAAGTAACCGGAATAGCATTGCCATGATCTGAGCGGGTTTCTCCTGCTAGCGCTTGTCATTGCCAGTTCAGAGCTTGTTGACATGGCATATTCTGTTTGTCTGTAGTGACTGTTTTTGCTAGGGTTGTGTCACTGCTGGCTTGTTTTTTTATGATGGCAAGCTTAAGTGAACAACATACCACTATGAAATTTTTGTTTTCTACTCATTAAAACTTTCTGGAAACAGTTCTAACAACTCTTACAAGGATAATACTATAGGGAAAACTCAAATGTATGAGTGGTTATTTCAATTTTTAAATGGAGACATGTAAATTGATGACAGAATTTGAGAGGCTTTGTTGTTTTGTCTCGGTCTTATAACTAAAGCACCATGATTCAGTATTGCCTTTGAAAGAAAATGTGGATCAGTTCTAAGCTGTTCTTTCAGATCACAGTATATTTCAACTGGATTCTATTTTATTGTCAGCCTGAGTCGGAGGAACAATTTAGGAGCAATGCATTTCATTACTTAATCTTCAGTTAAAAAGATCTGAAACAAGGTAGAAGATATTCCAGTGATTTAAAAATTTTGTAAATAACTAATTTCTGAGTAGAAAATAAGTTCTAGATAGGTCTAATGTCCAAGAAAATTCTTGTTTTCTTGTAATATTAGGTTTAAAATCTAAAAATTTAACATTACGTTTATGGAGAATCAAATGTAAATTATACAAATCAAAACATCTGTTTATAACCGTTTGACAGTTTTTGAGTGAAGATGGTGGCAAACAATATGTTAATAGAGGTTTTGCATTAATATGTATTTTATGTCTGTAATAAATGAAAAATTATCAAATTACTTAACAATTTTCCAATACTATAATACGAGCAAGGTTTGTATATATATATATATATATATATATATATATATATATATATATATATATATATATATATATATATATTCACACGGATCTCGAAAACGGCACTAAGGATTTTCTTTAAATTTTGGAAATAACTAATTTCTGAGTAGAAAATAAGTTCTAGATAGGTCTAATGTCCAGGAAAATTCTGGTTTTCTTGTAATATTAAGTTTAAAATCTAAAAATTTATCATTACGCTTATGGAGAATCAAATGTAAACAATACAAATCAAAACATCTGTTTATAACCGTTTGACAGTTGTTGATTGAAGATGGTGGCAAAGAATATGTTAATAGAGGTTTTGCATTAATATTTATTTTATCCAATACTATAATACGAGCAAGGTTTGTATATATATATATTTGCACACGGATCTCGAAAACGGCACCGAGGAATTTCTTTAAATTTTGGAAATAACTAATTTCCGAGTAGAAAATACGTTCTAGATAGGTCTAATGTCCAGGAAAATTCGTGTTTTACTGTAATATTAAGTTTAAAATCTAAAAATTTTACATTACGCTTATGGAGAATAAAATGTAAACAATACAAACCAAAACAGCTGTTTATAACCGTTTGACAGTTCTTGATTGAAGACTGCAAGGAACAATATAGAGGTTATGCATTAATATTTATTTTATGAATTAAATAAATGCAAAATTATCAGGTTACTAAACAATTGGTAAAAACTTAAGGATAACATAGCTGTGCGAAATAAAAGCAGAAAAAAGTATTTCCAAAATCTTCCGTGTTTTGATAGAAAACGTATTCGTTGTATTGCTTGAAGCCACTGTAACAAACCAATTAATTGATGTAAATTAAATCTCTCTTTTGCTTTTCAATCCTCATTCCGTTTATAACAAAATCAGTTGATCACAGGCTAATAATAACGGTATGGGTATTTAAACAGTAAATGATCGGCTTCGGCTAAAAGACGTTAAACGACATCGCTCAATTGACTAACGTCGTAGCCGAGTTGTAGCATGTCGGCCTCAAGAACTATAGGCCGCGAGTTCCATCCACATAAATTTTCATTGATTAATAAATGTGTTTTAATTTTTCTAATTAATTTTTATAATAAATGTCTTATTCTAAACGAGCAAAGCTCGGTCACCAGGTACTGTATGTAATAAATGAAAAATTATCAAATTACTAAACAATTTGTAAAAACTAAAGGGTAAAAAAACTGTGCAAAATAAAAGCAGAGAAAATTATTTCCAAAATCTTTTGTGTTTTGAAAGAAAACATATTCATTCTATTGCTTGAAGCCACTGTAACAAACCAATTAACTGGTATAAATTAAATTTCTCTTTTGCTTTTCAATCCTAATTCCTTTTCTAGCAAAATCCTCATTCCTTTTCTAGCAAAATCAGTTGATCACAGGATAATAATAACAAACTGTATGGACATTTAAATTCAGTGTAAGATTAGCTAAAACTATTGAGGTTGGCCAAAAACTCTTAAAACGACGACGCTAACTTGGCCGACGCCGTAGCTCAGTTAGTATCGCTTAGATCTCACGTACGCAAGGTCACGTGATCGATCCCCACCCGAGGGCTATATTTTTGTTCAGTATTTATGCCATATTAATTAAGGGGTATGAAAACGGTTTTATTTAAACCACATAAATGTTTTCATTGAGCAGTAAATTTGTTTTAATTTTGCTAATTAACTTGTAAAATACATATCTTATTCTATCCGAGCAAAGCTCGGTCACCAGGTACTTTATTATTAATTTACTACTGACAATTTTGCAGGTGGATATATATAATTTTGAGCTCTTCTCATCATCGCCAAAAGAGTTCTCAGTTAAAAATAATTAAAAATAATTTTAGTTAAGTTAAATTAAAAATAATTATGATTAGAACCTTAATTCTCTCTAAGTATAAAGATCCCATTGCATAATCATTGCTGTGAATGAGCACTGCAATACTTGATCAGAAATTTTAAATCATTAATCACATTACATTATAATCACTTACCAAATGAATGACATCTGCCTTTCAGGTGTCAGTTTGGTTAAATATTCCTTACAGGAACCGGTTTCGGTCTTTTAACAGACCGTCCTCAGCTGACGAAACAGGTATCACATGACACAACAGATTCTCCACCGTCGGTGTCCGTCAAGATAAAAAAATTTTAAAAATCTTTTACACAGTCACGACATAAATTTACAAATTTACAAACATTTAGTGTCTTACCTCACTATTTTTATTAATTATTAATTTACTACTGACAATTTTGCAGGTGGATATAGCTAATTTTGAGCTCTTCTCATCATCGCCAAAAGAGTTCTCAGTTTATCTGAGTGATCGATACCCCTCACGAGACTGGGCCTTAGCTGGGAGATTCGTTGCCCAGGTAGGTTAAACTTTTCACACATAGAACACTTTATATTTTGAATAATAACATTAACTATTGGTGAGTTTGATTACAAAACTAATAAGAATAGTAGTATTAAAGTTGAGTTTTTTAAGTAATCTTTTATAAAAAACCTACATATTTCTTGCCTGTATTTGCACCAGAGTAACTTTACTAAGTTAACTTATTAATCATAAATAAACTGTTTTTGTGATAAGAATTTCAACCCTCTTGCGCAAAATTAAAAGATAAGTTAATAATAATAATATGTTTTTGTAGAATCATTATACTTTATTTAAAAACGTTCCTTATTTTCTTTGTAACCCTTAAAAATAAATTAATAAACCCTTGTAAAATAATAATTTTACAAAGCTAGTGGTAGTTTTGAATCTTGAATGTTTTATTGCCGAGATAGTATATACCCATGAAAAATCATAATTATGGTTAGAAACCTTAATTCTCTCTAAGTATAAAGATCCCATTGCATAATCATAGCTGTGAATGAGCACTGCAATACTTGATCAGAAATTTTAAATCATTAATCACATTACATTATAATCACTTACCAAATGAATGGCATCTGCCTTTCAGGTGTCAGTTTTGTTAAATATTCCTTACAGGAACTGGTTTGGGTCTTTCAATAGACCATCATCAGCCGACGAAACAGGTATCACATGACACAACAGATTCTCCACCGTCGGTGTTCGTCAAGATAAAAAATTTTAAAAATCTTTTACACAGTCA
Source organism: Nephotettix cincticeps (assembly GCA_023375725.1). NCBI lineage: Eukaryota > Metazoa > Arthropoda > Insecta > Hemiptera > Cicadellidae > Nephotettix > Nephotettix cincticeps. The sequence continues at coordinate 38,340,985 of CM041786.1, forward strand.
CGACATATATTTACAAATTACGAAAAAATGAACAAACAAAGAAACATTTACTCAGAGATCCCCAATATTTCCACTAAATCATTGCCTGAACCGCTCACAGGAATGATTGTAGCGCTACTCTGTAAGGAATATTTAACAAAACTGGCATCTGAAAGGTAAATCCATTCATTTGGAAAGTGATTATATAACTATCTAGGTGTCTAGGCTTTCGAAATAATAATACTCATTACATTATTGTGGCAGTAATGACAATGAAAACAACTCAAATTTACACTGTGTAATACCATGGGATAGACAATTTAACTTATAATTTTGAAAATGAATTATGTTGTTTTTTCAACGGATAAAATATATTTTGTAGATTCTAAACTCGATCCTGAAATTGTTGATTGGGGTTTCATATGGTTTTTATCCAAAATTATGGGGCATATTATCTTTTTCTTGGTTCCATACAGATTTTATGCTCTGTGTTGTGGTTTTCACAGTGACATCATGTATTATGTACTCTCCATTATGGCTTGTGGTATTTCAAATGTAATTAATTTTATTTTTAAGTGACATGTTTGAATAACAGGATGAGCGCAATGTCCAGTCCTTCAACCTATCTCAAACTTCTCACTTTGGCAAGTATGTGAAGGTTGAGATTCACTCACACTACGGTCAGGAGCACTACTGTCCTGTCTCATTGTTTAGGGTCTACGGCACCAGTGAGATTGAGGTGTGTAGCAACTAACAATATACATAATGTTAACAAAACGTTTCTTTAACTGTGATCAATTTCTAATCAAATTGATGTTGCATTGTAGGAAAAAGTCTACTACTTACTTTTCCCAAATCAGAAAATTAGTATTTTTTTAAACATTCTTATGGACTTGGTGACAATGTAATCGATAATTTATGATTTTTGACAAAGACAAAATACAGCGAAAGTAGTTTGGTACTACTAGTTTGACCTAGTACTGTTTAAGTCATTAATTAATGTGTGGAACAGAAAAGACGACTAGGCTTATTTCAGAACGTTGACCTTCTCATTAATTATTACTCCATTAGGTCATGTTTATCTCATTCATTGTACAAATCCGGATCCGGATTAGAGTTTCATCTCAGACACCTTCAAAGTTTCAGATGCAGGCACAGCCCAGTACTTGCTATTTGTGGCAAGTACCACTAACAATGATTGCATAACATATGAACACACACACGATTCTTTGCCAAATGTTAAGCTACTGAGGAGGATACGGCAGCTTATATTATTTGGATTTTTACATTATTATTATAGAATGACAAAAAAAGCTAGAAAAAGAAAACAAATCTAGTTAAAGACTTTTTCACTGAACGAACTGTTCTTAGATTTAACATTCGAAAAAGAAATTAGTATAAAATAAAATAGGTTTTCTTTTTGACATGGATCTTAGATCTGGGGGAGGGGGTGTTAGCAATTTCAACGAACAACATTTGAAACATAAGAACAGCTGTTTAGATGAACTGAAAATATACCCTTTAGACAAATCTAAGATCTAACCTATTTTCCACAGGGAAGTTTTAATGAATTCAAAAATTTTTAACTTCTTAAATGTCTGTGATATTTTTCGGCTACTCGCTGAACGTTTATTATATGCAGTTTTTAACACTAATATTGCAGGTACCATTTTACTATCATTGTCTATGCGACGCGGACGTCCATATTTTCAGTAAATAAAGTAATGAAACAAATATGGCAAAGAAAAAAAGTACAAAGAAAACCGTAAAAAAGCTACTACAACTAAACAGGGATACGAATGGAATGAAGAACAGAAGCAAAACACAAAGAAATAATGAAGAGGTTTTGGGAAGAATGGAAAAGAATGCAAAGTCATGAGAAAATTTAAGTCAAACACTGTCCTAGTGGCAACAATGTAGATAATAATAATATATATATTTAGTAAAGTTAAAATAATTAACCGAGTATCCTTGACAAACATTATTTTATTTTAACAACATGTTTCAACCTTTAAAGGTCATTTTCAAGTTAATTATATATATTAATTAATTATATATATATATATATATATATATATATATATATATGTGTGTGTGTGTGTGTGTGTGGGGGGGGGGTGTTCTAGGATATAAAACATTGTACGTGAGGAAAGTCAAAATCGTTGCAAAAAGTGTTGTACTGTAGTTCTTGATATTACTTGTTTTAGGTTAAATATGCATAGTGCAAGGACATTGCACCTCAAGTAAAATTAACATAATGTGAGAAAAACTTATTTTCACACTATTTTACAATATTTGGGCGTACTTTAGTACAATGATAAATGTCATATATATCCTGGCCTACCTTTACTTTTTAATGTATCATTTAAAAAAGGTAAATTTTGTGTGTGGTAGTCAAACATTTATTAATGTTATCTCATTGTCAGATGAAATATGTAGTGGATATGTAGTGTAAAACTGTACCGTCATAATCATCCTCTATTAAAGAGTCAATAAGTAAGTTATAATTGTTTTCAGGTGCTGGACACAGTAGACGAGGGGCATCCTGGACTGCACAGTCCGTTGGACGATGACGATGAAGTCGAAGGGTTGGTTAGTGAAGCAGGTTAGTTGTCATCAATTCACAAGTTGGATTGTTTTACAGCCTCGGGGCCAACAATTTGAGTTTTCATGGGGTTGGGCTATTAATTCTGGCCCATGAGCCTCGAGTCAAAACTAGTTCTGTCTTATGAGCTTGACTACACTAATTTGTTAATGATTTTTTTAAAGTTTTCTTCTAAGTTATGCACTACTGCCAACTGTATCATTATAATATGGAATGAAGAAAAACAATTAAAATACATGAACAAAGGTAGCTCTGTATTATATATCTGTATTATATCTTGCACGAGTTCCATATAAAATGACCTCATATAAAACCTCTGATTCACCCAAGCCTGTATATACTTGTATTTTCTGTTCTAAGCATAACATAATTATTAATTTATAAACAGTAGCAACACAGATGTTTAATTTTTTGCAGCATAAATGTATGTTCTTTCCAAGATAATCAAGAATCAAATAATCAAAAGACTGTAAATCAAATCAAAAGACAATAATCAACTTAATTTATAGTTGGACAATTGCAATTTATTGTAGAAGGTACTTGAGGTAGTGTCTGAATTAAATTTCTGTGCAGACACAAGCAATTGTGGCACTTAATAATCGGTTCCCTTGATACAACTTTATTTCTAAGGCTCACTCTTATTAAAACTGTTTTCTTTTGATTTATTATAAATCCTTTATCATGTGCCCACTCAACTAAGGCTGTGAAATGAGTCTGTAAGCCTTTCTCTGCTTCATGAAAATTTCTGTGTGACACAACTAGTACTATGTCATGGGCATAACCATTTATTTTACAGAGCTTGCATATCTTAAACACAAAGCACTGGGCCATGCACACTTCCTTGTCAGACAACATAGCTAATATCTCTTAAATCTCTGTAACTATTGCCTATTTTTACAACAAATTTTCTTTTTGTAATGTAGGATTTAAAATCATTTAACTGCAACTGATTTCCATCCTTCATGTATGAAACATTTCTAAAACTCATGAAAAATACATACAGTAAACCAAGTATAATCTATTATATATAATTTTATTCAGAAAAACATACCTAACAAGAAAATAGTAAACAAGTTATAGATACCTTGTGTTTGAGTAGAAATAATTCACTTGAAACAAAAAAAAAATTTTTTTCAAAAATTAATTTTCTACTTAGTATGTCTGCCCTTCTAAAACTATTGTAAAATCACTAAAGGTTCAAACAAAAAAAATTTTCACAGTTTAATTTTGAATAAAAAAAGTTATATACTTATATGCCAAAAATTTATAGTAAAAGAGATATGAGAAAAAATACCCCTGTCGCAGCAGATCTGCGTACTCAGCGAATTTCCAAATCAATAATATAATAATAATAATAATAAAATATGACAAGTTTTATAAAAATCTGTCCATAAACATGAGAATTATTTGCCTATTATCCATAAAATTAACATGGGAAAGAGTGTGCAGGTTAGCTGCTATGAGGAACACTGAAAGTAGTCATTTCTACCATAAATAATTTTTATTTTAACCAATTATACCAAGTTTCATCAACATCTGTCCATAAATAAAGGAGTTTGTTGGGGGAGCGCGCTGGTCTAGGGGTAGAGCGCGGGGCTTTTGTGCCCAAGGTCCCGGGTTCAAATCCCGCCAATCACCAATGGCTTTTCGCTATGTGATAATGCCGCAACCCACACAGGGGTGCGCAAAAAGCCGCTACGGCTGAAGTGCCTTGGGAGAAATCCGCCCCTTTCAGTAAAAAAAAAAAAAGAAAAAAAAGGAGTTTGCCCATTCCCTATATGATTAATATGGGAAAAGAGTATGCAGGTTTGCTGCCATGATAACCACATAAACTATGATTTTTAAGCATAAAAGGATAGATCTCAACCACATGAAGCTAAATATCAAGTTTCATAAACAAATATTGATTAATATGGGAAATATTAATTTTTCCCTATCCTCCATAAGATTAACATTGTAGCCCCACAATACAATGTACTGTGTTTAGATTTTTTAATATCTTGGTAACCGTTGGAGATAGAGAAAAACTTTAAGGAACTTAATTGTGTAGTTTTTTAAGCTGATTCAAATGGTGAAATATAAAATTAGAAATTTTAAAAATTACATGTGAAAAACGCAAAAAAACCCATTTTGGGGTACAAAACCCCCCAAACTACCCGTTCCTATTGACTGATATGTCTGGTTTACGAACTCGTCAGAGCATTTGTAGGAATACACGTGTCTACTAAATTTGGTTTCGATCGGACCATTTTTACGAGAGTTATCGTGCTAACAGACACATATATATATATACAGGGTGTTCATTAAAGTTGGGGACAAACTTCGAGGGGTGATAGTACTCATCAAAATAAACAAAAAATTTCCTATAAACATAGGTCGAAAAATGCTTCGTTTAGCCGCTAGCCGCCATTTTGTATTTTATACAAAAAACGTTATATATAAATAATTTTTTAAGATACAGAAACCAAACTTCGCACACATATTTATTGGTCAAAGACAAAAATATTTTCAAAGTATCATCTAATTTGCTTTTATATTTTCAAAATGGCGGTGGTTAAAAATCGTATAATTAAAATAACAAAAAACCCATTAACTTTATAAAATTTTTACAAGATACAAAAAATATTGCAATTTTAATTTCAAATCGAACGGTACTTTGGTGAGCGAAATCCGTCTACGGATAACCGAGAAAATGCAGGTTTAATGTTACATTACAGGTCTCACGCGCCACCGCGGAGCGGCCATGGCAAAGAAGCCATGTTGTGCCAGCTGAACTCCGCTTCTTAGCCACGGCCGCTCCGCGGTGGCGCGCGGGGCCTGTATTCTAACATTAAAAGTGCATTTTCTCAGTTATCCGTGGACGGATTTCGTTCTCCAATGTACCGTTCGATTTGAAATTAAAATTGCAATATTTTTGTATCTTGTAAAAATTTTATAAAGTTAATGGGTTTTTTGTTATTTTAATTTAAAGATTTTTAACCACCGCCATTTTGAAAATATAAAAGAAAATTAAATGATACTTTGAAAATCTTTTTCTCTTTGACCAATAAATATGTGTGCAAAGTTTGGTTTCTATATCTTAACCCTTTTAAGACCGGTCATTAATATGAGCATAACCCAGAAATACCAGGCTATTTGGGGTCTTTTTGTAAAGGTTTACAAAAATCGTTGTAATTTACAAACCAATGGTCACAAATCTGTAAACTAAGTGTTGTTAGAAAACCTAATACCTCCTCTGTAATAACTTGTAAACAAATATTGGAAAAAAATTCATTAAATATTATTTTTTTCAAAAATAAGCATATTTGGAAAAAAATTTTAAAAAAATTTTCACTTTGAATTCGTTTGTACATTATATGAAAAAATGAAAAAGGCACTAAAGTATGTTTTGTGTTTGTTTTGTATGGAAAAAAAATTAAAATTATTTAGTTATATTAGTTTATATACAACGCGACATATTTGTTTTTATTTGGTTTCTATGCGTCTGTAGGCCCTTCTATCAATTCTTCAAATCCATCAGTTCAATTTTGACATTTTAAGTTTGTTTTATCTACAATACATATTCCTGTAAAATAAAACACATTATGGTAAAGATAAAGGGCCAACTTACCAGAATATTTCATTGAATCTATAGAGTAAGCAATTGGTCGGTAATGTTTTTGAAGGTGTCACTGTTTCACTGAATTTACAATATAACATGTTCACACCTACAGTACCAATCCCACACAAAATTTGGGTAGCCTTCTCTCATAAAAAACCAACAGTATTTCATTTAACACTTTGTATCACTTGTAACACTTCAATAAACACTTTGTACACAGTTCAGAAGCACGAAATGTCCGGGCTAAAATCATTCAGGCCTACTGGTAGCACTGTCAGTTTTTTTTTTGGGCAAAGTGTAGAATATAGTAAACTGGGAAAAAGTAATAGAACTGCATAAAACACTAATAATCTAACAAATATTTACAAATAGAAAAAAAAACTAGGAGGTGATTTGGCTTAGCAGATATGGTACGGATAACAAGCGCCATGTAAGCCCTTTTGACATTTGTTGCAAGCTGTCCTGGATTTTTTCATTTTGCCACCTTGTTGAAGACTCTTCTTGCTGCAAACAGCACAGCATCTTTCTTTGGTGCCTGGTAATTTAAAAATTCCACTACCCAACATTCTCTGACCATCGCCGCCTCCACCGCCCCCAGTGTTAGAAGGACCAGGTGCCTCCAAAGGTGTACCGCTCAAACTCCTGAGCCAATCTTCAGTTACATCCTCAATAATGGAGACCATGTATTGGTATCTGGTCAGTGGCCTACCAGTGCAATTAAGTTTATACAAAATGTAGCTGTTCAGTACCATCCTGCCAATTATGTTGCTGACAACCTTTTTCCAAAATTTTACAGACCGACGTTCATCAGCATATGTGTATAGCATCATGTCAGAGGAATCTATTCCCCCATGTAGTCATTGTACTGACGGATAATGTGGGGTTTAGTGATGGTCCTAAAGCAGTTATGGCCTAATGATTTCTGTTTGTCTACATCTACGGCCATAGATTTAGTTGACAACAAACATACTGGTCCTTTTTGGCTTTTTTTTCTCTATAGCCTAGAAGTAAAAGTTGGTTTTTCCTAAAGTAAGATTTTTGCCCAACAGAAAATCTTTCTTTTATTTTAGGTGGTAAATGCTTTCTGGTCTTACGGATTGTGCCAGTGAAAAATGTTTTGTTGTTGAAGAGGTGTGTTGCAAGTGGTACACTGGTAAAAAAATTATCACACACGACATTTTTTGAGGTAGTTTCCCATTTGTAAAAGCTTATTTACAACTACATAACCTAAGCCTAGTCTTTTGATTTCTTCTTTACTTTCATCTCTTGCTCCTCTATAACATGTGAAACCTAGGCAGTAGTTTGTTACCGAATCGCAAAGCATCCACAGTTTTACACCCCACTTATGGTGGTGTTTATTTGGTAAGTACTGAAGGAGCTGCGTGTGGTTTTTGGTGCCCACAAGGCTCTCATCTACGGACAAATGCTGATAAGGTGTGTAGTGGTGTCTGGAGATGTTGTTGGCATGAATCAAAAGAGGGTTAAATTTAGCTGTAGAGTCGTATCCGGGTTCATTTAGTTTTGGCAAAGATTCGTTATCTACAAGGTGTAAAAATGAATAAATACTTTCAAATCTATTGCGTGAAAACATTTTTCCAAACCAATTAGTGCTTTGGGAAAGAGTTGTTGTCCAGTAGGATTTTATGGTTGGTTTTTTCACCAAGCCCATATTCAGCATTACTGTTATAAATGCCCTTATTTCATTTGCCGTAGTAGCTTTCCAAGACCTAAACTTGTTGTGCATAGATAGATTCATTGCATTAGCGGTCATGTACTGTTGGGCAAAGCGGTTGGTTTCCTTAGAAATAAGCTCCAATATACTTACAGTAAAAAAAAGGTTGAAATAGGCTATTGGTTTGGAGTCACTAGGTGGGCAATGTTTCGGTCCAGGGAGCTCTTGATACTGAAAGGTTTGTTCAGGGCTTTGAGGTAAGAAGCAAACATCCACACCATCGTCAACCTCAACCCACTCATCATCATCATCATCATCATCATTCTCAGAGTCATTTGACCTCTGAGAATGAGCTTCATCAATAGGCATTGGCCTATCCCTAGCTCCTACATCTCTACGCCTACCTCTCAGCCTGATGTTGTAGCCAGGTCTATTTCTTGGCCTACCCCTTCCTTGTACTGGTATAGGCCTATTTTCTCCTGAAATATTAATAGGAATACTATCCTGAGGGACATAGTCGGGGTCCTCGTCTGTGTCATCACCAAATAGAGTAGGAGAATCACTTTCGGAGTTGTTCAATTCAGTATCACTAATATCCTCTACATCACTGTCGTCCGAACACAATAAGAGCCTATCTACTTCACTCGAGCGTAAATTATCTCTTGAATTCATTATAAAAATATCAAATAAACTCACGATTCAATAAACAGCAGAATGTTATGACAACAATCTACAGTAAACAGAACTACCAAGGCAACGCGAAACAGACGCTAGCGCCTACAGCTGTTGTAGCGAGCGTCTGGCAAAAACAAAGACATATAAAGTTATTACCACTATCTGAGATGGTATATTTGTATAACCAGTGACTGTTTTCGATCAATTGGTTACTAGTGAATACGTTTTCGATGATTTCGACTTGATACGTCAACAAATGAGAGTTTTATGAGTTGAATTCTAGACTTCCGATATATCGGAAGTTCGCCGCGAACGTGAAAAAACCAACTTCCGATATATCGGAAGTTGGTCTTAAAAGGGTTAAATAGTTCCTGATATATAACGTTTTTTGTAAAAAATACAAAATGGTGGCTAGTGGCTAAACGAAGCATTTTTCGACAAATGGTTATAGGTGATTATTTGTTTATTTTGATGAGTACTATCACCCCTTGAAGTTTGTCCCCGACTTAAATGAACACCCTGTATATATAAAAATTTTAACGACTATTGTTTTTGGACTCTGGGCACCTAAAGACGAAAAAATAACATGGTCCCGGGCTTAAGTCTTACCATGAGACCGACGGTAATATCTTCTTCCCTATGGGAAATTCGCTAAAAGTGAAAACTATGTACACACGTAATGGAACAAGTTCACTAGTCAGAGTCAGGGAAAACACAAACCCAAACATTCCATTAAATACTTTGCACAAGGGGAACATCAGAATTAGTAACACTTTCCTCACTTGCAGGTGAATTAGGCCTATATTACAATTCCGATAATGTTGGCTCATAGTCAACGTATTTTACTGACAAAACATCGTCAGATATATCTAGTGCGAAAATGTCAATGTCTGGTTCCAAAATATCATCTAATAAATTATCATCATGAATCATTTAATTAATTTTGAATCATCCGAACAACATAAATCAGCTATTTAAAACTTTCAGGTTAAAACTTTTAACAACAAAGACGAAAAACTTATTTGCTACGAGTCGTTGGGTAGCAACAGTGACACCAGCTTATTGCAGTATTTAGCATTTGGATATTTTAGCCAGTAAATTTTACTATAAAAAAATCATATAGGAATATAAAAGTTGATATATTTATATGTAGAAATAAGCGGAGAATTGATTGGTACAATTAATTTGATTTTCCTCAAAATATTAGCCTACCGGCAAACTTAACTGTTGATAAAACTGATTTCGGTCCAATAAATTGCCCTTTTATTAATGGGACTGGTCTTTTGTTTAAACCTAATAGTAAGCCTACTGAACTCAAAAGCAAATTAAAAATCCTTGGTGACAGTCATGGGAGGGGCCTATCTAAGGTAATAAATGAATCATACTTAAATTCTAACCACTCTTCTGAAGCTGTTGTGAAACCAAATGCAGGGTTGGATGGTGTAACATTGAATATTCCAAAAGGCTGCGCTGAAAAAAGACTTTGTGGTTTTAATTGGACCACTCCATCTCTGAAGCATAAACTAGCTAGCCTAACTTTTACTAATGTGGTTGTGGTTGGAATACCTCATCATCATGACTTGATAAACTAGTCAGTTGTTAACAGAGGAATAGACTTAGCTAATGACAAATGTAGAAGTATCTGTAAGCACTTTAAAAATGTTATCTTTGTCAATGTAGCTAATTGCAGTAGAAATGTAATTGCCACTCATGGAATGCATTTTAATCATTTAGGTTATAAGTAACTATCTCACTCTATTTGTAGAATGGTAAAGGATAAAACAGCCACCAAGAAACCAGTAATTGCTCTTGATGCGGGTGAAAATTATTTTTTAAAGTAGAACTGTTGTAGTTTTAGGCATCATTTTAATAATTTTAACAAAACCAAAAATACTTCTTTAAATGTTGGAAATCATAGACTTGGCTGTGTTCGTGTGAAGTTTCTTGAGAAATCTCTTATAAATAATGTTAGGAATGATTTAAATTGTGATAGTGATTTTGGGCCTCATTTTAATAGTTTCAACAACGACAAAAATTTACCTAATTAAATTTTGAAAATCAGGTTGTGATAGTGTAAAGTTACCTGAGAAATTTAGTATACATAGTGTTATAATGTTTTCAATTTTAATCTTTTCCTGGAATGAACAAGGTTTTAAATTTGAATAATAAAATAGACTATATTAATGTTTTATGCTTATTGTATAATGTAGACGTTTTAACTGTAACTAAACATTGGATTAATGCCTCAGATGCCCAGTTTGTGTATGTACCTGGTTATACATTTGCTTGCATATGTAGTAGACCAAAAATAATTCATGGTGGTGCAGCTATAATTGTTAAAACTTAAAAGTAAAGTATATTTTAATAGATCAACTTATATCAGGGATCTGTCAATAGAGATGGTATGCGAGGTGGCTGCAGTTGAAATGGCCAATGAAAAAATGACTGTGCTGTCCATTTACAGACCTTATAATGAAGATCCTGTATATTTAAATAATTTTTTAAATTGTCTATAATAGGGGAAATGTTTTCTTTCACAGCTTTCAACTCTTTAAAACCTATTTAATCAATTCCTGGCGACCTTCTTACATCCATTTTCTCAATTATACCCTTAATTTTGGCTCCATTGGCTTGTGGTATAACTAAAACACTATTTTCCTCCTCTACATGTTGTGTGATAATATTAAAATTTCCTAATCTACATGAGTGTTTAGTTCTTAAAATTTTACTCTGAAAAGAGTCAGCAAAGCCTTCTGCTAAATCCATATCTCATTCTTGTAAAGGCATGCCTTCATCAAGATTTTTACCTTTGTTTATGCCTAGTACCACATTGACAGTGGTCCACATCTTTTTAGGGTCCCTGGTGGAGTCTGCCAACTGTTTCCTATAAAACTGTTCTTTTCTGTCCTTTATAATTTTAGTTAGGCCTACATGATTTCTAAAACGATTATAACTATTTCTATGCCTTGAGTTATCATCTTAGCACGATTCGCCTCCCTATGCAGGCAGTAAAGACTGATGAATGACCTTAAAAAACTCATAAACTATTCTATCAAGTTTGTTTTCCGTAATGTTTAAATTGTAGTCACCCATTAAAATTAACCTTAAATACCACTTATTTAAGTACAACGATAGTGATTCCAAAGTATTGCAAAATGAAAATAAGTTTGAGTCTGGAGTTCCATAAATAGTTACCACTATATTATTTCTTGGAAGAATCATACCTCAAGTGTAAAGTTAGGGCAAAATTGGGATTAATCTAGAAGTGAAAATCTAAATGGTACTAATCTAACCTAAATGCCACTTCCACCTCTAACAAAAGGTTCTCCCAAAGGTTCATAAGACCAATGTTCACGAGGGCTATTGTTCTGATTTTCAATTTTTATTCCAACCAATTTACCACTCACAATCATTATTGAAACTAAACCAAACACTTATAAAAAGTTAAAATGCCTTAGAAGCAAATTTGAATTACAATACAGTCCGGTTTATCTGGATTAATGGGGCAGAGCTGGAGTCCGGATAATCGAAAATCTGAATAATCTGAAAATATAACAGGATAGATGTACACGACAAGAACCTAGACAAGAACAGTAAATGATACGTGCTATATTAATGCGGCAAACTGCATACAACTGCCATATAACAGAATTTCTGAAAAAGATCAAAGGGGTGTTTAACGTGTTAAAGAGTTAAAAAATTATAATAAAGTTAGGCAAACAGTGCTTTTTATTTATTTTAGGTAAGAAATAAAACACTTCATTACAAAACGAAAACCTATTTCACTTCATGCTTAATTTTTGTTGACGTTTTGAATCTAGACAATGTTTCTGCTGTTGTGTCTGCCATTTTAAAGGCACTCCAGATAAACTTGGGTTTTAGCCTTAGCTACAATTAAATTTTTTTGAACGTGATCCAAATAAGCTGGAATCCAGATGATTTGGATCCAGATAATATTCTGTATAACTCGGAATACTTTACTGTATTCCTCCTGTAATTTACAAAAAGTAATGTTTTAGTACATAGGTTAATATTTTGCTTAACACTTACTTAATTAAGCCTAGCCTAGGAATGTTCTTACTAGGTACTATGCACCAAAAAAAAGGTTCATCGGTCTGAGCTTGTACTAAAGATCGGTACAGCACATAGCTTTAATTTGGTTAACATGTAATATCAACTTCTTTACTGTCCGAAGTCGCGGTATAATTTTGTTATTATTTCAGTTATTGATAAATTTTAATATGATATAACATTTTGAAATACAAAACAGGTTGTTATCAATTCAAACACTGCGTATGTAAATTTGAAATATGGTTGGATCCAGGTCCGGGTTAAAATAAGTTTTTGGTAAATATAACATTGAAACAATGATCTGCAATTCAAGAGTGAAACATACTGATTTTGCCGTCATAACTCATTTAGTGAAAAATTTTCAAAGCGAAATAATTTATTTCTTCATTTCCAATGTAAACAATTGTGATTTCATTATTTTATTCCGATATAACGGACCATTTCTTTTGCATCGCACCCACAAAATCACCGGTGTTGAGTAATACCATAGTCATAGTAACACTAACCATTCAGTTTGGAAGCCAATCCCATCTGACCACACAGGTTCACGTAAATACCCAGGTTTCCCGAATTTTTGGATACTCGTAGACCTCTACTAATTAATTACCTGTGTTTACTTATGCACACCTGATATTAACATGCTTAGTTATAAATAAAGACGATAGCATAAAATCTCACACCTATCTTTGTCTCAAGCTGTACTTATTGGAATCTTTTAACAAAAAAGGAATTTGTTAAGTAATTTCTATTCATATTTTTCTGTTAAAATGTTTTTTGCAAGTTTCATAAAAGATACAAAATCCAAGTCAGTTGATTCTCTCATTTTAATAACTCAATATAATTATAATGTTAGTTAAAAATGTTTCATAGGAGAAGGTGGATCACCAAAAAACTTGTTTGGAAGTGCGCGAGATGCAGTTTTGAGTATTGTCAAGAAAGCCGCTGAAGCCTTGGCTAAGACCCCCAGTGGTGGCAAGGGTAACCGTACCAGGGAGAGGGGGGATGAACAGATGGTGTCGACCGAGCCCTGCTTTACTCCCAGCCACATTGCAGTCTGCGTCAACTGTTCTGACAGCTACTATCACAGGCGAGTGACACAATCAATCTGAAAAAAGACAAAAAATATACATTTGAAAATAATTTGGCAAAAACCAAATCAAAACAATTGGGAAGAACCTGAATTCATTCTGGTATGCATAGTGGTGGACACAACTGGTTGCCTGGAGTAGATAGATGGAGGGGTACCTACTGCAGGTACAGTATCATCAATCACAGTATTTTTATAATGTATTGTACAGTCTCCTGGTGGTATTGATAGATTGTAACAATCATCATTACTAGAGGTGTGCGAATATCCGAAAAGTCAGATCAGTTTTGGATATCCGAATCCGATCCGATTGCAAAATAAGTAGGGGTCTGCGGTACAGGAAATTATGAGGTCGGTACGGTATGGTACGGTACAAATTGTTGTACCTCGGTTCTCGGTACAAATTCGGTACAGTACGGTACACGAGAATAATGCCACAAGTAACATTGACTGATCTCATCCTTTTATTCATAAGTATTTTCCAGAATTTAATTAGTAAAAACAGAGAAGGAAGTTTAGATATACAATGTCAGAAGAAATGTTTTACTGTACTAATTTTCAAACTGTAATATGATTTTTAAACCCATTCTTTAAAAAAACATATCACATTAAACAGATTAATAATTGTTTAAACATTATAATTTATGTTGTAACTAATTAATAAGGGGAAATAATCTTCTCAAGTCTATATGAAACTAAGGATGAACAAACAAAATAAAACACTATAATGTATTTTATTGCAGAACAAAAAATACAGAAAATATACTGAGTCAGTACCCCCTAGCCAAGACCTATGTTTTATGTTGTCCTGGTTAATTAATTTAACCAATCACAATAATTGTTCAAATTAAATCAAACACTTTCATAAAATGTCAAAGGGCTCTTTAGACTAAAATAGTTATTTTAGTATAAAGTTGTTAATATTTTAATATTACAATGGAATCCCTAAAATCTGCACATGTTCTGGGAAATAAAAAAAGAAATAGCTGGAAATTAAAAAAAATTAATCACATAAACTTATTTTTCAAGGTTTAACAAAGTCAGGGTTTTTCGCTTAAAGTCTGTTATCTTTAACTGTTGAAATGAAGAAAAGACCGTAATTCCAAGCCACGTCGGTTGTTATAGATAAGCACTTATCAGCAGGTAAACGCTCACTAAACTAGACACAGACAGTAGACAGACGCGATACGCATCGCTGTTAGTAAGGGTAAGGGGAGAATGGTTTATTTTTAGCACAGGCTCGACCCATAATGAATTTATTGAGTCACGCACAGCCTGTATATGTACCCATCGGTTACCGAATACAGTGACGAAATAAGTGTGTAGTATTTATTTCCCTGGAAGAACAGGCTTCAGTCCCAACGAGTTCGGATTTAAGGGGTTTCACTAATGAGGAAATACAGAACATATTGTTAAAAAAATAAAAGTTATTTATTTCCTTTATTCAATTATATCCTTAACATTATGATTTTTTATTTTATTTGAGTGAAAATCCCGAAAGAGCGAGATCAATACGGCAAATCACAGTTTTGTATTGGTCATATATCATCGTCAACAGCCTGTCAGAGGAAAAACAATGAATCAATTGAAAGAATCATGAATCACAGTTTAAAAGGTTTTCACTGTAATTTAAAAATCGCAGGTATTCCCATAACTATTTGAAACACGATTAATACGAGCCTCATACTGGTACGACTATTTTGTTGCGTCAAAAGGAGGAATGGTTCCCTGATCGCGTAAGCTGGATACGATAATAAGCCGGGAATTCACAATAATTTAGAGCCGGCAGGGAGATGGCTGGTTACCCGATTTCCCTGAAGTCCTAGTGAAATTGTTTTATTTTAAATGATCATTCACCAACACGCTATGAGTCAGTCTTACGTTCAGTCAGTATTTGCCGTTCATCTGGGCAGTGTTGTAATTCTACATTACTTGTAGAGTATAAAGCCTTTAACGGTCGGGTTTTATTCAATGTATTTCAGCAAGAGATATTCCATAGTTATATTTGATGGCAACCTAGACTGGAAAGTGACTTAATTTTTCCTTATTTGTACCATACTGAACTTGTACCGAAATAATTCGGTATTATTATTCAATTCTTCAATTACACATTTAAGTAACTGTAAGTTAAACACGATATTGCGTTTTAAAATACAAAGCATAGCGTCATCGATAGTTGCACCGAGTATCAGATTGCGGTTTGATATTGTTCCGTATAAAATATCATTTCGGCTACGAAAAAATTGAATTGCTGCTTTAATCTTATTGATAACAAACCATCATAATAGCTCGTTTTGCGACGGGTTTTCCAGCAAAAATAATACTACTTCATTCTGATCGTCTACGTAGACGATCAATTGTTTAGTTATCGCATTCTCAACTACTCCGGGATTGAGCAATACGATAAAGTGTTGCCAGATTTACATTTGACCTATTTCGTTGTTCGTTGTTCACATAACCAACAAATTTTCCACTTTTTTCATTCTACATTTTCTCTTTGTTAAATGAATTTAAGCGTTATTAGTTTTACATTTTTAGATAATTTTAAGATGAATAACTAACTAGATTATGACGAGGTACCATAATTTCACGGGTTTCAATATTGTTACACAGCCGATCGGGGTATTTTATTTGCCAAATATTCCAACTCTGCACCTTGGCACAGGCCTTTGTTTGATAGCAGCTGCACTGTCACTGCCCCTGACGATAGGCAGATAGCCGATGGCATCGAGCCAACGTTGTCTGTCAAATCTTGATTCTTTGTTAATGATGATTTGTTTTTATCATTGTAATAAATAAAATAATTGAATGGTGAAATAAAATTGAGAATTAGTTGATGATTAGTAGAATGAATTGATGAATTAGTAGAAAGTTGATGTCATTTAATGGCGAATTGTAAGGTTTCTGTTGATTTAATTTGTGAATTACACCTTATTAAAATTTGTTACTGGTACTTTTAAATGCAGTGAAGTAAAAATTTTAGTTTTGTTGTTCATCCTATGAAGAATTTATGATTTTTTATGTACCATTTAATAATTTTGATAACATTTTATTGATTTTTTCCTAATTTATTCTTAGATAAGTCTGATTTCACTTTGTTATTGCGAACCCAAACTATGAACCCAAACTATCGGATCCGAACTTGAGCTATCCTATCCGAATCCGATCCAAAAAAATAATTCACTATCCGCACACCTCTAATTTCATTACTTCATTTACCTATCAGATTTGTAGATATGGATCAAAATTAGCATAAAGTGCAGCTACAAAAAGAAGGTTTTAATGATGTTCCTGATCAGGACATTATCCAGAAGGTTAATTTTTAGTAGGAAAAACAACCTAAAACCTGCTTAGTTCTTCTGTACATATAAGGTTAACTGCCAATTTAAAAAAGCTCCATAATGAATGGTGGGATATATTTTAAAGTTGCTTTCCGAAATTTGATGGAAATAAAAGAGCTTGAATGTTACAGGATGTATGAGGTGATGAGTTGCCGCAGTGGGATGCTGTCAAACCTGTTAGAATCCCCATTTGTTCACCGGGCAGTGATGACAAGCGAGTTTTGTGCAAAGAGAGGTCTAGATCTGAGGTCAGGAGCCTTGTTTCCTTCAAGGCCAGGTGTCCGTCAACTGCCGATACATTACCTGGAAGCTCTACTCCCTTCGGAGACCCTGGCTGCCCTATGTAACCTGCTGGCGGTGAGGAAATGGCTAATTTTTGTCAAAACTAAGTTCACTTAGTACACTTAGTGGTTTAGGATTTACACTTCTTAAAATGTTCCTATAATACATAATTACAGTAGAAATCTGATCATCAGAATTAATTGGGAACAAAGATTTTTTGTATAATGTTAAACTCTTATGATTGAAGATACATTAGGAACTCTCCTTCCAAATTATGCAAAAAAAATTAAAATCATTATCCAATTATTCAATAA
This sequence comes from Nephotettix cincticeps, assembly GCA_023375725.1. Classification (NCBI taxonomy): domain Eukaryota; kingdom Metazoa; phylum Arthropoda; class Insecta; order Hemiptera; family Cicadellidae; genus Nephotettix; species Nephotettix cincticeps. The sequence goes on from CM041786.1 coordinate 38,358,612, forward strand.
ATAGGTCAATAATTAGGATTAGCCATATTGTATCACTTCACAAAACTACTATATATAGTATATTTACACAAACACAACCACTAATATTATAAAAACCAACTCGTAAAGATAAAAGTTTTTTAGTATAACAACCAATGATGAAGACTAGGTTTTTAACAATCACCCGACACAAACATCGTCTGCATCTATGAGTCAGCTGATTTGCGAGTATACTCTCTCTTAGCGCTAGACAACTGGGCAGTAAACAATGACACACACTAAAGTCTGTTTGTAACCAATGAATACTGACTGGACATTGTAACTATATCATAAAATGAGTTGACAGAGGAAAAAGTGGATTGCCCTGTCTTCTATCATTGATTTGGACAGCTAAATTTGACTCTAAATGTCACTATGGGAATACTCGAGTATACTCGCTTATGGCGTTGAGTACGTGAGCATGAGCGAGTTATCTCGCTTATGAAGTTCTAAGGGTTAATCTTACATCATTATTTTCTCAAATTAATAGTTTAGAAAAAACTGAAAGGATGCTAATTGGTCTGAGGTTGTCTAATCTTTATGATTTAGGTATTTCTTTTAAATAGGAACATTTAAACTTAATTTTAGATTTTTTTAGAAGTGTTTGGAGGACCCACTTAAAATGAATGATGACCGGCTTGGGTGAAAGTTGACAGCATTTGTAGGCTTAATTGGGATTGCTGTGGACACCCTTTTCACTTCTTTGAGAGAAGAGTTGCATATTTATTTTATCATTCACTTTTTTTACTCAAAAACATCCACCATTTGTAGGGTTAATGCAACATAAAGGAATTTTTATAAACCAGTGAAATTTTGTCATGATAAATGTTAACAATCAATTATAGGCTTTGAAAAAAAACGTTTTCAAACTTATTGATATTTTTACAGATTATTCAACAATCTGATTGGCTGGAATGGTGGTGTCATCCTGTAATCCAGCTACTTGGAGGTCACAAATTGTGGATAGTTGTGAGCGATGGTCGGTGGGTGTTGTGTTCTCTTGTATAGATTAACATCTGTACTATTTAATACACAACGTTAATCCACAAAGACCATCATTATAATTAGACCAGTTCGTAATTCAGAGGCAGTGGTTTAGATTCCACGTTAAACTGTAGGTCCCTTAGACATGCCATTGACTGTTGGGCTATTAATTAACAGTTCTGTCTAAGGAAGATGTCAACCTTAGTCAGTCAGTCAGTCAAGACTACAAGATCGCGCCACAATCATCCTTTACTCGTTTCTCATTCATACTTGGCTTAAAATACCTACCTTGTGGTACGGTAGCCATTTCAGTAATATAATCTAATCCTTGTAATTTTCAGGTTGTCCAGAAAAAAGTTGTATTGAACATCAGCACTGAGCATCAGCATATTCCTGAGGAAGAATCATCTGTTGTTCAACCTTCAGATGAACCCACACCTGTATTGCCAGACTCTAGCTCTTCTACAATAGACAGTAACTTGCTGGAGGAAAGTGGGGGGCTGGCAACTCGGCCAGTAATATCTTCTCTTCATTCCAATCCCTCTCCACCACCCATCCGTCCGTCAAGGACCATGACGGAGACCGAGGCTGGAGAGCTAGCACCAGACACAACCGTGCAAGATACTGATGCAACCCTTGAGGTTATGGCTACTGTCATACCTGTGATACCTGCTGTTGACAGTGAGTAGGCCTACCTGATGCCTAACTATGTAGTACTTTGTAAATATACTTTAACCACATTAGCCCATCACCATGGGTCTAGGGCCTGTGCGGTGAATTAAAGACAGTGAGGTTCCGTAGCGGCATTAGTCACATGGGCTGGCCAGAGGTGACCGCTCATGATCTGATAGGAGTTGCTGGCTGCTGGTTCCGATTCAGAAACCTTTGACTTGCTGTGTCAGAGTATTACCCCTGAGCAAAAGAAATAGTATTGAATAAATATGCATTTAGTAGGGGTGTGCAAGCCTGGAAATTTAAGTAAAAAAAGCTAGGTTTGGCTTGCAATTCATCAAAACAATGATGATCGTTTCTTATTACATTGTGACAAGGAAATCAAACAATATATTTTTTCTGAACGTATCACATCTGCTGATTTGAAAACAAAATTATGACCAAAATAGAATAATGTTTAAATTTGTGGGAAAAATTAAATGTGTTTCAACTTTGCATTAAAACCTTGGCACAAACTTCAAACTTTTTCAAAATGCCTTGAGCTGAGACGAGCTTTAAAAATCTTGATGACTCAAGCCTTTGCACACCCCTAACATTTATTTTCATAATTTTGTTAATTAGGTTATTTATAATAAAAAATTATTGTATTACCTCCCTGTGAGAAATAGGTTAGATCATGGATATGTCTAAAGGGAAAGTTTTCAATTCCTATAAACAGCTGTCCATATAACTATATGACATCACTGACAAAATGGTGTCACTGTTTCAAATTTTGGTCTTACAAATTGCTAACATCCCCCCAGACCCAAGACATATCCATGTCAAAAAATATTGTTACCATTTGAGCTATCACAGGAGTTAGTGAATTTTTATTTTTATATTTTCTAGTATCGTTTGAGTTTAATTTATAATTTGACTTGACTTAATCCCATTGACTCCTCCTGGAGCATAGGGCCTTGACTGTTCCTCTCCACCTCACTCTACTAACTGCCTCCCCCTGTATCTCCACCCAGGTCTATCCTCTCTCCTTCAACTCCTCTCACAATGTATTTTCCATGTTTTCCTGGGTCTTCCGTCCTTTCTGATCTCAGTGGAGTTCAATTCCAATGCCTCTTTCGCCACAACACCATGTCCTTTCCATAAGGTGTGCCCTACCCATATCCATCTTCTCCTCTCAATCTCTCTCTGAATTGGCTCTTGGTTTGTTATAAGCCATAGTTCTTGATTCGTCACTACTTCAGGCCACCTTATTTTAATATTCTTCTCAGGCACTTGTTCGCACAGGTTTGCAGCTTGCTTACTATTCCCCTACTCAGTTTCCAGGTTTCGCAGCCATACAGCGACACGATCTTCACGTTTGAATTGAAGATCCTTAATTTGCTTTTTGTTGAAAAACAGTTTTACCTCCAGATTTTATTGAGGATGCTGAAAGCTCTAAAGGCTCTATTTATTCTCCAGCCCACATCATTCTCTGTTCCCCAATTTCTTTCAACAACAAAACCTAAATACAGAAAATCTTCAACTTCTTCTACTTCCTCATTTTCTAGTCTTTTTGCCCCTCGAGCCTCGTCTTTTACCCTCATGTACTTTGTCTTCCTTTTATTTGTCTATAGACCTACCTTCAGATCCTCTTCATTTAGTTTTTCTGTTTTAGCGAATTTCACATAGGGAAGAAGCTATTACCGTAGGTCTCATGGTAAGACTTAAGCCCGGGACCATGTTATTTTTTCTTCTTTAGGTGCCCAGAGTCCAAAAACAATAGTCGTTAAAATTTGTATATATATATATATATAAACCCTCTCATATCCGGATCTCTCATATCCGGACCCTCCGATATCCGGACGTGATTTTGAAAGAATGCAAAAATTTAAAATTACTCGAGGAGGTCAATGTTTGTTAAACCACCGCCGCGTTTGTAGGCCGGTTAGTATCCCCCATATTGAAAAAATTGAAGAATTGAAGAAACAAAACAAACACGATTCACCTAGTCCCCTGAGTCTCTAGCAACTGTACTGTATTCTGTGCTATCAGGTGCAAGGTCACTGACTTACGAAACAACAAACCTCCCCACCACACCTGTCCGTACCCACCCAATAGCCAAGCCAACGCATCACGCGTACGTGAGTGACACCCTCCGTGGTCAGTGTCGCCTTTTTTTGCTTCAGTGACCTTGTCTTTCTCGTAAAGTTCGTTTTAGTTTTTTAGGAAAAGTTATTGTGGCCGGAAAAAAAAAAGTTTTTTACGATGAAATTTATTACTCTGTAGTTTTTTACTATTTTAATATGTTTTGTTTTATATCATAAGGTTTTCCACTCATATCGGATTTTTTTTTATATCCGGTATTAGTGGATTTAAGGTATGTAAACTGTTTAAAACATATATAAAAAAAAAAAATATATTAAAAAACAAAATTTTAAATATCTCAAAAGAAAAGATGTTTTTAGAAGAATTTTGAAATATATTCACACACAAACATGAACCAGAAAACATATTGAACATAATGCAATTAGATAAAATCAACCATATTTGAAAAAATTGAAGAAGAAGAAAGAAGAAAAGATAACATTAATACACATATATCTGCATGAAAAAAATCAACACATGTTTCTTAAACCAAAACTAAATTTAGTATGTAATTATATTTAGAGGTTACATTTTGAACACACTTGAAAATAGGATAATTCTCGAAACATGTTGTGTGAAATAAAATGAAATGATGCAAGGGTACAATGGTATTCATTTACAAAATAATATATGTGTATATGTATATATGTGTCTGTTAGCACGATAACTCTCGTAAAAATTGTCCGATCGAGACCAAATTTGGTAGAGACGTGTATTCCTACAAATGCTCGGACGAGTTCGTAAACCAGACATATCGGTCAATGGGAACGGGTAGTTTAGGGGGGTTTTGTACCCCAAAATGGGGTTTTTTGCGTTTTTCACGTGTCATTTTTAAAAATTTCTAATTTTATATTTCACCATTGGAATCAGCTTGAAAAACTACACAATTAAGTTCCTTAAAGTTTTTCTCTATCTCCAACGGTTACCGAGATATTAAAAAATCTAAACACAGTACGTTGTATTGTGGGGCTCCAATGTTAATCTTATGGAGGATAGGGAAAAATTAATATTTCCCATATTAATCAATATTTTTTTATGAAACTTGATATTTAGCTTCATGTAGTTGAGATCTATCCTTTTATGCTTAAAAATCATAGTTTATGTGTTTTATCATGGCAGCAAACCTGCATACTCTTTTCCCATATTAATCATATAGGGAATAGGCAAACTCCTTTATTTAATGACAGATGTTGATGAAAGTTGGTATGAATGTTAAGATAAAAATTATTTATGGTAGAAATGACTACTTTCTGTGTTTCTCACAGCAGCTAACCTGTACACTCTTTCCCATGTTAATCTTATGGAGAATATAGGCAAATAATTATCATGGTTATGGACAGATTTTTATAAAACTTGTCATATATTATTATTATATTATTGATTTGGAAATTCGCTGAGTACGCAGGTCTGCTGCGACGGGGGTATTTTGCTGTAGCTGCTGCCTCGTTGCGGATATCAAGCACACATCGTCTGCAAACTCCAGGTCCTCCATCTGGTCAAAAACTTTTCAAGTAATACCTGTTCTTCCTTTGGTGCTTTCCCTCATTACATGATCAATTATAACCAAGAACAAGGTCCCAGACAATGAGCATTCCTGTTTCACACCACTATTACATCCGAACCCCTCCAAAGTCATGCCTTGATGTATGATATTCATCTCAAAGTCATGATACAGCACTGTTATCATCTGTTATCTCAATATCTTCTCGGGTACACCATAATTCCGCAGGAGTCTCCATAATATACCACGATTTTCACTGTCGAATGCCTTCTCACAGTCAATGAAGAGCAGATGAACTTTGTCCCTCCAATGAACAATTAATAATTATCCAATCAATAATTATCCTGAGCATTGCTATATGGTCCATGCAGCTTCTATTTTCTCTGAATCCGGCCTGATTTTTTCTCAGTACCCTGTCAATGAGATCTTTTATTCTTCTTGATCTATTAGGGCTTTAGCCAGTAATTTATAATGTGGTGATTACTATTACTTAGCTACAAAGTGATCGGTGTTTCAGTCAATGAAGCCGTAACCAATATCCCATCCGAAAAGGGTGAGAGAGAGAATATGACACTGGTAGTGGAGACAGTTCCATTAGATACTGGGTCATTGGACTCTCTGTTCTCCGAGTTGGAACAAGCTGTTGTCCCGAGTCCTCGAACGCCACCCGTGCCTCAGAAGGAATCTGTATTCGTCAGACTTGCCAATAGAATCAAGGTAAAACTTAATTCTCAGGAACAGTTATTTCAATTCAATTAACATGGTATTTTAATAACATTGATTTGTTCAGAAGAAATTGAATGAGAAGTTTTGCGAATTTTTATTTAATACAAATAAACGTTTTCAAGCAATGAGTTGGAAATTCAATGTGTGAAAATGATAATGTGATTTACCGACTATCATGCAAATATTGTCGAAAAAAGTATATCGGTCAAACATTGAATCACTTGGGAGTTACTATAACTGGCAATCGTTTTGATGTAGTACACAAAGATAAGGGAAACTTATTTATAACCATGCTTGTCACCACAACTAAAATTTTGAAGGCTGCTTAAAGTGCTTCACAAAATTAAACCACAAAAAAATGCAAAAAGTAATCAAATGATTTTGAGGAATTTTGAATAGGTACACCAATTGGTTCTAAAATCAAAATTTCCATCTGGATTAAACCTGAGATAAAATGATAAAATACTATTCAACTAAATTGAAAAAAATAATGTACTGTATAAAATTTTATATTCACTCCAAAAATGTTAGTTTACTTACATTTATGTTATTAAACTTGGGGACGTTCCATAAAATACCCCAGAGTGTTACACGTTTTTCAAAAATTTGCAGTGCCTGACTTTTTTGTAAATATTAATAGGTTTATATTGACTGTATTGTATAATACATTTTTCAATTCAGCATGAAACTACAATGATATAATACATTTAATGTTATTTCTTAGTAAGAATAAAATAATTTAAAATAAATAAAATTATAATTATTTTTTTATTTTATAAACTTTGCAAGACCTCTAAATACCAAAATATTTATTATATTAAAAATCTGAGATAGCTAAATTATAATAACATAAATAATACATAATAATAACATTTATGCTTATAAAGATAAAAAAATGTAACTGTTATCAAAAATAAAAAAGCAAACTAGACGTTGAATTTAATGGGCTCGAAAATGACTTCAAAAAAATAAAAGTTACATCATGATTAAAACAACCTACAGTCACTAAGAGGTTAGTGGCAGATGACTGTTGTTGTTTATTCCACTGTTTAGTACGCACCAATAGCAAATAATGAATGCAGCCAGACCTTAGGAGAACTTGAAATCTCCCATTTACAGTGATACCAATGACGATCCAATTAGACTAAAAGGCAGTTCAAATTAGACTGAAAGGGAGCTCAAACCTTTTCTATAAATGATGCATACCGTCAAAAAACCAACACATAACTCTCGAAAGTCAGAGTCAAGAGTCGAAAAATCTACAAATTATTGGAGGGTTAAAATCATATGTTTAATACTGTAAATTTACCATAAAAAATTACAGGCAAAATATTTGAAGTACTATTTGTTATCTCTATTAATTGCTTGAAAACGTTTGTTTGTATTAAACAAAAATTTTCAAAACTTCTGAATAACTAAATTAAGTAATTTGGCTATTTTGCTATAAACTACAATAGACATAAAAACATGATAAACTATCAGTTACAATTGTTTCCAGCTGTCACGATACAAGATATTAAAACCGTAAAATTATGGTAAGCTGTGGTATTCCATTTATTTTAACTATTTATATGAAAATGGATAATTGATAATTTATTAAGCTAATGAAGCATACCTAGCTAGTTCGGATTATCGATTTGTCCGGATTTTCAAACATAACCTACAAATACCTCTTGAACACATAATTAGGCCTACAGTATTAATACTGAAGTTCTAAAGTACAGTTAAAAGAAACAAAATAATATATTTTTTGTACTTATGTATATTAATTCAATTCAATTCAAAACATCTTTATCCTTCAGCATAAATACAATATACAGGAATGGTGTCGGTATTAAAACTATTTTAATTGAATATCAATACAAAATTGTTTAAAACAAAATAACTTTAATAGTATTTGTATGTATATGGAATGAAATAAGGTATTTCTAATCATATTAGAGCTCATCAAAGGAATACAATGCTTTGTTGATGAGAAAGATCTTTAATTTTTTTCCAAATATGGATTGACTCTTGGAGGACTTAATTTCGTCTGGGATTTTGTTATAAAATTTTGAACCTACATATGTTGGTGGTTTAGTATATAAATCCAACCTATGAAAATTTAGAGCAATTCCCCCCTGGTTCTAGTGTTGTAATAGTGACTGTTCCCTACAAAAATCATAATTTATGGACTACAAACCCTATTCAGATTAAATTGCATCCAGATGTACATTAGGATCTGAACTCATCCTACTTTTCGTATTCCCCGACCCACACCTCTAAGACTTCCAAATCACTACAGCCACTTTTACGCTAATGTTTTAAACTATTTTTCACATAACAACTAAAATTATGAAAAAAATACCACAGCTTCTTCCTCACCTATTTATTTAATGTAGATTTCACCCTAGAAAATGCTGATTATTAACAATAAAAATTTTAGTTGGTCATATTTTAGTAAGAGAAAAAGAAATGAATCTAAAATTTTGTTTGGTTTCTAAAGAAAATCAGTTGAAGATACAGAATGATGGAAATTAGTGAATTTATTAAAAGAAAAGATGTACTTTTTATTTAAAACAAGGATTAATATTGTAATTATGGTACTTATTCTAATTTTAAAAAATCTGTTTAAGTTATTCCTTATTTTTAAATAAAATATTCCACAAGCCATGAGAAAATGGCTGCATGAGCATAGCCTGTACATAGGGCCAAGTCTCTGTCCAATGAGGATGACATTTCATAACCTTTACAACTTGAAGTACCCAATAAATCAGATGTTTCGAAATATGTTTCTTCTTTCTACATTCTTCCATCTATACATTGATTTAAGAAGAGGTGTTTGCATTGATTAATTACTGTACCCATATTTTTGGTAGGCCTTGGAGCGCAACATGTCTCTGAGCGGACAATATCTGGAAGAGCTGAGTCGACGGTACAAGCGCCAAGTGGAGGAGTTGCAACGCGCTGTTGGAGAGGAGCGGCGCAGGGGGGAGGAGAGGGAGGGACTGAGGCTGGAGCAGGTGGCACAGCTGGCGCAACAGGTATAGAGATTACTTAAGTGTTTGTACAAGATGGTTTATTCTTCCATAAATATCCTAACAATTATCAGATTCAGATTCATAAAATGACCCAAACTTAGGCTTTTTATAACTTATAAAACTGGTCAGGAAATAATGAAAACAAAAACATTACAATGTACAAAAACATTTGATCAGCTAAATTAACTAATGATTCACAACATTCTCCCATGCCAAATTTTTGGGGATTACAAAGTCTTGGAATCTAACCGGTAGTCTTCTAGTACGAGTATGACGTTGGCTGCTCGTTTCATTTGCTTTCACAATTTCAGCTTCATTCTCATCTTTCGCATCTCGGTTTCTTTCAACTTCCACGTTGTCTACTTGAAGTTGACAACGTCTTCAGCCAGATCGACGTTTCCTCGAGGTGCTAAATAGCGTTAAAGCACATAAAATTCAGTCCCATCTTTCCCTTTTATGAAAGCGTATTCAGGATTTGCCTCCAGTAGCTCAGCTTCTTCAACTAGGTCATATTTACTAGGACGAAAATTTTTTTACAAGTACAGGTCCAAGGCTTAATAACCATGAAATCATTGTGGATCCATTCGAAGTTCGTTGTGGATCGGACATCAAATACCTGTTAGTGTTAACCCTCGAGAATTCCCTTGCAGAGTTTTCCTCCACATGTATAGTTTTTGTCAAAATAAACATGCACGTTTTGTTAATAAATGGTATTGGCAGCTGTGTCAGGCTCCGTACCTCTCGCGCCTCATTTCAGGAATCCCCCGAAACTATTTACAACCCTTATACTCCTTTTGTTTCCTTGTGAGTTGCAATAAAGTGAAGCGATGTCAGTTTGCGGAGGCTTTCTCTAAATGGAATACACACATGAACATGTGTGTGAACCAAAATGTAATTTTGTTTTTATTCAATTTATAATACTGTCATTTGATATATTTGGTTTGCTTTGATGTTCAATTTTATTATTGCAGAACAATACTCCCCATACGCCCTCTCCCGTAACACCATTCTTATACTAGAAAATTACTAACAATGTTTATTGCTAGGTTTATAACTCAAATTTAGTAATTAATTATTTAAATTAACTATGGAACTTTGTACTTTATCAATTTATTTAAATGAAATACTATGTTATAAAACAAGTAAGATGGGTTGAATTCGTGCGATTTAGCGTTGCGGAGTAAAACTACGCATGCGTCCTCTCGCGTTTCACCAGTGAAGCGTCTACTCAAGGGTTAATCAGTAGCCTTCTTGAAGAATAGGTTGGTGCATGGGTTGCTGACTTCTCATTTGTCCTGAGTTGAGGTGGGGTATAGCGGGAGATTTGAAATGATTACTTGATTGGGATTTGGATGGCTTGTATAGGATGCTTGAAATATGTTAAGTTGGATAGGAGGAAGAAATAAATAAAATAGAAATGGAGTATAGGATCAGATTTAAAATTAAATTAAATTATCTGGACTTAACAACCCCCAATATAACTCTTACGATAAACCGATCTGTCTGGATTACAAACTCGTCAGAGTAAATGTAGAAATACTCGTCTCTACCAAATTTGGTCTCGATCGGACCAATTTTACAAGAGTTTTTGTGTCCACAGACATACATACATACATATATATATATATATATATATATATATATAAAGTTAAAATAATTAACTGAGTATCCTTGACAAACATTATTTTATTTTAACAACATGTTTCAACCTTTAAAGGCCATTTTCAAGTTAATTCAAAATGATAATCTAATATAAACAATATTTAAATCACATATGTTTAAATTAAATAAATAAATATATTAAAGGGAGCTCAAGATCTTTTAATCTATTAATATATACATAATATATCCTGTATATATAATAATATACGAGGCATGTTTTTTAAGTAAGTACCGTTTTGCGATTCCGCCGCCGCAGCGCTACGGTCGGCGTTCCGCGCATGCGCGCTAGTTACCTACATCTCTTGTCTACGCACTGACGCCATTACAGTCTGATTCTTCATTTTATACGTTGTTTACTGAGTGTTTAAGATGCCTCCGACAATCGTGAGTCCCGCCGCTTGTGAAGTACGGGCTGTTATACGATTTCTCAGTGCTAAAGGCGTAAAACCGATCGATATTCATCGTGAGATCTGCGAAGTTTACGGACAAAACATTATGAGTGATGGAATGGTAAGGAAATGGGTGAGAGCATTTAAAGATGGCCGCACAAATGTGCATGATGAAGAACGGAGTGGGCGTCCTTCGGTCGTTAATGAAGATTTGGTGCAGAAAGTGGACGAAAAGGTTAGAGAAAACAGACGCTTTACAATTTCATCATTGTGCGACTGCTTTCCTCAATATTCTCGTAGTGTTTTGTATCGCATTGTGACCGAGAACTTGAATTACCGGAAATTGTGTTCACGTTGGGTTCCAAAAATGTTGACGGATTTGCACAAAACCCAACGTTTAGGCAGTGCATTGACGTTCCTTGAGCGGTACCACAAGGAAGGTGAAGATTTTTTAGACCAAATTGTTACTGGTGACGAAACATGGGTGGCCTACGTTACACCAGAATCGAAACAACAATCCATGGAATGGCGACATTCATCATCACCCAAAAAAGTGAAGTTTAAGCAAACAATTTCTGCCCGGAAAATCATGTGCACAGTTTTTTGGGACAGAAAAGGAGTATTGCTAGTGGAGTTTCTGCATCGTAATGAGACAATCAATGCAGCGTCTTATTGTGAGACATTGAAAAATCTGCGTCGTGCAATCCAGAACAAAAGACGTGGCAAGTTGAGTAAGGGTATCGTTTTGCTGCATGACAATGCCCGTCCTCATGTGGCTAATCGCACTAAAGATCTCATCAAATCTTTTCAATGGGAATCTCTAGATCATCCTCCATACAGCCCTGATCTGGCGCCCAGCGACTACCATTTGTTCCTGCACTTGAAGAAACACCTGGGCGGTCAGCGTCTTCAAGACGATAACGAAGTCAAAGCATTTGTGATACAGTGGTTAACAAGTCAGGCGGCAGAATTTTATGAGGAGGGTATTCAAAAACTGGTGCCACGTTATGACAAGTGTCTCAATATTCACGGAAATTATGTAGAAAAGTAGATTAAGGTACAGGCTTTCATGTAAAAATAAAATTATTGTGATATCTTTGCACGTCTTTTTTTAATTCCAAAACGGTACTTACTTAAAAAACATGCCTCGTATAATATATATACAGGATGGTTCTCGAAGATATGCGGTAACTATTAAAGCTCATTCTACAATGTATAAAACCTATATAAACATAGGCCCAGAAATGCTTTGTCAGCAAATTATGGCTAGCGCAAAATTCGCTCAGATTTTGGTACCTTGGGTTAAATAAATGCTTCCTAGAATTCTAAGTAGGTAAATTGAGGGACAAATTTGATTGTTGCTTATTATATTTGACATGATAAATTAAATAAAACAGGCCCTAGAGCTAAAAGTTAAGTAGTTTTTGAGAAAACCAGTGTAAAATGCAATAAATTGAAGTAAAAAACACATTTTTTATGTTTTTTTTACGTTTTTTTTTTAGAAATACCGTAACATGAAATTTAAAATATGCATACAATTCCTCTGCCTATGATAACACCAATCATAACACAATTAACCCTTTAACAGGGGCATAAGTTGGCATGTCACAGTTCAGTAGCGCGGGGTTTTTTTCACAGCCTCGCACATTTGATATTGTAAAGAAGGTGGCATGAATGTAGTTTCATAAAAATCCACTAGAATGCAACACCAAATGATCTGTCTCTTCTCATGGACAATGTAACAGTCATAGCTTTAAAAAAACTAGCAGACGACTTGTATTCATAAGAGAATTGGCTGAGAACGTCAAATTTGAGTTAACTCGGGCATCACGGTTGCCGTAACAAGAGCATTGCACGAGTTAACTCGGGCGTCGCGGTTAAGGAGTTAAAAATAATTTTCAGCACTATATAAAAGAGTTTTCTTTATAGCTTACTTCTTAGTCGTTAAAATGGTGCTAGTGTTTTTGTTCACAACTATTATACTAAACCCTTGCAAAATTCTCAAAATTTGTCTTGCACTTTAGGCTACACTCAGTGAATCAATGGCTGGTACTGAAAGGGTTAACCTAATATTATATTAGTCTGATATAATATAAATATTAGTTGTTAATGTTGTGTACAGGTGGAGGCCCTGACCGGAGCCGTCAAGGAACTGCTGGAGGAGAGGGACAGCTGGCATCACAAGGTTAGTCTGGCAAACTATACTTACTTAGAGAATAAGGGTTATTGAGAGAAAAAAATCATCATGATCATAAAGAGAAAAATATTTGTGCCACTCATTACTTCAGATAGAGACAGTTTTAGTTAAAATACTAATTCCAAATAATATGTAAATAGCTTGTTTAGTTATTATTAATGTTGTTAGTTATAAAAGTACGAGTTTAGATCTAAAAAATAAGCTGTCTTTATGGAAACTGTGAGGAGTAAGGAGTGAGGATGTACATGTGGAAAGTTTTAGATCTTAAGTACCTGGTGACCGAGATTTTCTCGGATAGAATAAGGTATGTATTATACAAGTTAATTAGCAAAATTAAACAAATTTATTGCTCAATGAAAACATTATGTGGTGTAAATGGAACCGATTTTATACACCTTAATTAATATAGCATAAATACTGAACAAAAAGAGACTCCCCGGGTGGGGATCGATTTCACATCCTCCGGCACGTGAGACTTGAGCGCTAGCCACTGTACTACGTCGGTCAAATTCTCGCCGTCGTTTAAGGGTTTTAGACCAACCTCAATTGTTTGAGCTGATCTTATACTGTATTTAACTATCAATACAGTTATTATTAGCTTGTGATCAACTGATTTTTTAGTAAAGGAATGAGGATTGAAAATCAAAAGATAAATTTAATTTACACCAGTTAATTGGTTTGTTACAGTGGCTTCAAGCAATATAATGAATACGTTTTCTATCAAAACACGATAGATTCTCTGCTTTTATTTCGCACAGTTATTTTACCCTTTAGTTTTTACCAATTGTTTAGTAATTTGATAATTTTTCATGTATACATAAAATAAATATTTATGCAAAACCTCTATTCACATATTGTTCACCACCATCTTCAATCAACACTGTCAAACGGTTATCAACAGATGTTTTGATTTGTATTGTTAACATTTTGATTCTCCATAAGCGTAATGTTAATTTTTTAGATTTTAGACTTAATATTACAAGAAAACCATAATTTTCCTGGACATTAGACCTATGTAGAACTTATTTTATACTCAGAAATTAGTTATTTCCAAAATTTAAAGCAAATTGTTAGAGCCGTTTTCCAGATCTGTGTGTAAATATATATATATATACTAGCTGGCCCGGCGAACTTCGTAACGCCTAACAGAAAATACATGTTAACTTTAAGATCGGCCATGTTCTGAAGTCAAATAGCATTGCAGCTTCGTTGTGAAAGCTTTAAATATTCAACAGCTGATTATTATAATAAACCTAATTTGTATAAACATTGTAATTATTTTATTTCGCAAACATATAAACACGCGACTTTTAAATCATACAGAAAAAAATACAGTTCATAATTCCCAAAAACTGTAAACTATTAACGTGGCGAATAATGCTGTTCATTTTGTACAGCACATATTTACTTCATAGTTTTACATTAATGAATGATTCAGATGGCATTGGATAGTAAAGCATATTGCTAACGGAGAGTAAACCAAAAGCTTATTTAGGAAATCAAATGTTTTGATTTTAGAAAATTTGTAAACAAACTTATTCCCCATAAGGTTACCATTAGAAATTTAAAACGTTATAAAATGGAAACTATTTGAATTTAAGGAAACTTAATATGCCTAAAGCATGATCGTAGCAGAGACGAATCTAACAAATCAAAGATCATTAAAATTGGTCCAGCCGTTCTCTAGTTATAATGCGTGTAACTAACACAACTTTGTTTTATATATTTAAACATATATATACACAAACCTTGCTCATATTACAGTATTGGATTTCCTTTTTAGTTAACAGGTATTGTTTTGTTACCAGTGATTTTATATTTTTATTTAAATTTTACTTCATATTCTTGTAAAAATTATTTAACTTACCTTGTGATCTTAACAGGCCACTGTCATGGGTCAGCATGGTGTCATCGTGTTGGTTGAAGTGGTAGTGTTTGCCGTTATCCTGTATGTTTGTCGATGGATACCTGAGGTAGATGTGTCAAGACGTAAGTTCAGTGTCGCATGGCCTCGTGGGGATGCCGTACGACGCAAGTCTGTGGACCAGGTGTTGTCGCAAAACAGTGCACCAGCCAAAAAGCGTAGACCTAGCGAGGAGGCTCTCATAATTGCAGGTTAGTTTCTTTGCTAATTTTTCCAGTTGAGAAAACTTAATCCCTTCTAAGAATTAATTACATCACCAGCCTTCAAACAATAAATTGGGAAACTCTTGTAGCAGAAGATCATTTTAGTATGATTAGGATTAGGGATACGTCATTAACATTTTCTTTAAAGTTGAGACCAGTACTTGGCCGAAACACAATCCATGACACGTTTTAGTGATGTAAACAAACACAACATTAACAGTTTCACAAAAAAAATGCAACAATAAAACAGCTGCGTAGGTAAATAAATACGCACAGACCTTCAAAATAGATGTGAAATAGCAAACATTTATTATTAACATAAAGCCTAAAAGTTCCTGAACAAAATGGTAAACTATATAACTCCGTTTGATTGCTCGTAAATATATAAATAAGCGGTAAAGTAGAACCTGCAGAGTCGCCCGAATTCAGGCAATTGACACAATAGACACTTAGAGGTTAATTATTCAGACTCAGGTCAGAGTTGGCATTGTGAATGCTAACTACTTGACCACGACTGCATAGGTATTGCAATGCCTTAATCACATTTACAAACTAAACTGATAATTTTACAAAATTACAGAATTAAATTTAGGTTAGTAAATGTCAATAATTTAGTATAGCCTACTGTTAAAAACAAATTAAAATAATTTCAATACCCAAAGCTTATTATTTCCCTACTTATAACAAACAATTATTTATTAACAATTATTAAACAAAAAATTATCTATTTTCACTGATTTATTATTTATTTATTAGACTGATTTATTCTCACAATGATTGTGAAGCATTAATGTTGAGGAATAAATTTTGTTTAAAGTATTAAAACTAAGACTAAAATGAACAATTATAATAGGGGATATGTCAGTACCTGAAGTCTCTTTTCGATACCACCAGTTCTTGGTAAAATACAGATGCCAAAAACTGATGTAATATTGATTATGGTACCTCTGTCTCAGGCCTATTTGCCAAGTACCAGTGATACCGAGAAGTAACTTCAGATACTACCTAATTGGAATTCAATTCAAAACATCTTTATTCTTCAGTATATCTACAGCATACAGGACACGTCCGTATCAAAACTATTCTAATTGATTATCAATACAAAATTGTTTAAAAAAAATAATATTAATAGTATTTGTATTCATATGGAATAAAATATGGTATTTCTAATAATATTAGAGCACATCAAAGGAATACAATGCTTTGTTGATAAGAAAGATCTTTAATTTTTTCCAAATATGGATTGACTCTTAGAGAACTTAATTTCTTTTGGGATTTTGTTATAAAATTTTGAACTTGCATATGTTTGTTTTTTAGTATATAAATTCAAGCTATGAAAATGTAGAGCAATTTCCCCCTAGGTTCTAGTTTTGTAATAGTGATTGTCCCCTACTAAAACTAGATCATTTAATTTATTTTATAATGATAAATTGTTTCAAAAATATATAACCCATGAACAATCATTATTTTAATTATTGAGAAATGTTTTTTCACCGAGGTTCTCGGGTTTAGATTCAGGATTATTCTTGTTGCCTTCTTTTGTAATTTTAAAATTCCATATAGGTTTTTAATTGATTTTGCCCCATAGAGTGATATTCTAAAGGAAATAGAAGAATGAATATATGCAAAATAAACTGTTTTTAAAGAATCAATGTCAAAAAACTTGTTTAGTCTTCATAACACAAAAATCCCAGATATTTTGGAGATAAATTTCTCAGAGTGAAAATTTGTTATCCATCTCTAATCCCGAAAATGTTAAGTGGTCTACTTCACACACATTTTGCTTGTTAATTTTTATAGAAAGATCATAAAATGTTACTGATTGCCGAGTCCTAAAACTACTAAATTTTGTCTTACTCGAATTGAATAATAACTGCCTACTGAAATATTTTTTCCATAAATGTAAGTCAGATTGAGATTTTGATTCTAATCCATATTCTGAAGACCCCTAAGATCCCTGGAGTTCGATGAATGAACGTGTCCCTCTTAACCAACTATAGTGTCACTAATCCTCATTTCATCCACCTACTTCTCAGAAGTCAGTATTAAAATGTATTTATATTTACTAAGCTATATTCACAGCAATTATGTAACGTCCTAATTTTGTACAGTTCTTTCAGTAGTAGGTTGTACACATTACAACCTACAGGATGGCAATGCCAATTTCCTGGATAAATCAATTTTATCTGGTTTAATAATATCAATTTTTATTCATTTAACATTCATTTAACTAATTAAAGCTACAACAAAATTATTTTAGGATAATTGAATGTTCACTAAATCTTTCTAGACTATTCTACACCTAATGATAAAAATTTCTGTTGAATAAATCCTGATTTAATTTTACAGGGAGTACTCATCAGGAACTTCTGCTACCTGATGTGAGACGAAAAATATCGAAGGGAGAAACAAGGAGACAGCGACGAAAAAGGAGGAAAGAACTTCTTCAAATAGCAGGAAATGGGATTGTCCAAACTGAAAAGACCAGATCCTCCTCGCTATTGGACCAAAATGGCACGGAGAGTGTGGCGGCATGGTGGGAGGCAGAGGAGACTATACCTCCTCCTGCACCAGTCCCTCCTCCACCTCTTCCAACAGCCTTGGTCCCTGCTCCACCACAGTACGTGCAGACAGCCGTAGCTCAGCGCCAGGATCGGATAGCACGAAGTAGCAGTGAGAACAGTGACAAGGAAAATAAGTCATTTCTTCCTATAAAGAAAACTGGACCTTTTAAGAAAATAGTTAAAAAGTTTTTTTGAGTATTGTTTGTACAATGAGTAAAGTTTTAAATTATAACTCCTGGCTTTTACCATGTAAAAGTTGATGGAATAGCAGTTAACATTCCAGTGACATTTTCAAATAGCTCATGAAAATTTGAAGTGTTCAAGTTCCTTTAGTTATTTATTTATTTAGAACGTGAAAGACAGGTGGATAATCATAAAGACTATAATTTAAATCTCATTTATAGTTTGTAATTACATCAGTGTTTTGTGTTTTAAGGAATTATGTGTGCCATAACTAAGACAAGATTGTTGAAAATGTCACAAAAAAGGCTGTGAATTGGGAAACTATGGTTGGTAAGCTATATTACTGTTAAGAAGAAAAAATTCATAGATGTTATTTGGGATAGAAAATATTATCAATTGATCATGTGTATAAACTGTAAGGAGTTGAGACGTATATATATTATTATTTTAGTCTAAATAAGGTTATGAAAGTGGGTAAAGAAATTTCATATTATTCGGCTGTTTATTTGTTATACAATATTTGGACAAAATATCTCTTCCTGGTTTTCAGTCTTCAATCTTCAATAAGTAACAATTTAATCAAATAAGAACACAAACTAGAATTATAACCGAAATGCCTCTAAATAAAACAACTAGGCCCCTAACAAATCTCTTTTCTCTTTCTAGTCTATTAAGGAATGTGTAAATATAACTAAAAGATTGTCATATGAATAATGGAACAACAAACCAAAAAATGTGATCAGTTGTAAGTGTTAAAATAAATTTTGTAATCTATAACTTTTATAAGAAATAACAAAAATAGTTCACAGAAAAAGTTTGAAAAATTAAACAGTTGAGATTTCAGTTTACTAAGAAAAAATGAAAAAACACTATAAAAAATGCACTTTTCCCAAGAGTTTCAATTTGTTATTAAAAGCACTTCTTACATTTTGAGTATTGATTAGCATTTACAAAAAAACTATATTTAAAGTTTCATTATTCATAATTAATTATATAAGTATAAACATGACATTTTCAATATTTTAGAATGAAGTACACTTAGAAAACCTGCTATACATAAATGAAGAATTGTTTGCTTGCATCTATTTACTCCTCGACGTCCTGTAATCCAGCTACTTGGAGGTCACGAATTGTGGATAGTTGTGAGCCACGGTCAGTGGGTGTAGTGTTCTCTTGTGTGGTTTAACATCTGCACTATTAATACTACATTAATCCACAAAGGCCATCCTCATATTAAGACCAATTCATAATTCAGATGCTGTGGTTTGGATTCCACGTTAAACTGTAGGTCCATTAATTGCAATCGGCTGTTGGGCTATTAATTCACAGTCCTGTCTAAGGAACATGTCAGCCTTAATTAGTAACAAGACTACAAGATCGCTTGGCTTAAAATTCCTACCTTGTGGTATGGTTACCATTTCAATCTAATCTTATTAACCCATTCCCGTCTAATGACGAACTCTGCACATGCGCGTATTTTGCTAGACAGATGTCTAAAGACGTGCGCCGGGGCGGTTATGGGCAAACAATGTGCGTTGCCTGCTTATATTTTGACTTAGTTCTTTGTTCTGCCGTTAGGTGTGCTAGTTTATTTCTCATCCGATAGATGGTGTCGGCGTCCTCTTTTATCATCTTATTTAGTGTCCAATGTTCCGTTTTGACAATAAATTATTTTCTCATTCACACAATTTGTTCAGCGATTGTATTTATTGATGAGAATACACAGTAATATTGATTATTATGCAAAGATTTATCATTAACTATTTATTACTGCACGTAACTAGAAGTAGATGTGCCAAGTGAAATAAAGGAATCATTTGAAAATAAAATAAGTCTTGACGAAACAACAGTATCTACTTGTTTCTAAGTCTACAGCTTGGAACTGGTGGAAAAGTACAGTAATTTTTTTCTTGCTAAAAGTGATTGTATATACAGTTAAAGGGTATAAGTAACAGGGAAAAGAAATCTAAACATATAATTCATGAAGTTTCTGTTAATTATTGCACGCTAATAGTGACGCACAGTCGTAGTGAACAAGGCTCGATTTTCGTTCAGACTGGAGGGCCTCAGGCGTCGACCGTTCTGCCCGACGGGAATAGGTTAACTTATGTCATTTCTAGATGTTGGATTAGAAGGCCGAGCTGAGTTGGCATGTCTTTGTTGTCCTGTGGTATTTTACAGTTACTGTATAAGACATGGACAATCTACCTAATTCCCAATGAAGTAAAATTAATCCAACCAAGCTTATGTCACACAACCTCACATGAGGATTCTAGTCCCAACTCAACAACTTCCAAAACCCTCAGACAAGGAAATGGTTAAATAAACAGATAAATTAACAGATCAATAATTCCCTCTCCCATTATTCCTCTGGGAGCCTTCAACTTCTCACTTGAACTGTTCAGAACTAGTGAGAGCTGACCAGTTCACATGTCATTGCTAAGCCCAGCTATTACTGTTTTGTAAAATATTTAAACATTTTTGCCTATCCGGATTGACTAATAACTAGACTAGATTATAATATATAATTAGATTATATAATAATTCCTGCAGTCTTATTATATAAGACTGCAGGTATTATAACCTAATCTAGTTGTAAAATATAGTCTAAATCTCTGGATTACAGCACAAAACCTCATGGACATTTAGTAACGTTTTATCAGTTTTCAATTAGATGCATTTTGATGTGATTTCAAATTTGCCTGAGAAAAGTGCAAAATATCTTAAATAATAAATTATATAAAGCAATTTGTTTATGTAATTTAATTTTGAAAGAAGAAACAATGCAGTCCTTATTCAACTCCTCAAGCTGACTAATATTTACTGTACTAATCAAAATAAATCAAAATTTAATCATTATAATCATTAAATCATCATATAATCATTATAGTTATTAAATCAAAATAAAAAAGAATTAGTCAATTTATCTTCCAAGCATGGACATGCCCATGACATAATTCTTCTTTTTACATTTTTAATTAAAATCCGAATACTGAAATTGTTTTAAATTAAATTTATCTTCAACTAGATTTAATGTACTTAAATAACAAAAAATATGTGGTTTAATTTTTTGTTTTTAACCAGTAATTCATGTTGCAAATCAAGTTGAGCAGATTCAATAAGTAGTTGAAGACCCTGTAATGATAATTTATTTTGTCTAATGTAAAATTAAAATCATATGTTTAATATGATTTTCCCTACAAGTGGTAAAGTCGTAATTCACGACACATTTACAAATCAATAAGACATGGAAGTTGGAGGCATCTGTCGTCAATTTAGTGAACTTATAACCTTTGTGACTGTGTTGCCCTCTGGGGGCAAGCAACCGAACCTGTTCATGCAGTTCACCAAACTGCCAATAGGGCATGTCTTATAGCCCTGCCAAGTAAGTGCTTTCTACTCCCAAGCACGGTAGCTGTATTGGTTAAAGCGCTACACAGACGAGTGTAACATTTTAGCCATTCGAAAGTGCTAGGGTTCGAATCCCGACCATGAGCAATCCCAATTTGGCTTGCAAATGTGTGGTAAAGCGGAGAGGGGGCCCACCTTAAACAAACAGTGGCCGGCTTGGGTGGAAGTTGATGGCATTTGTAGTAGGGGTCTGCGGTACAGGAAATTATGAGGTCGGTACGGTACGGTACAAATTGTTGTACCTCGGTTCTCGGTACAAATTCGGTACGGTACAAGAGAATATTGCCGCTAGTAACATTGACTGAACTCATCCTTTTATTCATAAGTATTTTTCAGAACTTATGTAGTGAAAACATAGGAAAAGGAGTTTAAAAACGATGTACAATGTCAGAAGAAATGTTTTACTGTACTAATTTTCAATCTGTAATATGATTTTTTTAATCCATTCTGTAAAAAATGTATATCACATTAAACATATTAATAATTATTTAAACATTATAATATATGTTGTAACAAATTAATAAGGGGTAATAATCTTCTCAAGTCTCAAACTAAGGATGAACAAACAAAATAAAAAAATATAATGTATTTTATTACAGAACAAAAAATACAGAAAATATACTGAGTCAATACCATTAGCCAAAGGTTCATTAGACCTATGTTTTATATTGTCCTGGTTTATTATTTTTAATTCAACCAATCACAACCATTGTTCAAATTAAATCAAACACTTTCATAAAATGCCAAAGGGCTCTTTAGACTAAAATAGTTTTTCTAGTATAAAGTGGTTAATAGTTTAATATTACAGTGGAACCCCTCAAATCTGAACAGTTCTCAAGAATAAAAAAAAATTGCTGGAAATTAAAAAAAAATCACATAAACTTATATTTCAAGGTTTTAAGGTTTAAGTCTGTTATCTTTAACTGTTGAAGTGAAGAAAATCTTCACACGAACATAATCCCAAGCCATGTCTGTTAGCGATGCACACTTATCAGCAGGTAAACGCTCACTAAACTAGACACAGACAGTAGACAGACGTGATACGCATCCCTGTTAGTAAGGGCGAGGGTAGGGGGAGATTGGTTTATTTTTAGCACAGGCTCGACCCACCAAGGTCACTGCCCTTATGAATTAATTGAGTCACACACAGCCTGTATAACCCCAATTACCGCGTCTCCCGTCGCTTACCGCGCAAATACAGTGACGAAATAAGTGCATAATATTATTTCCCGGGAAGAAAAGGCTTCAGTCCCAATCAGTTCGAATTTGAAGGGTTCCACTAATGAGGAAATACAGAACGTATTAAAAAAATAAAACGGTTTATTTATTTCCTTTATTCAGTTATATCCTTAACATTATGATTTTTTGTTTTATTTGAGTTGAAAATCCCGAAATAGCGAGATCATTACGGCAAATCACAGTTCTGTATTGGTCATATAACATCGTCAACAGGCTGTCAGAGCAAAAAGAAAGAATGACTTGAAAAAAATCACGAATCTCAGTATAAAAGGTTTTCACAGTGATTGTAAATCACTAGTAATCCCATCTCTATTTGAAACACGACAAATACGAGCTTCATATTGGTACGACTATTTTGTTGCATCAAAAGAAGGAACGGTTCCCTGATCGCATAAGCTGCTATATGTGGATTCGATAATAAACTGTGAATGTACAATAATTTAGAGCCGGCAGGGAGATGGCTGGTTGCCTGTTTTCCTGGTGGCTGGTGGCTATGAGTCAGTCTTACGCTCAGTATTTGCCGTACATCTGGGCAGTGTTGCAATTCTAAATTACAGTACTTGTAGAATATAAAGCCTTTAATATAAGGGTTTTATTCAATGTTTTCGGCGGGAGTTGTTTCACATATGTGATGGCAACCTAGACTGGATAGTGACTTAATTTTTACTTATTTGTACCGTACCAAACTTGTACTGAAAAAAATCTCGTACCGTACCGAGGTTCGGTACAAGGCTGGAACCGTACGTACCGTACCGATTTTTGCGGTGCACCGCAGACCCCTACTTTTCTTCTTAAGAGGTAATGAGAACTTTCTTCATTAACTCTGCCATTATAGATCGAACTGGGCTTGTAAGAGTAATGTTTAAACTCTGAAACATCCCTCTTTAAACATAAATTTTAAAATTAAGATACATCAAAATGGTTTTAAAATTAAAATATGTTTATCACAAAGATATTTATCAGTAACTGATGTGATAGAAATGTTTATACATCTCTTTAAAATGTGTTAATATTTTTTGTGCCTCTGATGTTTTTAGCAATGTTTGTTAAGTATCCACTGAGTATAAAAAATAATATTTTTATCATATAGATGCTGGTCATTGTAATACCCTTTAAAATGAGTACAATATTTTGTGGTTCAAAACATCACTGGCTATTGTTGAAATTGTGTTAAACAATGTTTAATCGTTATTAAGCTGCTTTTTGTTAAAGAAACATTTTGATATTTTAGTTTTCAAAATGAGATTAAAATATTTAATCATTTAAATATTTAATAATTTTAATTATTTCATTAGAATAATAGTTTGATTTATCTTGTTAACTGTCTTTCGTGGTTTGTTTGATTACTTTCTGAAAAACTTTTCTTTATGCTTGAAAAACAGCTAATAAGTGTTAAGAAATATAAGCAATCAAGGGTATTAAGGAATCAAACAAAAACCTTTTGCCTTAAACTCAAAAGTGGAAATACTGGGGGAAAAAATATTGACACATTCTCTCTATATTTACTAGTCATGTATTCTATTTTATGGTTTGATTAAATATTATTTATTTATTTAAAACTAGACAGAATCTCACCAAATATATCATTTAATGAAAATGAGTCTTTTAATGCTTAAAGTTATACATTCCGTTACTCCCAAACAAAATATACCTCTAAGTAGGAACCGCGAAGACGTTCAATGCTGATGACATGTAAATGAATTACTTTGCAACCACGTGAAATTCGGACGACGCTTATGTTCCTACGTAAACAGCTATTTTGTTGGTGGTTTTTGAACCACTTGGTCTATTTGAAGGTTATATTTGACTGTCAATGTTGTCTGCAGTGATTCCTCGACCAAGAAATGAGCTTGGGCTATGATTTTAGAGTTAAATATTTTTTAAGTGAGTAATAAAAACCCAAATGAATTTTGTAACAAGTGAGCTAGACTGATGAATATAGGGGTGGAAACAATAAGCCAACTCTAGAATATTAATTTTGACTATTGTACCATAAAATGGTGTAGACACGAAATTGTGTCATCAGCACACAGCTTTCAAAGTTGATGCTTGAGTATATTTGATATACTTAGGCATCATATATACTTTTATACACTTATGCATCACTTTTTATCAAATAAATGTCTAATAAACAATAAAAATCAACTTTTAGCGAATTTCCCATAGGGAAGAAGCTATTACCGTAGGTCTCGTGGGAAGACTTTAGCCTGGGACTATGTTATTTTTTCTTCTTTAGGCGCCCAGAGACCAAAAACAATAGTTGTCAAAATTTTTATATGTATACATGTATACATATACATATATGTATACATGTATTACATGTATACACACACACACACACACACACATATATATATATATATAAATTTAATGTATATATATATGTGTGTCTGTGAACACGATAACTCTCGTAAAAATGGTCCGATCAAGACAAAATTTGGTAGAGACGTGTATTCCTACAAGGAGTTAGGGGAGTTCGTGTTCACAGACACACACACACACACACATATATATATAAATTTAATGACTAATGTTTCTGGTCTGTGGGAACCTAAAGACGATAAAATAACATGGTCCTGGGCTTAAGTCTTGCAATGAGACCTACGGTAATAGTTTCTTCCCAATGAGAAATTCACTAAAACAAATCAAATCCATAATTTTCAATACTATTAAAAATATTAAAGAGTGTTTAAAAAATCGTCCGCTAGGTTACATAACTTGATTGATTTAATAAATGATAATTAAAGTAACAAGTTTATCATTTAAAATAGTCATAAAATTTCTATTACACATCATCTCATTGGGGAGGTACATAATTACTGCAACAGTGGTAAAAAACATCTTTATTGGGTTATGTGACCCCTGTGCTACATACCAATTTTTATAAAAACCGGTTGAGAAATAAGGAAAAAATTGAATTTTTAGTAATCTGTTTAAGAATAACATTGGGCACCCTTAGACGACACATTGTGCCTACCACGGTCAGCAAGTTAAACTTTCTCTTGAACCGTTAAATCGTAAAATAATAATGAAAAATAATAGTTTAGTTTTGTTAGTTATGAGTTGGTGTTAATCGTAATAGTAAAATAATGTTATAAATTATTTATAGTTTTAGCAAAACTTCAAACAAATGGTATTTTACATTAAAATACCATAACTTTTTTAGCGAATTTCCTATATGAAAGTAACTAGCTAGCTATTACCTTTGACTATTACCGATATTTCCGTAGATCTCATGGCAAGACCTAAGCCCAAGACCATGTAACTTTTTCGTTTTGAGGTGCCTAGAGACCAAAAAAATTGTCTGTGAACACAATAACTCTTGTAAAATTGGTCCAATCAAGACCAAATTAGGTATAAATGAGTATTGCTACATTTACTTTTACAACGAGATAGGTATGTCAGTCGGGAAAGGTAGTTTTGTGCACCAAAAATGGGTTTTTTACGTTTTTCTTATGTAATATTTAAAAATTTATCTTTTACCATTAGAATTAGGTAAATACCCCCGTTGGAGCAGACTTACGTACTCAGCGAATTTCAAAATCAATAACATAATAATAATATATGACAAGAATTATCATTATCTGCCCATAAATATGAGTTATTTGCCTATTCTCCATAAGATACATGGGAAAGAATATGCTGCCATGATAAACACATAAACTATGGTATTTAAGCATAAATGGATGAATATCAACCACATGAAGCTAAATATCAAGTTACATAAAAAATAAGTTAATAAGTGAAATATTAATTTTTACTTATCCTCCATGAGATTAAAATTGGTGCTCCAAAAAACAGCTGATCAACAATGCAACTTTTTTCAATTTATCAGCCCTTCTTCTCATCCAAATGTGTCATTGTTGCGTGCATATTTGTTCTTAAATCTACTATTTTACTTGTTTGGATATTTTACTTTTAAAATACTTTACTATTTTCATAGTGTTTCTATTTTTGCAAGTATTATTAGCAGATCTAATAAAGTAAATGAAGACCCCATCAGTCAAAGCAGTATTGAAGTTAGGCCCCTTTGGTTGAATAAACCAGGGTGTCTAGCAAGTCATCACAAGGAAATTCCCTGACTTTTTTGATGCAGCATTTTCCCTGACTAAAAAGGTGTGTAACTATCGGCTTTATTTTAAATACAACATGGAGAAACCATTAAAAAATAAACACAAAATCATTATCTATTCATTTAACTCATTCACACACAAAATCAAATTATTAAATTAAAATGTACTAATAAACAGAATCATATTAATTGGAGAGCGAACTAGAAAAATACCCGGCATAGGTCGATAATCACTATTCATTCACTTCCAAACCGGCTTGCTGATGAGTAGAAAGAAGAAAGAATGGCGGCCGCCATCTATAGACTCACCAACTCAGGTTTTCAATGCTGCCAGTTTTGCAAAATTTGTAAGTTCTGAATCTTTTACAAATAGCGATCTCCTTGGGAGGTTTCCCTGACCAATATAGAAATTTCCTGACTTTTCAATACAGTTTTAAATTCCCTTAATTTTCCCTGTTGCAAGACACCCTGTAAACACTTTTAAGCTAAAACTACACATAATGTAACTACATTTTCAGATAGCCCCCCAAGACACCACCAGATGACGCTTCACTGCCAGCGCCCCTAGCGGTCCTTGGAGGAAGCATCGCTCGGCACGGTCGTGGGATCGTGTTTCAGTCTTCGTATTGTGAATTTGTTACCAGGTGACTAGCTGACTAGAATGCAGGAGAAGTGTAATGTTGGTTGCACACAATTTTTATTAAAATTGTCTTTTATTGTACTGTGTAACAAACTCTCAAAATGTTGTGTAGACACGTTGGAAAAGTCCAACTTAATGTTAATTTAATAATTAATAACCAGCGCTATCATGAATTTCCAAAACTTTGATGGCAGTTTACCTGCATACTCTTTCGCCCTGTTAATCATATAAAGAATAGGCAAATTACTTTATTTATGGTACCGTAGATAAAAATTGGTATATGGTCAAAATGAAAATTATTTATGGTAAAAATGCCTACTTTTAGTTTTCTTCACAGCAGTAAACTTGTATACTCTCACTTTCTTTATTGAATGGATGGGAAAAGTAAAGTATATATTTTTAGGGAAGTAAAATGTTTTATATCACATTACATTATATTATCACAATATTGCCTATCATCAAATACAAATGTAATATTTACGTTCCACATTTCATGTAGTTAAACAGCAGAATCAATCACAGCGAGGAAGTGTTTCTGGCTCACTAAAACCTCAGGGTTTTGCAAATGGCCTCCATCTAGAAAATGACAAAAACTATTGAATATCTGTTCTAGTTGGATAAAAACACAATATTTAAGATTTTAAGTCAATATTGCTAGTATCAAGAGCATTTTAATTGGTCAATACACATCAAACCGCTTCTCAGGAAAGTAGTCCAAACTAAAATAAACAGTGTTAGTGAATCCAGGCCCTGATACCATGACATTACTTGTCATGGTATCAGAGTAAATCAATTCTTGATCAAATCAAATATATCTTTATTACATCATCATCAAGACGAGTATAGTGTCACAATAATAGATTACATCATGGGTCTATGTTTAAAAATGATACCAGGCAAAAAACTCATTCAGGGTGTAGAAAGGTCGATCTTGTAGCCATTTCTTCAGGTTTTGGATAAAATTTTGCTTGTTACTGTTCTTCAATACATCTGGTAAGGCGTTCCACATCTTGGCACCAATGTAGCTTGTTTTCTTTTCTGTAGATGTAAGTCTGTGTACCGGCAGGCAGTAGTTATTTGCATTTCTGGTGTTGTATTTGTGGAATTGGGATCCATTTCTAATTGATTCTGGTTTCTTGATGTGGAGGTGGGTTATTGATTCCAAAATGTACAGGTTTACTACTGTAAGGATCTTCGATTCTTGGAACGTTCTTCTGCAGGTTTCTCTGGGTTGTAGATTATACAGGATCCTGATTGCACGCTTTTGCAAGATAAGAATGCGCTGCAAGTTTCCTGCCGTAGTGCCGCCCCACACCGCAATTCCGTAGCGAAGATGTGACTCAAAAAGTGCATGATACGCTATTTTAGCTGTCATCATGTCCCCCATATTTTTCACTCGTCTTATCACAAATAGGCCAGTACTCAATTTGTTGCAGAGATTATTAATGTGTGGTGTCCATGATATTGTGTCATCAATTGTTACTCCAAGGTATTCTGTGGTATTGACTTCTTCTAATCCAGGTAATCTTCCTGTATTGTTGCTTTGGCTACCCAGTATTAGCTGCTTGGTTTTGCTTTCATTCACAGCAAGGTCATTGCTGCTGCAGTACTGTATTGCCATGTTTAGGGCAATATAACTGTCTATTTCCAGTTGTTCTGGTCTTGGTCTACCAAGCAATAGCACTGTGTCGTCTGCATACATAAGCGTTTCACTATAATTATGCATGTACCTCGGGAAATCATTCGTGAAGAGTATGAATAGGACCGGTCCCAAGACTGACCCTTGGGGAACTCCTCTTGTGATTGGTCTGGGTTCGGAGCTAACTTTTTCTTTTTTGCCGTTTACTGATTGTATTACTTCAACCATTTGGCTTCTGTTGGCTAGATAGCTGGTGAACCACTCTTTCGCAGTCCCGCGTATTCCCAGGGTGGCTAATTTTTGTATCAGTTGTTCATGATCCAGACAATCAAAGGCTTTGCTATAATCAAGAAAAATAGCTGTTGACGTATTTCCTTCTTCTTGTTGTTCCAGTAGGAAATCCACTAGACTTATCAATGCTGTGCCTGTAGATTTTCCAGCCAAGAAGCCATGTTGATGTTGAGTCAGCAGTTGATTGAGCGAGAGATGTTCAAAAAGTCTGGTTAAAACAATTTTCTCGATTATTTTAGAGAAGGTAGGTATTAATGAGATGGGTCGATAGTTAGCTGTTTGTGTTGCTGGGCCTTTTTTCAGTTTCGGATATACCTTGGCTACTTTCAGTGCTGAGGGGAAAATGCCTGAACGAAAGGATTTATTTGTGATGTCTACAAGGGGATCTACCAGTTCATCTTCGCAAAACTTAACTAGTTTGTTGGATATGTCGTCATACCCAGCTGAAATTTTAGGCTGTAGCGACCTTATGATTTTAGACATTTCTTGCCTACATGTTGGTGTTAGTATCAAGTTTGGAGGGGCTCTATTTAGAACTGGTAGAGTTAGTTGTCCTCTTGCATTTCCATTGTTCCTAATTGTCTCTTCTGCAACCGTTGTAAAGTATTTGTTCAGATGATCTGCTATCTCTACTGGGTTTGTTATCTCTTGCCCATGAACTTCAAGTTTAGTAAGCTGCTCTGACTCCATTTTTGATTTTCGTTCTGAGTTAATTATATTCCATATAGTTTTTGATTTATTACTGGATTCTGCAATTTTAGTTATGTTAAATTGTTTTCTTATTTGCCTTAGTTGTAAGTCATATTCCTTTTGAGATTTGAAGCAATTATTTTGTGTTCTTCTGTACCACTTGCTAGGTATATGTTTTGGGCTCTAAGAAATTGATTTTTTAGCTGTAGTGCGGTGGGATCAGTGATAGCATGAGTAGGTTTTCTTTTTTTTTTGTTGCAACTATGGGACATGTTTGATTCAATGCTTGCTGAATCGAGTTGTTGAGAATATTATAAGCATTTTCTGTATCTGCTGTATCATAAACGTTGGTCCAGTCTTCTTGTTTTAATTGTTCCTTTAATTTCAGAAGGTTTCTATTATTTATTTGTCTTCTTTTGGTAGCGAGTGTTGTAGGTGGGTCTAAATCTACCGCTATCCTGCATATTTGACCTGTGTGATCAGATATACATGTGTCTAATATTTCTACTTTCAGTTCATCTTCTGGCAGGTTGGTACAGACACAGTCTATAGATGTTCTTGATGTCGGGGTTATTCTGGTGGGTGGTAGGTCAACTCTGAACATGTTATGACTGCTAAGTGTGTCTGCAAGCTGGTAGTGGTCACTTCTTCTAGCAAGGCAATCTATGTTTATATCACCCACAAGTAAAGTGGGGTATTTGTCTGCAGAGATTTTTTCTAGGACTTCATTTATAACTTCAAGTCCTACCTCTAGGTTACCCTTAGTTCTGTAGATTCCTACTAAAAAGAGTGTGGATTTCTTAAAGATGATTTTTAGTGCAGCAACTTCACAGGTCATTTCAATGCAATGCTCTTCCAAATCCACTATTTCAGTTTTTGCTTCTAGTGAGTTTATAGTGTAGATGGCTACTCCTCCCTTGGTATGATTTTTACGGCTAAAAGCAGTTTTTAAAGAGTAGTCTGTAAGCCTGGTGTTGTCAAGGGTTTCTTTTTTTTTGTCCGTGTTCTGTGAGCACTACCAAATGAGGTTTAAGGCTGGCTAGTTGTGCATTAAGTCTGTCAACTTTGTTTGCCATCCTGTCTGTGTTTTGATGGAAGAGTGTTAATCAGTTCCTATAATCTCTCCAGTTTTGTATTTGTTTATCTTCCTGTGGGGAGGTGCTAAAAAATTACTGTCTGTTCCAGAATGTTGGTTTGTTCTTAAATCTTTAGTTATTGAGAGGCTAGAATTGTTCTTATTTCCGGATTGTTGGTTAGCAGATAAACATATGCTTTTATAGTAGTCAATATTGTTTTGGAAAAAATCATCTATTGACTCAGTTTTTCTTCTTTTCCTGGCGAATTCTGGTGGATGTTTACAGGTTTTCAGTGGCTGGCTTGGTGTTACTTTTATAGTTTCTTTAAGAGTGCTGTCTTCGTTTTCCTTAGAGCATTCATCATGCTGAACGACGGTTTGGTTGACTTCAGGAATTTCAGATTTGTCCTTATTTTTGTTGTGTTGTGATGGTACTGTAGCTGAAGATCTGTTTTCTTTTCTATATTTAGCTGCCTGAAGGGAGACACTAAATACATTCTTCTTGGATCCAGTGTTAAGTTTTCTGTATGATGGGAGACTAGGTTGCTTTTCTTTCTGGGCAGCTTTGTGAGGAAGGTCACGTTCTGAGCAGGGTTCATTTGCTAGAGCATTCACTGTCACTTCCATTTGGTTGAGTTTAGTTTTAAGTTCCAATAGTTCAACCAAGACAGCCGATGTGCTTTGTACAGTTACAGTATTCTCAGTTATTTC
The DNA here is from genome assembly GCA_023375725.1 of Nephotettix cincticeps. Taxonomy (NCBI): domain Eukaryota; kingdom Metazoa; phylum Arthropoda; class Insecta; order Hemiptera; family Cicadellidae; genus Nephotettix; species Nephotettix cincticeps. Next base: position 38,390,547 of record CM041786.1, read on the forward strand.
TGAATTTGTCTGAGTAGACATGTCTTTGCAGGTTTTGCCCAGCGGTTCTTGACATTCAGATTTCTTCTTTAGCTCAGCAATAGTTTTACTTTGCTCATTTAGTCTTTTATCTTGGTTGTCAATAAGATGACTTAGTTTTAGGTCATGGTCTTCAAAGATTTTTTGATGCAACAACATGACACAACATAATTGATGCACAATACCTATTTGTTGTAGACATAAAAAATTAGATATAAATTAGAGGTGTGCGGATATCCGAATGTATTTAAGATATCCGGTAATATCCGATATCTGAATTTTCGGATAGACTGTATATTTCAGCAATTTGAACAAAAACGAGATTTTCGTCGAGTTAATACCCGCGAAGCCGGAATAATTTTTGCTTTAAAGACGTATTACGTAGTCTTTCATCAAAACAATGTCGTTGACTGGTAGACGCAATACACTTATAGCCGATACACTTAAAGCGATTTGAATCGCTAAGCATTATGACAACTTGAAATATATCCCGAAAATATGTGTTCTTGAAGAGTGAATCTATAATTACACTAAACGGTATATTTAGAAGTTTGGAAAGATCAGGATTTTGAGTGATTTTAATTGGTTTAGATATTAAAATTAAATTTCAAATCATTATTCTGAATTAACTAATCGATAATAAACAATGAAATAGTGAATGAAACAATCGAATGTAGCAACAACCAAACCAAAGTAAGGTTACGGCTTCCTGGTTTTTGTAATGCGTAGTAGACGCTAATAAAGGCAAAATGCCAGCGCTGCTGTGTCCTTAAGTGCACAATAACTAAATATCGTACTTCCATTGTGACTACATCTTATTAGTACTCCTTTACATTTATCACGGATATATTTAAGGATGATACGTCCTTGAGGTATCAACTAATTATTTTTAATGAGTTTTAATAATGTTTTAATCGGTATAAATAAATATGATAATACGACTTTTACCGGTACCTACTATGACTTAAGTAGTACATCTCTATGCACGACTGAATTGAATTGTTGATTTAATGTTATTGGTAACAAACATTGTTACCATTGTTATGGTATTGAGCAATACGATAAAGTGTTGCCAAATTTACTTTGGCCTATTTCGTCGTTCGGTGTTCACATAACCAACAAACTTCCCACTTGTTTTCAATCTGCATTTTCTCTTTGTTAAATGAATTTAAGCAGTTAGTTTTACATTTTTAGATAATTTTAAGATGAATAACTAAATAGATTACCATAATTTCACGGGTTTCAATATTGTTACACAGCCGATCGGGGTATTTTATCTGCCAAATATTCCAACTCTGCGCCTGCGCAAAGGCCTTTGATAGCAGCTGCACTGTCACTGCCCCTGTCGATACGCAGATAGCCGATGGCATCGAGCCAACGTCGTCTGTCAAATCTTGATTCTTTGTTAATGGTGATTTGTTTTTATCATTGTAATAAATAAAATAATTGAATCGTGAAATAAAATTGAGAATTAGTTTATGATTAGTAGAATGAATTGATGAATTAGTAGAAAGTTGATGTCATTTAATGGCGAATAATAAGGTTTCTGTTGATTTAATTTGTGCATTACGCCATATTAAAATTTGTTACTGGTACTTTTAAATGCAGTGAAGTAAAAATTTTAGTTTTTTTGTTCATCCTATGAAGAATTTATGATTTTTTATGTACCATTTAATAATTTTGATAACATTTTATTGATTTTTTTCCTAATTTATTCTTAGATAAGTCTGATTTCACTTTGTTATTGTGAGTATCCGAATCGGAAAACTATCCGATCCAACCCAAACTATCCAATCCGGATCCGATCCGAAAAAATAATTCATTATCCGCACACCTCTAATATAAATATTTCAATTCCAATTATTTTATTAAGTTCATTAAAATAGATTAGTATATAAAATTATTATTATGGAAATAGCTATATGTAGTTCCTTTCACCTACCAAATCTTAAATTGGCAGGGGCTTTGACGCACTTTCTAGCATTTCTTGTTTAGTTTGTTGTTTCTCTACTTCCAGTCGTATAGTGGGTAATTTTTTCTTTATAATAGAGAATAAAATATTTATCTTTGTCTTTTCCCATAGCAAATTTATTATATCATTGCTATGTTCAACTATGAAGTCTATTTTTGCTTGATTTTTATGTAACAAACTTTTAATTTACTTTCATTTTTATTTTAAAACTTAAAATAGAGAATTTTTGAATGATAGAGGGAAGGTTGAGAACTTATTATTCCCCCCTAACTTATTATTTGTAGGTATTTCCCCTTACCAAGGATGGTCTGTCGTGCGGAGGAGAGCCACGCGGCCGAGCACAATGCAGACAGTTGGGCTCCAGATACTTTACTGGGCAATCTTGACACTAGCTGCGCCAAATCCACATCTGATGATAACTTCAGCCTGTAAAAATATATGATAAATCATGTTGTCGTATAGAAGTTATACGCTTGACTTAACAATGCAGTATTATAGAACATACTTATCAGAATTGATGAGAAAATCCTGCATCCCCTTCTGGAAACACAACACGAAAGGACTGAGGGAATCAATCACAATGCTCATCCATCGGGTGGTAGAAGCACACCTCCATTATCCAGTATCTCAGGTTGCTGAAGAATGACATATCCCAGAAACTGTGTGCTGGCCATATGTTCTAAAACCACATGAGGCTTGTGATCATCTTACCATTGTGTCACACGAAGGTGTCCAGGCAGGAATAATTATCCTTCGAAAGAAGCTTATAAATCCTAGAGGTGTCAGCATGTAGTAAAACAAGAGACTGAATAAACCTAAAAACAGGTTTTAACCCATTAACACGTTAAATGTGCTGGGCAGATATATCCGCTAAAATTTTTGGCACGCTTCATTTCTGTGGCGGCCAATCCATGCTTTGATGATGCTTTCGTATTTTTGCTTTGTGCTCGATGCTGCATTTTAGCTTTACTAATGAGACTCATATTAGCACTCAATTTGTTACGGAAGTAGTATACTTGATTTTGAACAGCCCCATCAGAAGGTAATTCAATCCAGCTGTTTTACGGGTAACTGATAACACTTTTGTAAACCAATAATTATTTCAACTGATATGATGAATTTTTTTTCCTTTTGTAGAAAACTTTCTGTTCTTTAAAGAAACATATAATTACTGGATTTATAAAATAAATATTTATGAACAAATATTTCTCTCAAAATATTTTTAAATTTTAAATTTTTGGAAGCGTCTGTATATATAAAATTCAAAGCCCTCACTCATCACTAATTCTCCCACTTCCCGATTACCTAGGAGGCTGAAATTTGGTATACTGGTTCTTTAGGCCTAAAATAGGAAAGTGTAATAGTTTTTGTGACGATTTTCCAATAAATCTCTATCCTATACGCCTTCAAAGTTCCCATGTTAATCTTATGGAGAAATAATTTTGTTTTGGATTGCAACATATGTATCTTACCTTTTAAGATATAAACAGCAGCTGTTGTTATTTGAACCATTGAGCAAGCAAAAGAAGCAAGTATAAAATAGTAAGTACTTAATGGTATCTAATTACTGTATAAATGTATTACAGTGCAATTTGGTGATTGCGGCCTCGGCTTTAACGTCAACTTGGATATAAAGTAATTTATTTTTAGGTCCTGCCAAACTATAGGTATTTACATAGTTAAAACCTCGGATATATCATCAGTAAATTCTAAAACCTCGTATATAAAGTCAAGAAAATCGGGCCGAGATGAAGGCAACATATGGCTAAAGAGAGAAAGTTCGGTCGGTGGTGCAACGTGAGGCCTGGGCTAATGTTTAGCTACATTCTATTTTTAGAAACGGCATTTTATTGCTGTGTTACCACTAACCACCCCAACCCCCTTCCCCTACCCTATATTCGCTGTTGCTGTCATCAAGGTCAATGACTCACGTCGCGTCAAAGCACTGTGATACCGTACGTACCTACAGTTCGTGCAGCTATCGTTAGTTCAGTGTACGTCTTTTACAGTTTGTTTTTTGTTATTTTAATTTACGAATACAGTATTGAAAAATAACGGCAAGTGTTAAGAGAAAGCTTTTGCCGATTAAAGAAAAGGTGTGAGTTATAAGAGCGTGTTATGGGGGACGTAAGATAGCAGACGTGTATTCGGACTTGTTTTTTTTAAATCGAACCAACAGTTGAATTCACCAAGCCCAACTTCATTGCGATATTTTAAATTCGATTTTTTATATAGTATAGGGTAGTTCAGTTAGTCATAAACATAAAATTTTATGTGTATTTCAAATTACCTTCATTAAAAGTCTTAATTTCATGTAAAAAATGTGTTTTTCTATTTTTCCACGGTTTTAAATTAAAATTATGTAACCTCTTTTATAGTGTCACTCTGATATAGCATCATTAATTGTGTGGTCCCTTCAATGACGTTATAACCAAGTTACACTGTATTTCTCAGAGGGAATTTTTGTGATTATATTTTATGATTAAAAACCAAATGTTTATTATTATCGGTACGAAGTTCGTCGGGTCAGCTAGTTGTGATATAAAAACTATATTATCCTCTATAAACCTTGAAAACTTTATATTTTTGAAAATTTATATTTGTTATACATTGTAACAAAAATTAATCCTTATATCTATAGAAATAAACATGTGATAACATAACCATAACACACTTGGTACGCGACGAGAGGTTTCAGCTGCTACCAAACATAACAACGAACGGATAACACTTTAAAATAATTGAAATAAGAAATCAACATATTGGCCAACAGGCCAAAACAATTTGTTATTCATCAGTTCAGAATCCTGGAATCCTGACTGGGGACTGGCGAGCGGTCAGCTGAAGGAAGGACAAAACCCATTAATCGATAGTGTTAATCATTGATGAACGCAGTGCTCTAATGTTTAAGGAGAGGAATTGGTAGATCTACCTGGGGATCTCGAGAACTACCTTTAAGGTACTCTTGGGTGCAAGTTTTGTACCTTTAGATGATGATACTAAACCTCCTCAGGCAAATCTGCAACACAGTAAGGCTGCGACAGCAGTTCTACACAAGGCCACAGATCAGGGAGGTGTGGATTTTGCTCGAATTTAAGAGCCATGGGTCCAGAATGGGAGAATTTCAGTATTGGGTGCTCTTTGGGGGACATTTAATCTCTGGTTTTGTTTTCAACTCGTGGGTTTGTGTGTGGGTCAGGAGCGGCCAGGTCCATATGCTGGTTCTCGAGTTCTCAAACATCGTTGCAGGCTGACTGTGTGCGGGTCTACTGGTAAGCTGCTCCTCCTAGTGTCCGGGGATGCGGATGCAGTTCCTCCAGCTGAACTGGTGGCAAAGGTGGACCATGCTGCATCGGAGGGGGGTGGATCTGCTGGTAGGGTGTGACTCCATCTCCCACAACTCCATCTGGGGAAGCAGAAGTAGGCAGCTACTAGATTTTATAGCATCAAGCGGTTTGTCTATAGCCAATGTCGGCTCTGTGCCAACCTTTTCTAGTTGTGTTAGTATGTGATAGATTTAATGTAGGGATGGGTCGATTCCAACTTTTTATGATTCCGATGCCGATTCTTTAAAATCGAATATCGATTCCCGATTCTGATTCCATCGATTCCAGGCATTGATTTGACCTCCGTCAACAAATGTAATGCTTTAACCCTAGAAGTGTCCAAAATATTTTTTTCAGTCTCACCATGTTTATAGGGATTAGCAGCCTTTAAAAAACATCTTTATTAATCCTATAAGTATATATATATTTGTATATATACAACGTGAAAATTATTATAAAAAGCAAATTTGCTTAAAATTTAATGATGAAACCAAAAATATATACTTATGTATAGATAATTTGAACAAAATAACAAAATTGATATAAACCGTTGTTGCTAGTGGTAAAATCATAAAAATTGCAAAAATCACAAAAACTCATATTTGGGTCGAAGCAATTCCCTTATATCACTGTTTCAAAAACAATCCCCTATTTCAAAAACAAAACAATAAATAATAACTAATTAATGCATTTCTCCATTGAAAACTATTTAGAACACAAATATGAACACTGTAAAGAAATGTGTTACACAACAGTCAACAGCGCGAGGCCAGTGGACAGACTACGCCATTTAGGAAAAAAATAATATTGTTATCCATCATCTTTCAATGTTCCATATTTTAATGACAACCCAATAAATAATAGTTAATGTATTTTACCACTGAAACTTTGTTGCTCAATGATAATAGACGAAAAAGGCAAAAGAATTAATTAGGAATCCATGATCAGATGACGGCAGATGACATAGGCAACAAAAGTGTTTTCGTGATACAACTTTACCCGCAAAATGGTTGTGCCAGCTTTTAGAGTAAATTGATATAATCGGATTATTATAACTTTCTAATCAGAGAACACACTTTTTATCAAACTATCAATGTTTAAAAATTCCCATCAAATTAGCATCACGTTAGCAAATTCATCAACGGATAAACAAGAATGGCACTAGGTCGTGTAGGCTACTTGGTATCCTTGGTCTTGTATCGTAGTTTGACGAGAATGGCACTACGTTGTGTAGGCTACTTGGTATCCTTGGTCTTGTATCGTAATTTGTGAATATGATACAGAAAAATAGTCTGTTATATTGAAATATTGTAACCAATTATTTGTATGAAAACAGAAGTATTAAATGGGCTTATTAGTTTTTACAACTACAGTTGGCACTTGATAATCCGACACTTATGGGACCGGGAGTGTGTCGGATTACCGGAAACGTCGGATTACTAAAAACTTATATTTCTTGCACAACCCTAACTGTAGAATTAAGAAAAGTATACTGATGTTCATTATTAAGTACCTTTAATGTCAAGTACCTGTAATGTAATGAAACATTAATACAGGTTCAAATAAACAACTTACAAAGTCTTTTTTTACAGAAAACGACTTAATGAATACAAAATTCTTTATGACATTTATCTATAAACATAACTAATACACAATGCACACATAACATAACTATAAAACAGTTATAACGTATAGGCATAACATGAAACATAACCTACATTCTAAATTCAATAAGGCCTACCTGAACTAACACTTTGCACTTAAATTCTGAATTGAATACTGTCAGTAACAAAGTAAGCAACGCTCTTTACTATGCACTAATTGATACTGAACTGATACTGAAGGTAAGGAACTAACGGACCGGAAGACGCAAGACTCATGTCACAACACGAATAAAATTTCTGTACTGTATAGACGCCCGTTGCGGCAATGACTCATTTGGCGCTGTGTCGGACTATCAAGTGTCGGATTATCAAGCGCCAACTATTATCCCGTTAATAAGTATCTTGGAGTAAATATCCGTTTTGTTGCCAAAAAACTCATTTCGCAGAATAATAATTAACAGTATTCCGATAATCGGCATCGCTGACGACATTCAATATCGTATTGAAGTTTATCAGTAACTGAAATAAGAATAATTACGAGGTATGTTGCAACCTTGAACCGACCAATGACGTTCTTGCATTATTTTAAAGAGGATACGAATTTACGTCATTCGTAGTTTGCACTTTTGTAAACGAGCAAAGATATTTCGTATTGACGATGTAAACTGAAACAAAAAGTTTTAGTGTTAATGCTCATTTTTTATATGGTCTATAAGTGATTTTGGATATTTATTGAATGTTACTGGGTACCTTTCGGAGCCGCATATCCGATTGCTTTGAAGTGAAATATTGGTTTTTATTTACGCGGCTACGACAATAAACCGAATGTGAACGATAATTTTAAGTCGGTAGGGTGACGATTGCTTTCCTGATCCGAGTTTCATTAAAACAATGACGACTGTATCTTATTATGACATCGTGACAAGGAAAGCAAACATAGGCCTACTTCTTTCATTCGCCGTTCGTGGCCGGCGGAACAACGAACGCTTGGAATCGAAGAATCGGAATCGACTTTAGGTGATCATTTTCGATTCCGATTCCAACCCTGACAATCGGTGGAATCGACCCATCCCTAATTTAATGCTTTATTCTGAGGGGCTTCAGAACAGGGTCATGGGTTGGCATGTCTCTCCTGGACCCTCTCTTTCTGACCACTGTCATATTCTCTATGTTATAGAGGATTTTGTGCCTGTTTTGTCTGAATTCAGGGATCCAAGGAGGATGGACTGGGTAGTCTTCAAAAAAAAGCTTGGCGAAAAACTCAATGGGCAAGATTTACGAGCCATAGACACGGATGAACTGGATACGGCTGCCAGCCTTCTGGGGAACGTGATTGTCTCTCCCTTTGAGGGAAACTGTCCACTAGCTAAGGATAGGTCCACCAAATGCTACTGGCAGAATTCAGAACTTGGTAGTAAGGTATACCTGGGCTCTCTTCGCTGAAGGCATCCATACCAGCATGCCAACATTCAGGGTAGGTCCTGCAAGTCAGCCCTGTACCAGCTGGTGTGTAGAATTGAAAGACCTATCGACCACAAAGAAGTGGCGCTTGGAGCGTTCCTGGACATTCAAGGAGCCTTCGACAACACAGCAACTGATACCACGTTGAATGCCGCTAGATCTAGGGGATTCAGCGATGTCATCTGCCGATAAATTGAGGCATTGTTACACAATAGGTATGTGAAACCATAGATGAACGGATACTAAAGTAGATAGTGCATGCCCATGTTAAGGATGAAGACGGTACTTGGTACCGCCAATTGACGTAGTAGGTACGACCGTTCTCAGACAGCGCTGGTGTCGCAAATGGCGGACGAGGTTTACTACTTTCCTGCTAGGTTGCGCTGACTGCCAACGTTCTTGTTTCTCGCTAGTTTAAATTAACTCACCTTACCACTGTGATATAATGTTGTTTGGCATTGAGTTTCCACCGTTTCAAGAACACCGTCGAGGGCAGAGCCGTAGAGTTACCTTACTTCTCCTAAACGGCTCTGACCATTTCAGTAATAGAATTTACAGCAGTGCATAGTCGTTAAAACAATAAATTGCTTATAAAAAACTTTTACAACCCATTACTTTTGTTGCCGATTAAGTGTGTTTCCGCGATGTTCATATAAGTATACAAATAATGTAGAAATTAAACGGGTGTATTTCGTTATTGTTTATAATTTTTTATAGAATAAAAACCGGGATAACAGTTTATCCTCTCCTATACTATTGAGCAATGTCTGTATACTACATAAAAATATTGCAAACAAACTACAAACAGCTGTTTATAAATTCTCCTGTTTTGGTGACGGATTTTGAACAAATGTTTATTGTTTATCGGAAAATGTTTGTTTAATGAGTTCTATTTTTTATTACATAATGATTATCCAATAATATTTTTATGGTAATAGTATTTTTGTAATTAATTCTCTTTTCAAATTCGTACTAAGATTTTTTCTCATGTTCTTGCCCGGTAGAGTGTGATTTAATGTTAAATTTTATTTTATTTATTTAGATCAACGGTCAACGCCATTTACAATATAGTGGAACTTAAATATAAGAGATTTATACAACATACAGAAAAATATATAACATAATTAAATAAGCCGAAGATATCGCTGAATCCACGATATTCAATAAAAGTACACAATTACTCAAACAAAATACCTAAATTATCTGACATGTATCGTCAACCATGCTTTTATGCAATCTGTTGTGATGAATCTTCGGAAACGGGAAATGGAGACTGAGCTGACCTTGATTTGACAGTCTCACTTGACTCAGGTACTTGTCAGCCACTTGACGGATGGTCGTACTTCGCCACCCGTACCTGACACCCCTCAAACCCTTCCACTAAATTTCTTCCCCTCATTGTTCTTTCTAGAGAATACTGTATTTCTGATTCCACATTCATCGCGCTGTTTTTGTTCTGTTCAGATTTACTCACAGTTTATTTCACCTCTTTTTCTGTTGTGAAACTGAAGTGCAAGTCTGATTTTGTGATCATTTGTTCTTTTAATTTATAACATTTAGTTAGTTAATTTATAATATTTTTTAGTTCATTTAGTTGTGCCGTTGTTATCGTATTAATATCGAGATACATTATTCAAGACAAAAATTTGCGCTTGCAGGTAAGTAAACTTTCTGACTTGCCAGCTTAGGTTTCCTTTATTTATAACATTTTCATTCAAAGCCTATAGAAATTATTGGTGCCTATTCAAATTAAATGTTATCATACAATATGTCAAATGATAGAGCTTTATCATTTTACTTACTATCCATAAGAATAATATAGGAAAGAATAAACAGGTTTGCTGCTTTAACCCTTAGTATAATAGGTCACACAATTTATTTTATGTAATAGTGTAGTGTATGTATGTATTAGTAATAGTGTAATAGTGGCGTACAAAGTTCCGCATACACTCATTTGGCCTAAAAAGACATGTTTAATTTGACCTTTTAGTCAAAATTTGTTGTTAAGTCATCAAAATAGTCAATGGCTTTATAACTAGCAATAAATATAGTAATTGTGATCACCCTACAGCATCTTCTTGAGTATGTTCACTATTTTTACTTGCATCTTCGATCTCAGAAACAATTGTCTTTTCAATGCTAGACTTTGCAATTCATTCCACTTCTTGGACTGATCTTTTACATTGTTGATCAAAAAAAGCTTACATTTTCGTTCTTTACTTTCCATTGTAACGGAAATATACGTAATAGAAATTTAAAAGACTGTTTTTTATGTATTGAAATAATAATATCATAATTATTATAGTAAATTACAATCATACAGCGACACAAAAAAAGGCGGTTCCACTAAAACTAATTACGTCTTATACGATACTAAAAACATTTATTGCTGAGTTTTGTACACCGCGAGACTTATTAGGTTAAAGAACAAAGTAATTTAGATATTTTTTAATTTAAAGTTATGGACCTTAACTAGATGTGCGGTATACTAAATCTTATATATTTTAATACACTAGGCCTATTTTTGTGATAATTGTTTTGGAGCGGTGGTGCTACCAATCACCATGTCCAAGGTGTCATTATAAATGTCTTAGCATGTAGTTTTGCCATCAATTAAAAAAATTTTGAAAATTCACCGTGGACATGGAAAATAATGGGGTCAAAGTCGCGATTTTCTCCATAAACTTAATATAGAAGTAAACACCGACGATCGAGAAATCAGCTGTTTATTTAAGGAAGTGATTAAATAAACAAATTAAATCTGACAGTTAAACATGATTCTTTCTTTTTTCGTTTAATGAAGACATCATCGTACAGCTGGCAATAAAACACCAGTTTTTATTTACACAAAACCAAAACATAACCAAAATGAAAATCTTTTGGGAAAATCTAAACTTGGTTTCTAAGTATAGTTATTATAATGTAGTTATATATTGTGCAGTTGATGAGTAAATAGAAACACTCGAGACAAAAATTGCGTGAGTTGATGTTTATAGCCCGACACAACGGAAGTAACAGTTTTTCAAAGAACACACATTGGTGACCTATGAAAACAAAGCTAAACGTTCGACATAATGGAGACTGGAAGGCGATACCCTGTTACCGTTCAGTCTCCAGCACACACAGTTCCCGATTATTGTGGCATTTGCTATGACCATTAACGAATCTCAGGACCAATATTTGGGTAAGGTTGGAGTAGTTCTCCCAGAATCGGTGTTTGGTCACGGCCAACTATATGTCGCAGCAAGTAGAGCCCGATCATCTGATTTTGTGATCATTTGTTCTTTTAATTTATAACATTTAGTTAGTTAATTTATAATATTTTTTAGTTCATTTAGTTGTGCCGTTGTTATCGTATTAATATCGAGATACATTATTCAAGACAAAAATTTGCGCTTGCAGGTAAGTAAACTTTCTGACTTGCCAGCTTAGGTTTCCTTTATTTATAACATTTTCATTCAAAGCCTATAGAAATTATTGGTGCCTATTCAAATTAAATGTTATCATACAATATGTCAAATGATAGAGCTTTATCATTTTACTTACTATCCATAAGAATAATATAGGAAAGAATAAACAGGTTTGCTGCTTTAACCCTTGGTATAATAGGTCACACAATTTATTTTATGTAATAGTGTAGTGTATGTATGTATTAGTAATAGTGTAATAGTGGCGTACAAAGTTCCGCATACACTCATTTGGCCTAAAAAGACATGTTTAATTTGACCTTTTAGTCAAAATTTGTTGTTAAGTCATCAAAATAGTCAATGGCTTTATAACTAGCAATAAATATAGTAATTGTGATCACCCTACAGCATCTTCTTGAGTATGTTCACTATTTTTACTTGCATCTTCGATCTCAGAAACAATTGTCTTTTCAATGCTAGACTTTGCAATTCATTCCACTTCTTGGACTGATCTTTTACATTGTTGATCAAAAAAAGCTTACATTTTCGTTCTTTACTTTCCATTGTAACGGAAATATACGTAATAGAAATTTAAAAGACTGTTTTTTATGTATTGAAATAATAATATCATAATTATTATAGTAAATTACAATCATACAGCGACACAAAAAAAGGCGGTTCCACTAAAACTAATTACGTCTTATACGATACTAAAAACATTTATTGCTGAGTTTTGTACACCGCGAGACTTATTAGGTTAAAGAACAAAGTAATTTAGATATTTTTTAATTTAAAGTTATGGACCTTAACTAGATGTGCGGTATACTAAATCTTATATATTTAATACACTAGGCCTATTTTTGTGATAATTGTTTTGGAGCGGTGGTGCTACCAATCACCATGTCCAAGGTGTCATTATAAATGTCTTAGCATGTAGTTTTGCCATCAATTAAAAAAATTTTGAAAATTCACCGTGGACATGGAAAATAATGGGGTCAAAGTCGCAATTTTCTCCATAAACTTAATATAGAAGTAAACACCGACGATCGAGAAATCAGCTGTTTATTTAAGGAAGTGATTAAATAAACAAATTAAATCTGACAGTTAAACATGATTCTTTCTTTTTTCGTTTAATGAAGACATCATCGTACAGCTGGCAATAAAACACCAGTTTTTATTTACACAAAACCAAAACATAACCAAAATGAAAATCTTTTGGGAAAATCTAAACTTGGTTTCTAAGTATAGTTATTATAATAAAGTTATATATTGTGCAGTTGATGAGTAAATAGAAACACTCGAGACAAACATTGCGTGAGTTGATGTTTATAGCCCGACACAACGGAAGTAACAGTTTTTCAAAGAACACACATTGGTGACCTATGAAAACAAAGCTAAACGTTCGACATAATGGAGACTGGAAGGCGATACCCTGTTACCGTTCAGTCTCCAGCACACACAGTTCCCGATTATTGTGGCATTTGCTATGACCATTAACGAATCTCAGGACCAATATTTGGGTAAGGTTGGAGTAGTTCTCCCAGAATCGGTGTTTGGTCACGGCCAACTATATGTCGCAGCAAGTAGAGCCCGATCATTTGATGGACTCAAAGTCTATATAAAAATGGAAAACACCAAGGCCGACTTCGTCGAAACAACCGTATTTATACTCGGAATATTGTTTATAGAGAAATTTTATAAGGTTTATTAATAAAATAATTTGTATCATAATTAAATTGACTTGATTTCTTTTAAATAGCAACACTTAAGATTGAGTGCCTACACGCATTGGTGGACAGATTGTCTCCTTGACAGCGCACGATTTCGTTCGCCAGGTACGCTTGTTTTATCTTAATATTAAATTCAGTTAATCTAAACAGCTGTTATTATAACCAAAAATTCAATACAATAGCTCTGGTAGTTCCTGTACTAACCTTTACATATTTTTCATTTTACAAATCGTCAGAATTATAATTGACTACAATACAGGGAAGTAGATAACACATAAAATCGTTTAAATTTAACCTTCATACAGTAGGCTTAAGTATCAAAATACATAGAACAGTTCAATTAAAAAAATATTTTAATGTATTATATCATACAGTACTGTAATATGTAAATATTTTTAGGCCTATTCATAGCGCGGACAACACGACAAAACTACTGAACCAGTCACACCGGATGCTCGAGATTTCCGGTCGAGACGTTTTCCTAATTCACTCCGGTACACTCTATTTATGTTTGCAAAATTCGCTAAAGCTGGGTAGGAAATGTGGGGGATTTGTTATATAGGGGCTTTTCATCTAGGAAATTCGTAATATAGGGGTTTACTGATCCATTCCAAAGTTGCAAAAATTCCGCAAAGAAAACAGGCCCACGGCCCATTCATAAACTCACAACAGTTGGCTCACATGTTATGGTTGGAGGGGGAGGGGGCGACGCGGTGCCTGCACTCCTTACCTGCGCAACGCCCTGTCAAACAATAGCATCTATTTTGGGAACGGATTGACTGACTATACTTTTGTAAAGGCCGCCAGCCAAGGTTGACACTTCCCTCCTCTCTCAATGAACTATCCGTCCGTGCAGTGGTTGATACTGTGTGTGGGATTATTAGCGGTTTCTCACGCTTTGAGCACCTATTTCATCTTGATATTTTATTAAAACTGTGTTACTAATATTTTGTTTATACTTACTTTAATTTTGTTGTTTATACTTCACTTTAAATTTTAAATCTCAAGTAAATAAAATATGTGTAACTTAAATTGGCAATAAATAGTCTACTAAATAAATTAAGAAATTTTTTTAGCATAGTTATAATAATCTATATAATAAAACAAGAGTTTTGTCTGAACTGATTACAATGAAACTCATTTCATGTATTCTCTACATTCCAGAGAAGGTTTGTAAATGCTTGAAAACGCCCGCCGCCCCTTGAGAAGTAAATAACGAGCATTTAAAACACCACTTTCACGCGATTATACTAGTATATATTTACAATATTACACAACTATTCTAACATTTAACAGTTATTATCATTATTATTAACAATATTATAAACTAGCAGCAAGCCCGTCCTTTGTACGGGTACCGGAATGACCTTTGCCATCTCATATATCCAGAAAATTACACTGTACAGGTTAGATATACGAGAGAAATATTACTAGTCATTTAAGCTAAACATCAGTTATAGTATATTTTTATGTAATTTAACACGAGTCAATAACCTTTTAAAAATAAAACCTTCTGTAGGATATGCTCTTCAGTTGTACTTTAGTAACCAGTGTTTGGATTTTATGACGTGTAATAATAAAATTATATATATATATATATATAAAACCGCTGATTTTATTTATAATAGCAAGGAATAATATTTTACAGGTTTTATGGACATGGCTCTAACTGTATTGGACACGGTTGTTAAGAAGTGCATACACCACCCTTCTTTAAAAAGACTATAGTACTAAAGATAAAACGGAACTTGTCCCGAAAATATCCCGACTGGCTGAAATACAACAGTGGTTGCTACAACCATAGATGTTTAATCTTGGACAAAATTGTAACTGCTAAGCTGAAAAGGACTATGCAATATTTATCTAAAAACCTACGCCAGCCCGGTGGGAAGTATGGTGGACGGTGGGAGAAGTTGATGAAACTTACTCATAAGTAGAGGTAATATGATAAATGTAATAATAATATTAAATTTATATTTCACCTTATTGTCATTATCTCTTTCTCGAAGTAGTAAACCGCGGTTTGTCTTTTTATTTAACCAGCACTATCTTGACCTACCTTCAATAATTAAAAGCAATGTACTAAAAACTCTTATTAATCTCAACAAGATAGAAACCTGGATTTATTATATTATGCCCTCTTTTTCAATCAGTGCATACATTTTAATAACACAATGTATTGGTTAAAAACTAGCAAAATGTTTTGTTGTCTCTATGCAGTTAGAATTTTTAGCTTTAGAAATCATTATGTTCTTCATTATTTTTTCAGGTTTCTGAGATCATGTAAATAGATTGTGAAATAAACTGTGTAAGATAATATTTGAAGATACGAAAAATATTTATTATCTACATTTACAAGAGTATTATGTCTGTATAATAATTTACAAGTAAGTAATACTAGTGGTAAATCTTTGATAGAATTTTTTATAGCTGATATAAAATAAATTGTTATCATTCTTCTTCTTGACATACATTTTTGTCTATAATATTTTACTTCAATTAATAGATAATTGAACCAATAGGTTACAAAATAATAACAATTATAATTAAAACTCCATAAATTTTAAAAAGTCGGCCTATTTCTCCGTGTCGCGAGCGGGTACGTCGGTAGAAATACGCAAACCTGTGGCCATCAGAGACCCCGATAACACTAAACTCGCCTGGCTGGATCAGTCGCTTCACTAGTTTCCACAATGGCCGTTGGCAGCGCCACCTAACGATGTCACAGAGGCCTAGTTTGCTGCTAGATCCGACAGGTAGCAGCACTGTTCCTGAGATTTTATCATCTTCACCAAGTCCCATAAGGTGCCTCCTCTCCTTATAATCCGTTCCTCTCTGGTGAAACTCTCTCTACAGGGAGTAGAGGTCGTATCCAGGTCAGCAACACTCCTGGGGCCACTCTTGATTGTTTGTTTTTGACCTTTTGCCCATAGACATTCATATGATGATGACTGCCAGGATGGGTGCATATCGCCTGTGGAGAGGGCCTCTGGAAAAGGCCAGGTGATTTACATGGCCACAACAGAATTGTAGGGATAGTTCGGAGTGAATTTTTGGTCATGCCCTCTGACTATCTTCAGAAAACCTTCTCTTTTGGTCCTTTTTCATTCCGAGTTCATTTTCCACTATGTGATGACTGGAAGATGGAGCCTGCCAACTACCACCCGGCGATCGGGAGTGGTTCATTGATGTGTCCAAGAGCAGTTGGGACACAGAAGCAGGCACCTTCGGGATTCAGGACAACGTCCAGTCAGGTATTTCTATGGGGACATTCCCCACCGTTTTCCAGGCTGAGATCACTGCCATTATGGAATGTGCTAGAGATATTTTGAGGATAGGCCATGACAGTCTATCTATCAACATTTTCTCTGACAGTCAGTCGGCTCTTAGAGCTCTGGACTCAGTTCAGTTCAACTCTAGAATTGTATGGGTCTGTTTTAAGCTTGTGTCCTGTGTAGGCAGAAACAATGAAGTCATCCTTTGTTGGGTTCCAGGACACTCTGGGGTGGATGATAATGAGGCGGCAGATGGGCTGGCCAATAGGGCTTCATCATTTCCCGCACTGTGGCATTTCAGACTATCAATTCCTGGGCTAGGGATTGCCATAAGAAAAGATGGGCAGAACTTTCCCAGAATAGAGTAAGTAAGCTTAATCTATGTTCTCCAACTCGACAGGTTGCTAAGAAGTTTCTGAAACTTGGCAGGAAGGATGCCAAACTTGTCACAGGTATCGTTACTGGTCATGGTAATCTGAGGAAGCATCAACTGCACATGCGGGTCTTTGACGTGGACTCTCTGTGTAAGAAATGCCATCTACAGGAGGAAACTGTGGATCATCCACTCTTTGATTGTATGGGGCTGGCAGAGGGTCCTCCATCATAGGCAATTTGGAAAGGGGTGGTTTTCTGCGTCCTAGTGTGCTTGTTGACAGGTTGTTGCAGTTTTCCAGGTCTCTTCATTTGGAAGATTCCTGATTCTCCAGGAAAGAGAAATTTCAGGGGTGTGCAAAAAGACGATACAGCTGAAGTACCTTGGGAGAAATCCACCCCGTTGAATTAATGAACCCTCAAGATTACAACAAAAGTTCTTCCAGGAGAACCTATAGAGAGAACCTCACCTGATTGTTAGATTGTATTCAGACGCCAGTCTGTGATATGTCAAGGCGTTTCTGCTGCTTTTAGTTCTTTTGAGGTGGCTCTGACCTCTTGTCCACTAATTAACTCAAGATTTCCATTAATTAACCCAACCTCTACTGCCTGCCCTCTAATAGAAGATAGCACCTATGAATGACAGAGACTATCATCACCTCGAGAAAGACTGCTGCAAGTTCAAGTTTATGGGAGTCTCTCACCTGAGCCCATGATCAGTCCCGCAGCCCATCCCTCGAGTGTTCCACAAAAAAGTTCACAATTGGTTCGTATAAGAGTACTTTTACAGTTAATACTAGCCACAAATTTAGGTTTAAGCCTAGTTATATAAAAATAAATGCATTAGGGAAGCAGCAAAAGATCACAGGGGCAAAGTACCAGCTATTTCAGTTACTATTGCATTATTTTCACTCACTTGCGAGTAAGCGCTGTCAGGACACTCAGCTGGGACACTTTGTCTTCACATGGCCCAACGTACAGCATCTTGTCCAATCTGTAGAATATTTGAAATTGAAACAAGTCCCTAACTTTTTAGAACAAAAACAATTAATTAATGGAAGAGATCACATTTTGATTATGGCATTAGTAGTAACCCTCATTTCTGGCCTCGGTTTTACCGGTTCTTGAAATAAATGACCACTTCCTTGAAGAGATATTTGAATATATATCCCCTACTTACTTATGAACCCATAAAGCATGTAGTAGCTACTCGAGCGCTCTCAGGGTTTTTGGGTTTTACTAGTCAGTTGAGCAAAATTACTAATTTTAGTCGTTTGGTTGATTTCACTGCTACTTCACTTTTGATTTAGTCACTTGATTGTTTTTGGTTGATTTGGTAAAATTCACTAATTTTTTTGTGCTGCAGTGTCGTTTAACATTCTGTTTACTCACTAATTTTTTATACACTACAATAAGATATTTTACAAAAAACTAAGGAATTTTAAAACAAACAACAAATTTATGTATTTTTCCAAAATATAATCACAGAAGATACTTGAACCATAGTTATGACCATATTTATCCACATTTTATTACTAGGTATTGGTGCAAGAGGAACCATTCCAGAATTGGTCCACAAATTTTGGGTGATTTGCTATAGAGGGGTTTTTACAATGAGTAAAAATATGTTTATTTAATAATTTATCATTTTATAGAGATTTGATCGTAATGATTAAATTTTGCATTTTTTTAGCGAATTTCCCATAGGGAAGAAGCTATTACCGTAGGTCTCATGGTAAGACTTAAGCTCGGGACCATGTTATTTTTTCGTCTTTAGGTGCCTAGAGACCAAAAACAATAGTCGTTAAAATTTTTATATATATGTGTGTGTATATATATATATACATATGTGTGTCTGTGAACATGATAACTCTGGTAAAAATGGTACGATCGAGACCAAATTTGGTAGAGACGTGTTTTCTCTTACATTTGCTCGGATGAGTTCGTAATCCAGACATATCGGTCAATGTGAACAGCAAACTACCCGTGCACATTGACCGATATGTCTGGTATGGGGTATGTATGGGGGTTTTGTAACCCAAAAATGGATTTTTTGCACTTTTTCCATGTAGTTTTTAAAAATTTCAAATTTTATCTTTCACCATTAGAATTAGCTTAAAAACTACACAATTTAGTTCCTTAAAGTTTTTTCTATCTCCAACGGTTACCAAGATATTAAAAAATATAAACACAGTATGTTGTATTTTGGGGCTCCAATGTTAATCTTATGAAGAATAAAGAAAAATAAATGTTTCACTTATTAACCAATATTTTTGGATGAAACTTGATATTTAGCTTCATATGGTTGAGATCTATCCATTTATGCTTAAAAATCATAGTTTATGTGTTTGTCACCTGCATACTCTTTTCCCATGGTAATCATATAGAGATTAGGTAAACTCCTTTATTTGTCGACAGATGTTGATGAAACTTAATATAAATGGTCAAAATATAAATAGTTTACGCTAGAAGCACCTACTTTTAGCGTTCCTCACAGCAGCAAACCTGCATACTCTTTCCCATGTTTATCTTAAGGAGAATAGGCAAATAACTCTAATATTTATCGACAGATAATGATAAAACTTGTCAAATATTATTATTATAATGTTATTTATTTGTAAATTCGCTGAGGGGGAATTTTAAAAATAGATTGGTTTATACGGGTTTTTGGTTTGGTCCCAAGGTTCATTTCTATTTCATGATAAATTTATTCCTATCAGCACTTCAATTTCAACCTATATGAGGTTGATATAAAGTCTTAACCTGAAACTTGACGGCATGGATTTTAATCTAACTCAGGGACAGTAATTCCATAGTGCTTGAAGTTCATCCAAAATGAAAAGGTAACCAGTAATGATTAAAGTTTTCATATGTTCAAAACATCACAATTTTAGTTAGGATGTGCCTTTAAGATACAGTTTGCAGATATTTTTACTAATAAAGCCATTTATTATGATTTTCAAAAAAATTGAGTTTTTAACATGCATTAATGGAATTAACATCGGTTTAACCCTTACTAATATGATTGAACATAATTTAGAGTACATACTAGTGTTAAGGAGTCAAAACATATGTTTAACTATAAAAATTTTTTTTTGGGTGGGAAGATTAACATGAACAACCTGCCCGGTCTCAGCAAAGCAGGGTCTATAAGATCTGGTCGGTTAGTAGCTCCTAAGATGAATATATCAACACAGTTGTTCAGGCTATCCATCTCTGCGAGCAGTTGAGACACTACTCTGCAACCAGAAATTCACAACAACATTAGAAATACAACAGAAAATTACACAAACTGATGATTGATCAGATATATACCAAACATATATATGCCATTTCAATAATCTAATCTTATCTATCTTAAATGCAAGAATATTGGATAACTTTTACAGACTAAAACCTTTATAAATAAAGATATTACAGAGAATAACAATACTACAAGTCAATTGTTAATTATTTTGGAGCAAGGATTTTTATAATAAATCATTGTTTAATTATATTTCTTTATATGACAGCGCCAAATCAGATCAAATCAATCTTTATTCAAATATACATACAAAATGTACATGAGTGTGTCAACTACTGTGATTTAGTTATTTAATTACATACTTATGTCCAAAATAAATTCTATTCTACAATCTATTCGAAATTCTTTCACAAGAATTGGTCTAGATCATAATATTCCTTGTTAACTAAAAGTGTCTTTAAATCTGTCTTAAATGTATTATTTTATATATATATATATATAATAATAATAATATATATTCACTATTTAGTTCATCAAGTAGGGCTACTAATATAATTATCTTTAAATAAGTCAACCGAATACCCTTAGAAAACATTTTAATTATTTCTTCGACATGTTTCGGGAATCATCCCATCTTCAAGAAGTACAAAAATGAAAACATTTTTGTTTTCATTAATATGTATATACATTATATATTATATATATACATTATACAGTATATAAACATTAATATATATATATTAAATGTTATTATTATATATTATATTTTTTATATTATTTCCATTCCTGATGCTGTCTGGGATGTACCGTATTGCAGGAACTTAATTCCAATGTAGACGGGACTTTCCTTAAATTTTTCTTTTTAATGTTTTTTAATTACAGAATTCTGTTTTATTCTAGTATTGTAATGTAATTATGTCTGTCCTTCTGTCTCTGTAGTTTTGATTCTTGGTTTTTAACCCTTTGCGCAAGGATTGAGTATTTATAACTTGTCTTGTGCACTCAGATGTCCAGCTGTAGTGGCCATCACCATTTTCTCACCAAGTCGAATTAAATTAAAGATGTCCTCGCGCACAGATGGGCAGTTGTACTGGACGAGAAATAAATCAAAAGTGTGGTCATAAATCAAAAGTGCGGTCCGAAGGCCAGCAGTACTGGCCACTAAATATAATCATCTGTTTTTTTTTTATATTATGTGTAGGTTTGGTATGTGCAGCAATCTTTCGGGAAACTAATGAACTAGCGAATCAGATTAATTCCCGCTTCTAAAACCATATATGTGTTGGAAATTAATGTTACGCTTAGTACGTTGTTCTGTTGTTCTACTGTAGTGTTTACTGAGAAGTGGTGATATTTAATGCTAGTACAGTGTAACTTGGTTATTGCGGCCTCGGTCGTAACGTCAACTCGGATATAAAGTAATTTATTTTTAGGTCCTGCCAAACTATAGGTATTTACATAGGTAAAACCTCAGATGTATCATCAGTAAATTCTAAAACCTCGTATATAACGTCAAGAAAATCGGGCCGAGATGAAGGCAACGTATAACCAAAGAGAGAAATTTCGGTCAGTGGTGCAACGTGAGAGCCGCGGCTATTGTTTAGCTAGATACCCCATTCTATTTTTATAAATGGCATTTTATTGCTGTCTTTCCGCTAACCACCCCAACCCTCTCCCCCTACCCTATATCCGCTGTCGCCGTCATCAAGGCCAGTGTCAGTGACTCATGTCGCGTCAAAGTACTATAATACTATAATACTACTATAATACTATAATACCGTAAGTACATACCTACAGTTCGTGCAGCTATCGTTAGTTCAGTGTACGTCTTTTACAGTTTGCTTTTCGTTATTTTAATTTACGAATACGATATTGAAAAATAATGGCAAGTGTTACGAGAAAGGTTTTGCCAATTAAAGAACAAGTGAGAGTTATAAGAGCATGTGAGGGGGGATTTAAGATAGCAGACGTGTGTTCAGACTTGTTTTTTGAAATCGAACCAACAGTTGAATTCACGAAGCCGAACTTCATTGTGATATTTTTAAACTCGATTTTTTATACAGTATAGAGTAGTTCGGTCAGTCATAAACATAAACTTTTATGTGTATATCGAATTACCTTCATTAAAAGTGTTAATTTCATGTAGAAAAATGTGTTTTTCTATTTTTCCTCGGTTTTGAATTAAAATTATGGAACCTCTTTTATAGTGTCACTCTGATATAGCGTCACTAATTGTGTAGTCCCTTCAATGATGTTATAACCAAGTTCCACTGTATGAGAATCAAGAGCAATTGAGATTTCTTTGCATTTATTATTACGAAATAGCTATATTAAAATGTTTTATAAAAATATAATAAATGAAATAATGTAAATGATAAGTTATTTGTCCTAGGGTTAAAATTTTAGTTTCATAAGACAACATACTTTGACAATAGGAGTTGGCTAAAACTACAGGTCCTTAACTCCATCTGTGATTGCAGGAAAAATAATAGGGTACTGAAAAAGCTAACATAAAATTAAATGACTTAGAAATCTTCTTTGTTTACGTTTTTAAAAATAAGTCTATTTTTTCGTTTTATTTATATTTCTTGTTATTTTTAACAATGCTCAATGAATATTGACTTTAACCTTATTGACAATATATTAGCCTTATTAGAAGGCTTAATGACAGTGGTGTCTTTGCGCAAGGATACGCTGACGATATTGCCATCCTTGTGATAGGTAAGTTTAACAATACAGTTACTGACCTCATGAACTCTGCACTAAGGCTTGTGGATGGTTGGTGCAATGAGGTCGGTCTATCTGTGAATCCCTCTAAAGTGGTTGCTGTACCATTTACCAAGAGGAAAAAGCTGACCGGGGTTGGCCCGCTCAAACTGCAGGGGAGTTTGATCAACCTGCAAAACCAGGTGAAGTATCTTGGGATCATTCTGGATCGGATGCTTTGCTGGGAATCTCACTTACAACGGGTTATTGACCGGGGTAAGTGGTCTCTGTTTGCATGCAGGCGTATGGTCGGCGCAGCATGGGGACTGAAACCGGAGCGAATGTATTGGCTCTATGTTTCAGTAGTTAGACCAACTATGACGTCTCTGGTTTGGTGGACCAAGATGGACTCAGGTGTTGCTATGAAAAGGCTGGCAGCTGTTCAGCGGTTGGCATGTCTCATGATCACAGGGGCGATCAGCAGCGCTCCTGGGGCCACTCTTGACTGTTTGTTTGCTTGCTGTTTGCCCATAGACATTCACATCAGGATGACTGCCAGAATGGGTGCATACCGCCTCTGTGGAGAAGGCCTCTGGAATAGGCCAGGTGAATTACGTGGTCATACCAGAATTTCGGGGATAGTTCAGAGCGACATTTTAGGTATGCCCTCTGATTATCTTCCGAGAACCTTTTCTTTTGGCAGGTCTTTCCGAGTTCTTTTTCCGCAACGGGACGAATGGAAGGATGGAGCCTGCCCACTACCACCCTGTGATCAGGAGTGGTACACTGATGGGTCCAAGAGCAGGAGCAGGCATCTACGGGGTGCAGGACAACGTACGGTCAGGTATTTCCATGGGGACCTTCCCCACTGTTTTCCAGGCCGAGATCACTGCCATTATGGAATGTGCCAGAGACATCTTGATGCTGGGTCATGAGGGCCTTTCTATCAATATTTTCTCTGACAGTCAGGCGGCCCTTAAAGCTTTGGACTCGGTAGAGTTCAACTCTAGGGTTGTGTGGGACTGTTTTAGGCTTGTGTCCTGTGTAGGCAGACACAATGAAGTCACCCTTTGTTGGGTTCCAGGGCACTCAGGGGTGGATGGTAACGAAGTGGCAGACGGGCTGGCCAATAGGGCTGCATCATCCCCCCTTTGTGGTCCTCAACCCTTCTGTGGTGTTTCCCGCGCTGCGGTTTTTCAGACTATCAATTCCTGGGCTAGGGATTGTCATAAGAAAAGATGGGCTGAACTTTCCCTGGATAGAGTTAGTAAGCTTAATCTTCGTTCTCCTTCTCGTCAAGTTGCAAAGAGGTTCCTGAAACTTGGCAGGAAGGATGCCAAACTTGTCACAGGTATCGTCACTGGTCACGGTAATCTGAGGAAGCACCAACTACGTATGGGGGTCTTCAACGGCGACCCCCTGTGTAGGAAATGTTATCTGCAGGAGGAAACTGCAGATCATCTACTCTTTGATTGCGCAGAGCTGGCAGAGGTAAGGTCCTCCACTCTGGGCAACTTGGTAAGGGGTAGTTTTCTGCCTCCTGACGAGCTCGTTGACAGGATGCTGCAGTTTTACAGGTCTCTTCATCTAGAAGATTCCTGATTCTCCAGGAAAGAGAATTTTAGGGGTGCGCAAAAAGCTGCAACGGCTGAAGCGCCTTGGGAAATCCGCCCCTTCGAATGAATGAATGAATGAATGACAATATATTGATAGAAATAATATAAATATTTATAAATAATAGTTTAGAAAAACTGATAAATAATTACCGATCCATGACACCACCAGAATCTCCACTCCTACCACGGTTAGGAGCCAAAGAGTCTAGCTCATCGAAGAAAATAATACAGGGTGATGCTGCTTTGGCCAGTTCAAACACTGGAATATAAAATAAGAAAATTATCTAACTTATTGTTAATATTTCATAAAATAATTTGATTTCAATGAATTTTAAAATCAGTTCCAAATCCTGGTGCAATCTTCCAATCAAAGGGAGACTCCATTTGGGCCTGATGATGTCCAGATGACTGGACGAAATTGATTGCCAATTTAACACCTTTTGTATATATTTACCATTTGTATATAATAAAAATATAACTGTAAATATATTAGTAGTGTTGGACAACGTGAGTTTTTACTTCATCCTATAGTAAAACCAACACATATAATGCTAATCAACAAGTTATTCAGTTTTAACAAATGAAACATGTACATTTTACCTTCCTTCCCACCTTTATAACATGTTTCATACCCACCATTCCCTGCACAGTCTCCTTACTTTTGTGATGGGATACTTATATATGGAATATTTTTATTTAAATTCTCTAAAATACTAAGCAATAAGGTTTACAGAAAAATAACAAGACTGACTTTGACGTAAAAATAAGAATAAGAATATTATTTATTCCAAATATTTATAATATATTAACAATTTACTCATGGAATTCCTAGCCCTTTTTTCTAGTATATATGGCTAGCCCAGTTAACTTAACACTAAAACAAAAATAATAAACAGTCGAACTTTACACTTGAACTAAGAGCGGTACCCTACAGTGCGTACAATAAAATGAATAATAAAAATAAATCTTAATCCTATTACCTAAAAAATAAAAACAACTACTATTCTATTGGAAAACAATAGGCCTTAATTTACCACTCAGCAAAATAAGAAAACATGTGTTGACTCCAATAGCTTTAACTAGTTAAACAGTTAAATACTTACTTCAGTAGGTACAATATATAAACCATCCAACATGAACTTTTAAACCAAAACAAAAAATAATGACTCAATACTGCCTAAGTCAAATAGCAAATTTTTTAAGAACTTTAGAAATTTCTTTTGATTATTTAAATATTTTATTCTATCCGGGACTTCATTAAAAATTTTTGGGCCAAGAAAAGAAATACTTTTTCTAAAAATTATTTTTTTTACTTTAGGTCTGCTAAGAATGCCTCTGGATTTACTCCGTGTCTGATATATTTGATCATTTATTATGTTGCCACTTCTATTATAAAAAATCTTTAGTACCTTATACGCAAACAAATATTTCAATGGCAATATTCCCATTTCCTTATGGATTGGCATAGCAGAGTCCCTTTTATTTTTAAAATTTAGAATTCTTACAAAATGATTCTGTGTAACTCTGAATGGTTCAATATTCACATTGTCTGCTCCTCGCCAATTTTCAATACCGTATATTAACCTGGAATGTATAAGTGCAAAATATAGCATCTTTAATAATTCAGGATTTATTAAATTTCTCAAAAAATAAAATTTCCGTATATTTCTTCAAATCTCTGTATGTAATTTTTCAATGTCGGGTTTCCATGTCATTTTGTCATCAATTATAATCCCTAGATACCTAATCTGCTTTACTTGCTTTATAGTCTCACAGTTACAGGCTAAGTTATTTCTGTTATGCACTTTGCAACAGGTATTATGTAATTGGAGGTTAGATTCAAAATTATATCCTCTCAGATCAAAGTTCATAAATTTTGTCTTAGTTGCATTTACAATCATTTTATTATTTGTACACCATTCCTGTAATCTGTTCATATCACTGGTCATATTATCCCATACAATCGCCCAACAGTTTTCTCTGTAAAGAATTGCTACATCATCAACGAAGGCAATAATTTCTCCTTTAAAGGGTTCTTGTAATAAATCATTAATAAAAACTATGAATAATACTGCCGAGCTCACAGAACCCTGAAGGATTCCTATGTTTACTGTTTTAATTTCACTATATTCTCCATTGATCCTTACTCTTTGTTTTCTGTTAATTAAATATGATTTAAACCATTCTTTTACATTTCTTATAATTCCTAGTAAGCCCACTTTTTGTCAATAATATTGCATGGTTAACTAAATCAAATGCCTTACAAAAGTCAATAAACACTGCTGCGGTTTTCTTATCGTCATTAATTCCATTGTATATATTTTCCGTCAAATTTAGTATTGCTGTTTCTGTGAACCTTTAATAAAACCAAACTGTTTTGGGCTAAAGAAGTTTTGCCTATTTAGATAATCTAATAACCTACTTTTCATACATTTCTCAACTACCTTAGATAGGATAGATAGTAAGGCTACTGGTCTGTAGTTTTGGACAATTGTTTTGTCACCCTTTTTAAAGATCGGTACTACCACAGCTTCCTTCAGCTTTTCGGGGAATGAACCTAACAGAAAACTCAGATTTACAAATTCCGCTAAATAATTTGATACAAATGGACTAATTCTTTTTAACATGTCAGTTGAGAGTTCATCAATTCCCTTGGATTTCTTATTTTTTAAGCCTGCAATAATAGCTTCGATCTCATGTTGAGTAACAGGCGTGAGGAACATAGACCTTGGGTTGTATGTGTAGTTGCCTGTGTCCAGGGGAATATCAGTTGGCAATCCTACTATCAGCTGACTCGGGGCCGAGACAAAATAAATATTAAACATATCAGCAATCTGTAATTTAAATGTAATTTAAAATGACACAGTTCCTAAGTGAAGCACTCCCCACTATTAAATTAGTATAAAGAAGAGGCTACATCTAAATTTATACACTTTACTTTTTATTATTTTTTTTACAAGATCCCTGAGTATATGTGAGCTGATGAGTGACTACCATGTGGTAAAATCCTCCATCTTGATTTTTCATAGACTCCTAATTACACAAGCCTGAATTCAAGATCCTATTTTATTATTTTAATATATCAAATTGAAACTTCCATAACTATTTTAACTTTCCTTTTCAAATCCTAATTAAAGTCAACCTATTATTATTACTATCCTATAACTATACTCCTATTAATTATCCTATATTTATAATTATTACCTATTATTCAGTGCAGATTGGACTTACCTTAATAACAATTCAAAATTCATATTACAGTACCATTATAGGCCTAAGTTAAAACCAATCAACTAGACATGATTTGGACAATTATTCATATTAATAGAACATATATGAAGAACAAATATGAAGGAGAATCCAAGATGGCGCCGTGCAGTAAAAACGATTCACCTAGTGCTCCCTGCCAATCACCAATGGCTTTTCGCTATGTGATAATGCCGCAACCAACACAGGGGTGCGCAAAAAGCCGCAACCGCTGAAGTGCCTTGGAAGCAATCCGCCCCCAAAAAAAAAACAAAAACCTAGTGCTCCTGTAAAGTCATGTTATCTATGATATTAAGTGTGGTAAATGTAACAAAATAGTGGAGAATGAAATTCTGTGTGACTTTTGTGATAAATGGAATCATTTTCGATGTGCACGAGTAAAAGAAAATCATCTACCAGACGAAGATATACCGTAGAAGTGCCCATGCCGTATAGCTAATGGCGAGATCATAGGAAACGTGGTAGAACAAAATGAAGGCGAAAAAATGATATTGTTGCAAACTATCATATACATTTTGGAAGATGATATTAAGAACTTAAAAATAGAAAAAACATTAAAAATAAAATTTTCCCAACTTACTGATACCATCAGAGCGGACAAAGACGTCACCAACCAAAACTAAGTCTAACCTCAATTCACCCTCCTACTGCTTGCTACTGCTTCTTAATATTCCCCCACCTTATATTACGTTTACCACATATTAAGATTAGTATTCGGCGTCCAATGGTGATGTCCCGAGCGTATTGGAAAATGGCTCGACGTTGTATCCCGAGTTCTATCGTAGAAGTAAGAACAAAAGAAAACTGCAGGTTGAGCGACGCAATCATCATGACACGGCCGACTAAAACCGATGTCAACCGAATCGGTTATATGCTATAAGTAAGTGGCGCTCACCGCCAAACTTTTAGCAGCAACAATAATCTGGCATATCCGCTCTAGCCCAGTAAGTCAAAGGAAGCTGGATCAAAACCATATGGCTAGCGACTCCTGTCATATTATTAATGGTTTCAACTCTGAATAGCCTATGTGACTCACGCCTCTAAGGTACCTCACTATCTTTAATCCACCACAAAAGCCATATGCCTATGGTGATAGGCAGTTGGGGTTTTATTAAAATGTATATATTAGATAATCCTTCTAATCCTGATAAAAGGTACTCTTTATGACTTTTCACATTGTAAAATGCCACATAATTACAATAATGTATTGACGTTTGGCCACGTTACTGATTAAGTTTTTCATAAGAATTTATGAGTAAAGTAAAACTTACAATCTCTGACATTCTGCTCACTTTGGCCAACGTACATGTTTAGCAGCTCTGGACCCTTGACAGAGAGGAAGTTACGGCCGCACTGTGTAGCTACAGCCTTGGCCAACAATGTCTTCCCTGTACCTGGGGGTCCGTGTAGTAGGAGGCCTAACAAATGAGAGCATTACAGCGATCAGCAAAGATAACTTGGCACATTCACAACAAAGAAAGAATTTGTTGGGATTAAAAAGATAACAGCAGACGAATATGATGTATATTCATTTTTGTATTTAGTGTATTTATAGAATATTTATATAAATACATAAAGAAAATACTCAGTCATTTTTTTTATCTTGAACAGGTTGATGTCTTTATTATTTCTTTAAGTTAATTTTGATAACTTAGAATACTTGGATAACTTAGATTTTGTATCATTTTTCACAAACAGAAACATATTCTTTTGTGGCTCAGAGAAATTGAAACTGTCTAATTAGAACTGTCAGTTCCTGACAACAACACTGACTGGGTTTAAGTAAGATCAAAAATGGCCAAAAATATTAAAATAATACATCTTTATATGGTTGAAAGTTAAACATAGCTTATTTACAGAATGCTTAATACCCGATCTCTTGAGTCCTGCACTAAACAAGTTGCTTCTCAGAGACCTCAGAATTTCTTTCTTCAAATGTTCCAAACCACCAACATCTTTCCAAGAGACTGAAGGAACTTTGGGGGCCCCAATAGACTCCGAGAACATCATTCTCATTACACCTAAAACAAGTTTTACAACATAAAATATAACCTTTAAAAAACACAAACCTAGTGTGTTTTATATTACTTATAAAAAACACTGAATGGC
Source organism: Nephotettix cincticeps (assembly GCA_023375725.1). Classification (NCBI taxonomy): domain Eukaryota; kingdom Metazoa; phylum Arthropoda; class Insecta; order Hemiptera; family Cicadellidae; genus Nephotettix; species Nephotettix cincticeps. The sequence continues at coordinate 38,420,654 of CM041786.1, forward strand.
AGTTAAGGATAAAGACACCTCTACCTGTTTTTAGTATGAATTAGTAAGAGCTCAATAAAAACCATTCTTACATGATTTATTTTATATCAAGGTCTGATTTTTTTTAATGACAAAAGGGTTTTAATTTAGTAGACTTTTTCAACATGAAATCAGCCAGTCATGACTTAATGTATTCAAAGCTGATAATTTTAATGTATGCAAGCCCTGTGCTAAAGGGTTTTATGATTTTTGTTACTCACCTTTTAATAACTTTAAAACATTTAAAATCACTAACAAAGTGTTACTTATACATGGTGAAGGAATAACTACAGACAACATTCACAATCAAATATAACCTTCAAACTGGTTCATGGCTCCATAACAAATGAAAATTGGTGTGCACACAGGAACGCACTTACACATATGAGACTTACACATATCCACATATGAGATGGACATGAAGTAACACGTTTACAATTAATATACATCGAATGTGTTAATCAGCAGTTGTCTAATTTGTTTCCCTGTCAGTAATTATAATCATTCTTAAGGTATGCTTTGCGTAGTGGCGAGGCGTCCGGTCATCTCTGGATTCGGCAATGACCACGAGAAATTCTATACCTACTTTTAACATCACCAATATCGTTTACTTCGCATATCTTTTCTAATATCAACGTCTGCATTTGAATAGCCCGCTCTTATGGCTTATGAATACACCAACAGCCTCAGTGGATTCACAAGCAGCCTGCAATGTTCTACCTCATCCCTCTTACCTACATACTTGTACCTCCACCCCTCGCACCATTCATTGGCTACAGCATGCAGCTTATACGGTGTATACATCACAGGGTAAGCGCACACTACGGCGAATCTCGGGTAACTTCATGCATTCTCTGATCCTCTCGAGCCTATTCTCGTCCATGAGCGCTTGATTTCAACTTTTACTGCTAGATAACTCTTTCATAGACACGGACAGTAGTCTGCAATGTTATTGTTTGCTCCCTGAAGAAGTGTACATTGTAAATAAACTAGTGGACAACTCTTTTGTAATTTTGTTAATTTTGCGCCACGATGAAGAGAGGCAGAAAATAATGACACCATACTAAAGCTGAAATCGAAGCCCTTCAGAACATTAAAGTTTGAGGACAAACTAAATTGTTGTGAGAAACGGAAGGCTGTGTCATTCACTACAAGATCTTAAGTAAACATAACCGATACAAATTGCTCTTATACCTGACACTTTACTGTTTCTAGCTATGAACAATCTGATTGGCTCTGTGGTGGTAAAAATTTATCAAAATTGTTTTGTTGACCTTGCCTTTTATTTTTTTTATATCGTCCAGACGTGAAGAATGGATTTCTAAAAGGTTTTGTAATTTAAACGGGTGGTTTAAATCTAGTAAACGTGAAAAGTCAGAGAAAGTTATCATCCTTGACCTTTGGAACATTTGCAATATTAGTTTTTAATCATCATGGTTTAAAAAAAAATTGAACATTCAAATCTGTGCTTATGCTCTGAGAAAAAGTCTAAAACAAGCACTGACAACCAGCTCAAACTCCAAATCAACAACACAATAATAGATGACCCAATGAAGGTCTCAAACCATATCAATGATTACTTCTCAACAATTGCAGAAAGAACATTGCATAACAGTAACAACATAAGAAATACCATAGTACCAGATCCACAGCCAACAACAAACCACATTTTTCAGTTCGGACCAGCCACACAAGAAGAAGTTCTCAAAGCCATCGACTCCTTAAAACCAAAAAACTCAGCTGGTGTCGACGAAATATCATCCAAAATGTTAAAAAACTGCAAAAATGAACTAACTCTACCGCTGACATACTTAAAAAACAAATCTCTTACACAGGGAATATTTCCTGACAAATTAAAAATCTCTAAAGTTTACCCTAAATACAAATCCGGACCAACCACAGAAAGAAATAGCTACAGACCAATATCCCTAACATTAACGTTCTCAAAAATAATAGAAAAGCTAGTACTCAACCAACTACTACACCACCTTGAACAACATAATCTTCTCAATAATCAGCAACATGGATTCCTTAAAGGCAGATCAACAACCACAGCCTTAATACAACTAACTGAATACATAATAGACCAACTAGAGGAAGGCTTCACTGCGACAAGTCTTTTCCTCGATTTTAGTAAGGCTTTTGACTGTCTAAACCACGATCTCCTAATACGCAAGCTGAGGAGTTTGGGAGTGAGAGGGGAAGCATCAAAATGGTTCAGCAGCTACCTCAGCCACAGAAAACAACTTGTGGAAACAACATACACAAAAAACAACATAAAATGCAAGACCCAATCCAGAACTGCTGGCATACAAAGAGGAGTACCACAGGGATCAGTACTGGGGGCAGTCCTGTTCCTCCTACTAACAAATGACATGCCGGGGTGGATAGCGGAAGCTGGACATACCGTCATGTTTGCAGACGACACAGTCCTCACGTTTGCCGATAGATCAATGGAAATCCTAGAAGATAACACAATCACACAATTCAACAGAACAAAACAATACTGCTCTTCCAACGACCTGGTCCTTAATGATAGTAAAACAGTACAACTCACTTTTACAACCAAACGCAACAATCCAGCCATAGCACTACCTGGACTACTCACCCTAAACAGCAATAAATACCTAGGTGTTATAATAGACTCCAAACTCACCTGGAAGCCTCACGTGGACCAACTTTGCAAAAAGCTGTGCTCTGGCCTCTACGTCATGCGTAGGATAAAACAGGTATGCAGTCCAGAAGCAACCAGAGTTGCCTACTTTACCCTCTTCGAATCGCACCTCAGGTATGGCATTGAAACCTGGGGAGGTGCATCAAAAAACAACTTGGAAAGGGTGCTTCTCAAGCAAAAAAGAGCTATTAAGATGCCTGACGAACCTAGGCTACAGAGACAGTTGCCGGGAATCTTTCAAAGAACTCAAAATCCTTACAGCAGTCTTACTTTATATAAAACAAACCATCATCCATACAATCACAACTACACAACCAAGACATAGCGACCTCCATCAACATAATACCAGAAATGCAGCCAACTTCTCGCTTCCGCAACACCACCTGAGCCTCTTTGAACAAAAACCTACTTATAAAGGGGCTCTCTTTTTCAACAAACTACCGGATTACCTCAAGAAAGAAGATCCGAAACGCTTCAAAAACCAGCTGACAGCGTGGCTCCTGGATAGACCTTTCTACGCAGAGGGGGAGTTCCTGAACCCATAGACTGTAGTACCTCTCAAATAATATTGTAATATTGTATTATACAAACACACACCTAATTTTTGACTCATAACTGTTCTCAAAGAATATGTTAAATAAAGAATTGTCTTGTCTTGTGAATAGGGAATATTAACATTTTGAACACAGATACGCGAGGCGTTGGCACCGAGCATACTGCAACGGTGATAGGCAGATAAGAGGTGGTGCTCTCTTTGTCGTTGTCATAATAGGCTAAGAGGTTAGGAAATAATTTTTTATGCATAAATATATTTGTATCTATTGCAAATTATTTAACTATTGTAAATGTAATAAATTGTATTATAATAGATAATTTAGGTACTTTCATAATTTATACTATATTTATATTATTTATAATAATAATACTTAGATAATTTAGTACTTGTTATAGTACTGTAATATTATGTTTGATTGACTAAAGTTGATTGGTTATAATGTCTTGCGATGACCTCGTGAAAATTGCACTCCTTGCCACTGGATGTTATGCTGAACAAGCTGAAGAAGTAAATGAGATTACCATATTTTTCACTGTGGTTAAATCATTCTGTCAAATGTAATTTCATGACATCCTGTATTTCAGTGAAAGGATGTTCCATTCTACATAAATTGGCTGTTCCCTTGCTGATAGGTAAGGACTACCAGTACCAGATGTCAGGCTAAGTTGTACTGAAACTTAATAACTAAAACTGGCCAAATGTTATTTCAAACATTTTTTTACCTTCCTTCTAAATTTAAAGTATTAGGAGATTCTAAATCAATGTTGGTAAGCGGTTAACATATGCATAGCACATTAACATCTGCTGTGTTTTAAACGTTACAAGAGAATCCATTTTAAAGGAATTTACCGTATAAAGAAATTCAAGCTATATAAAGAAAGGCAAACTAGTATGTCAAAGAGAGTAAGGCAAACTAGTATGTCAAAAACAGTAATACGTGAAAAACTAAGAGCACTTCTGTACAAGAAATGCTCAAAAATTAATAAAGTTTTGTTAGATGCAATGGAGAGATGAATACAAATATTATCTTGTCAAGAATCTTAATTGGTGCAAGAGGAACCATTCCAGAATTGGTCCACAAATTTTGGGTGATTTGCTATAGAGGGGTTTTACAATGAGTAAAAATATGTTTATTTAATAATTTATCATTTTATAGAGATTTGATTGTAATGATTAAATTTTGCATTTTTTTAGCGAATTTCCCATAGGGAAGTAGCTATTACCATAGGTCTCATGGCAAGAGTTAAGCCCGGGACCATGTTATTTATTCTTCTTTAGGTGCCCAGAGACCAAAAACAATAGTTGTTAAAATTTTTATATATATAGGTGGGACTGTTAGCACGATAACTCGCGTAAAAATGGTCCGATCAAGACCAAATTTGGTAGAGACATGTATTCCTACAAATGCTCGGGCGAGTTCGTAAAACAGTCAATGGGAACGGGTAGTTTGGGGGGGTTTTGTACCCCAAAATGGGATTTTTTGCGTTTTTCACATGTAATTTTTAAAAATTTCTAATTTTAATTTTTTAATTTCACCATTGGAATCACCTTAAATAACTACACAATTAAATTCCTTAAAGTTTTTCTCTATCTCCTTAGGTTACCGAGATATTGAAAAATCTAAACACAGTACGTTGTATTGTGGGGCTCCAACTAAAATCTTATGGAGGATAGGGAAAAATTAATATATCCCATATTAATTCATATTTTTGGATAAAACTTAATATTTAGCTTCATGTGGTTGAGATCTATCCATTTATACTTAAAAATCATAGTTTATGTGTTTATCATGGCAGCAAACCTGCATACTCTTTTCCTATATTAATCATATAGGGAATAGGCAAACTCCTTTATTTATGGACATATGTTTATGAAAGTTGGTATAAATGTTACGATAAAAACTATTTATGGTAGAAATGACTACTTTCAGTGTTCCTCACAGCAGCTAACCTGCACACTTTTTCCCATGTTAATCTCTCTATGGAGAATAGGCAAATAAGTCTCATGTTTATGGACAGATTTTTATGAAACTTGTCATATATTATTATTATTACTATATTATTGATTTGGAAATTCACTGCGTACGCAGATCTGCTGCGACGGGGGTATTTTTAAATTACTAACTAACATATTATTGAAAATTTAAAGATTAAAGAAGATAAAGAGATAAAGATAAAGATTTCAAAGACTTAACAATATTAATAGCTCACCAATTATATTCGAGAAGTCAGAATAAACCAAATTTACTCTCTCATTTGTAATTTGTCCTTTTGTTCTGTTGATCTTTTCTCTGCAAATATATATACATATATATGATAGTAAGCCTCTTCAGATTTGTTTCAAATACGCTCAATATTAAGTCAATGTGTTGATATGTTAGACAGGAGTTGTCCTTTGGTTTTCCCAGGGCAACGTTCTGATATTCGTGACACCCAAACTAATTTTAGTGCGGGTATTCATCTCCCTATCATTTACCACCCCTGATTTGGAAATATTTGTTAATCAGAAGTTCATTTACAACTGCTTTGTACTTAGTACTTTAGTATTGCTTCTGTTGTTGACGTATAGGTTAGATTCAGTTTAGTTTTGTGAATCAGTCAGAGATGGATTTCCCACTAGGCACGGCGTGACAGATGCGGCTATCGCCGCATACGTCAGGCTTGTGTATGCCAACTTGTCCTAACTATTGACACGATGCACACAATTCATTTTCTAAACTTTCCATTCCTAAGTGTAGATGTTTATGTAGATCTTTATAGTATCAGGTATATTTTATGAAGTAAACTTAACAGATAAGAAGTAAACTTAACATGTTTTAAGCGTTTTGCTGTCAACACTGTCTCTTTTGTCTATCAAATAGCCCTTATATAATTATTGACGTTCATCAGTGTTTAGAATCAACGCTTTTACTTTCTCATCTATACCTAGAGTGATATACGAGGCATATTTTAAAAGGTAAAATCCATTTTAGCGAATTTCCCATAGGGAAGAAGCTATTACCGTAGGTCTCATGGTGAGACTTAAGCCCGGGACCATGTTATTTTTTCTTCTTTAGGTGCCCAGAGTCCAAAAACAATAGTCGTTAAAATTTTTATATATATATATATATATATATGTGTCTGTGAACACGATAACTCTCGTAAAAATGGTCTGATCGAGACCAAATTTGGTAGGGACGTGTATTCCTACAAATGCTCGGACGAGTTCGTAAACCAGACATATCGGTCAATGGGAACGGGTAGTTTGGGGGGGTTTTGTACCCCAAAATGGGGTTTTTTGCGTTTTTCACATGTAATTTTTAAAAGTTTCTAATTCTATATTTCACCATTGGAATCAGCTTAAAAAACTACACAATTAAGTTCCTTAAAGTTTTTTTCTATCTACAACGGTTACCGAGATATTAAAAAATCTAAACACAGTACGTTGTATTGTGGGGCTCCAATGTTAATCTTATGGAGGATAGGGAAAAACTAATATTTCCCATACTAATCAATATTTTTGGATAAAACTTGATATTTAGCTTCATTTGATTGAGATCTATTCATTTATGCTTAAAAATCAGAGTTTATGTGTTTATCATGGCAGCAAACCTGCATACTCTTTTTCCATGTTAATCATATAGGGAATAGTCAAAGTCCTTTATTTATGGACAGATGTTGATGAAAGTTGGTATAAATGTTAAAAATAAAAATTGTTTATGGTAGAAATGCCTACTTTCAGTGTTCCTCACAGCAGCGAACCTGCACACTCTTTCCCATGTTAATCTTACGGAGAATAGGCAAATAATTCTCACGTTTATTGACAGATTTTTATAAAAATTGTCAAATATTATTATTATATTATTGATTTGGAAATTCGCTGAGTACGCAGGTCTGCTGCGACGGGGGTATTGTTGTACACACTAGAAATTCATGAGCATACCAAAATGAGTGTGTGCATTGAGTACCAGCATACTTTGGGAACAACTGTGCTCAATTTCAGCTCTGCACTGAGCTTTCAAAATGTTTAAGGTTATAAACTCGCATGCTGTGTGGTTCACTCAGTGATACAGTTTTTGTGAGCAAGGAATCTATCTGCTGCTCAAGAGTGATAACAAAGTGTCTATGTGAATAAGAGAATTCAAAATTTGTCATAAAAATTTGTTCCTGTGCTCTGGTTTTAGGATTATCTTATTTATGCTTTAATCCATTCGGGCCCAAAGACGGGCGGGTCCATTTCTTTACATTACAGTAATTAGTTAAAAACAAATTTTAAAAAAACACCCGTGCCCCCAATTAATAACCATAAAAGCACAACAGGTGTCCATTAAAAGCTTTGTAACCAACTTACTTGAATGCCAAGGAAACCAAAATTTCCAGATCTCTTAGCAGAAATCCAGATGTTTGAGCTCCTACAGTTTGTATTACTTCTTCATCAATTTTTGCTCGACGACAACTAACTAACCACAACAAGATTTCCTCCCTCTCGGTTTGATTTGGTGAGCTTAATGTTGTTGAATCCATAAACAACTGATTGACATTTGAGCTGAAGGATTTTAAATTGCTTGTGGATGCCATTAAAATTACTGGTAACTTTGGTTTAAACAACCTCATTTGTTGTTCAAAAGAAGCTAAAACTCGAACATCAACTTTCCCACCTTCATCTTCAAATAAAGCCTGAAAAATAAGCAATATTGAGAGATATTATTATCACTAAAAGAACATTTTAATTCATTGTTGAAAAGATAATGGTTGCCAAGGATGGTGGGACAAATGACAGAACAGCAGTAGTACTGTAGTGCTAAAGTCAATATTTAGTCGGCTTCATCGGGCTTAGTGAGGTAACGGCTGCAACTCTTGTTACCATGGACAGGGGTAGACACCTGCCTCAGGAAGAGCTAATTTGAAGGTTCCAGGAAGACCAAGACTAGACGGACCTTGAGACTCAAACCAGGCACCATCAAGGCACATTTTTTGCGCAAAAAACCGAATGGCTGACATGCCCAGAGACATAACTCCTGTCCCTTGTTGTGATGTGATACTAAAGTCATTATTTAGCACTAGGTAGCAGTCAAATAATAGAAGTACAGTAATCTCTCTTATCCGGACTAATGTGGCAACGGCTGATCCAGATAGCAAAAAATCCAGATATGAGAGGGGAATAAAGCATCCAGATATTAAATAAAGAAACATAATTTTGGTTGTAATACTAACACTTTAATAACATCAAAACTCAAAAACTATGCAATACAGTACAAATCGGTACAGTGTGTAGAGTAAAATCAAACTGTTGCAAGAAAGACTAGGTCACTCAAGTAAAACAAAGGCGACACTGACCACTGATGTGGGTGTTGTCACTACAGTACATGTGATGCGTAGGCTAATGGGGTGAGTAGGGACAGGTGGGGTGGGGAGGTTTATTGTTCCGTGAGTCAGTGACCTTGCACCAGACAGCACACAATACAGAGAGTAGGACTCAAGACTCAGGCACTTGGGACTAGGATGACTTATCTTTCCCCCCACTATGCTTTTGAACCTTACCGCCACAAGCCTTCAACCCCCCATTCGGCGACTGATGTGCTACTAACAGGCCTATAAAATCATTTGTGACTACTGGGTTAACAAAAATTGGCCTCCTAGAGCGTTTTTAAATTTTTACATTATTTCAAAATCAAGTCCGGATGTCGGAGGGTCCGGATATGAGAGGGTTTACTGTAATAATAAATAAATACCCCCGTCGCATTAGACCTGCGTACTCAACGAATTCCTAAATCAATAATATAATAATGATAATAATAATAGATGACAAGTTTTATAACATCTGTCCATAAACATGAGAATTATTTGCCTATTCTACATAAGATTAACATGGGAAAGAGTGTGCAGTATACCTGCTGTGAGGAACACTGAAAGTAGTCATTTCTACCATAAATAATTTTTATCTTAACATTTATACCAACTTTCATTAACATCTGTCCATAAATAAAGGAGTATGCAGGTTTGCTGCCATGATAAACACATAAACCATGATTTTTAACCATAAATGGATAGATCTCAATCACATGAAGCTAAATATGTAGTTTTATCCAAAAATAAAACCTCCATAAGATTGACATTGGAGCCCCACAATACAACGTACTGTGTTTAGATTTTTTAACATCTCGGTAACCGTTGGAGATAGAAAAAAACTTTAAGGAACTTAAATGTGTATTTTTTTAAGCTGATTGCAATGGTGAAATATAAAATTAGATATTTATAAAAATTACATGTGAAAAATGCAAAAAACTCTATTTTGGGGTACAAAACCCCCCCAAACTACCCGTTCCCATTGACCGGTATGTCTGGTTTACAAACTCGTCTGAGCATTTGTAGGAATACACGTCTCTACCAAATTTGGTCTCGATTGGATCATTTTTACGAGAGTTATCGTGTTCACAGACACACACACACACACACACACACTATATATATATATATATATATATATATATATATATATATATATATATATATTATTATCATTTTGAATTAACTTGAAAATGGCCTTTAAAGGTTGAAACATGTTGTTGAAATAAAATAATGTTTGTCAAGGATACTTAGTTAATTATTTTAACTTTACTTTATATATATATATATAAATTTTAACGACTATTGTTTTTGGACTATGGGCACCCAACATGGTCCAGGGTTTAAGTCTTACCATGAGACCTACAGTAATAGCTTCTTCCCTATGGGAAATTCGCTAAAAGAAAAATTAAGGTTACACAATCCTCATTATTTGCATTATAAAATAAATTAACATCTACCCTCAGAGATCAAAAGAGAAACCGAACTTTACAACAACAAAATTAAATAAAATACAATAAAAAAAATTTTATTTAGGTATAAATATAGGTAGATTTAGGTATGTAGGTATAGGAGATCAGTATTATACGTAAATTTTATTTTACGTAGACAGGTTTTTTTACATAATTTAGTTGTGCGTTATAGTTTACTCCATTACAGCCAGCAGAATTTTTGTTGCTACTCATCCATTTAGACTACGGAAGTTAAATGGCCGTGTTTAACAAACTTCTGAGTTAAATTTCAAAAATACACCTAATATGTATACGATACCTATTTAGAATAAAAGTACTTTTCAATGGGCTCTTATGGGTTATACTGCCAATGGGGGGATACATAAAACATAATTTCTTTGTAAAATTACTTAATATGGTCAACCTTTTTGTGTTGTGTTGTAAATCATTAAATTGTTATTTTTCCATTTCAACCACAGAGTAAAATTCACGTATCAATACCTATAGCATATGCCTGATAAGCGATACCTATCAAGGCTTAAGTTATACCTTAACCCTTTGAGGACCAGAGCCATTTATAATTTTTTCAAAGGTCTGAATTTTTTTAATGCCATGAGTCGGTTTCCTACACTAAAAAGACCATGTGAAATCAGCATTTTTGCAATGGTTTATTAAGGTATGTACTGAGGCCAATTTTTAAGATATTTTAATGATTTATTTACTAAAATGCTTATAATTAGTTACCCTAGAAACTAATAATGATATATTGATATTAAGGTGCGTTTATATTAATTCAAGCTTGAATGTGAGTGGCACTGGAATGCAAGTTTGACCTGTGTTTGTCATGCTTTTACTCGCAGGGGCCAACAACTCAAATGCGAGCTCAAATTAATGTATACACGGCTTTAGATTTTAAAATATATATCTGAACTTTAAATAATATGATAATTGAAACTGATTTTCTTTTTTTCAATTTAACTTTCCACAGATAATAAATAAAGAATAATTTTACCCTGGGAAACTCATTTAAATTATTACGTACATTATAGAGTAGAGAGAAGGTGTACAAATTTTTAATGGATTTTGACAAAGAATAAAACAGTTATCATAGAAAATGGGTCTAGTGGCCGAGGGCAGTGAAGGGCTTAGGCCTACATCAGGTATTCATTTTACAAACGAAATAAACTTACGAAACACTCACATAACTATTTAAACACAAACACCAGAGAATAGATTTTGTTTACTACCAATAGTACAGGTTCAAACACAACTTCTAATTTCAGCTGCAGACCATCTACACAATCGAATTCTTCTACAACAGTAAACTAGTTAACAGAAAATTAAACAAAAACATTATAGGTATTTATTTCTGGCGGTAAAAAATCTAGACGGTAAAAGTGGGAATCTTAGACAACTAAAATTAAATGAGTAAGATTAAAATGTGCTAGACAACAAAATACTACCTAAATGAAAAACAACTAGCCGACGATATATCGTCAGCGGGGTTTTTTACACAACTAGTTACTGACGATATATCGTCAGTGCAGTCTTTTTTGACAATAACCGTACTCAAGATATATTGTCAGTCGGTCCTCAAAGGGTCTATTAATTGTAGCTTCCCATTGCACCCATTAAATATTTTTTCTTGATTTCCATAATTATTTATTAGTGTCCTGTATTCCCCCTGAGGTTAGGATGAATAGGAAAACACATTTTCACTACATTTGTGCACCTTTTAAGTATTTTTATCAGGTGAAGGAGGGACATTTAGTAGTGTCTTATTGTTAAAATTTATAAAACATGAATAAGTGTTCCATAGTTCCATCAGGATCTTTGGAATGGAATGCAATTAATTACATTTCAGATAATTTGATACGACATCTACCCAACAGAAAATTTTTTTGCAGATTGTTTTAGGGTGTATAACTAAGACACAACATGTTATTTATTATAAGTGTAGAAAAAAAACATTTATGCTGTAAATAGTTCCATAAAATTCACAATGCTTCATTCCTAAACACACTGAAAAAATTTTTCACTGTAAACATTAAAATTTAACATTTAGTAAAACATTAAACTTATGCATTTTCCTAAAAAAATTATTCGTAATTAAATGCAGTCGAACAGAATTTATTATATGCAGTTAGTGTGTCTTTATGTGGGCGTCTAAATGTTCTTATATTGTCAGTGTAGTCTATCTTTCCTTGAAAAGTAGTCTGTTAACTACATATACCATACACCAAGCCATATTCTCTTTTTATTTTTCCTTTTTGCCAGTCCTTAACCAATGATCTAGAATTACAAGTGTTATTCACAATATTGACGATCAGATATTCTTTTGATTCTGATCGTACATCATACTGACTTGCAAGACCATTTGAGCAAGTCAAAATTGCATAGAAAGCTCTCACGTGTAAATGGATACTAGCCAACTGTCACAATAATCTGCGATAGCAGATTACTCGCAAATCAGCTCGTGACTAAGTCTCCGGAAAAAGTGTTTGGACTGTGCAACAATTCTCACGCAGGTAGTGTTGAATATTACTTCCTCGTGTTAAATTAGCATAAGAGGCCAGTCAACCTCAGTTGTGATAGTAAAATTAGGATTAATTGTATTAGCAATGTGGAGAAAACAGTATTTGATAGGGGAAATTTGATAGAAAATTGTATTTACACTTACACTGTCAAGTAACATTTTAATACAGTAAAGTTCGGTTTAACCGGATTAGTGTGGTGGAGTCTGAATCTGGATAGACAAATATCCGGATAATCTGAAGGTATAACAGGATATAGATGCCCCCCACTTTGTATGGACAACGATCATGAATAGCAACTGCAATATCAGTGCTGCAAACTGTACATAACAAACCTACATCGAATGGCCGCAAAATATTGTTTAATGGGTTAATAAGTTATAAATTTGTTTAAAAATTAACATTTATGATGAAATCTGAAAAGAACAAAGCAATTTACTTTTCATTAGTTTAAGGTAAGAAAAAAATTAATACTCCAATAAAAAAAATTTTTTTTGGAGTATGCGTTCATATTTTACGCAATCATAGTTAGTAATACTTGTCCCGAACAGCAAGTTCTGTGGTCATGTCTGAAAGTTTGAAGGTGCTTGATATGAAACTCGTATCTTAACTGTTAAAAAACTGTTTTTAACCTTATCCGGTTAAGCCAGAATCTGGATAAAGCGGACTTTACTGTATTTTAGGTTAAACATTCTCAAAACTCACATGTCACAATATTTTCTTATAATTTTATTCACAACAAATCCAGTGTTTTTTAAATTATGATTCGGACACTATCTATAACCACTTACTTCATGTAGAGGAATACTAATTCCATTATATACTACGAAGCAAATTCATATTTATATAAAAATACTTTTCAATGTCTGATGATTCATATAGGTATTTAAATAGTTACATTACAATTAATTTAAAAAAAATTAATTAAGTGAATATAGAGAAATCAAATTTACCTGAATATTACTGAAATGTAGGATACAAGGTGAAATAGTGTTCACTTTACTAAACACCATTTTTAGTTTAGCTTCTACTTGTCCTGGGATTTGTTCTCCAAGTGTCACACAATCTATTCTCCAATAATTTATTCCAAAATATGCCCCCAATGCTTCCATTAACATTGTTTTCCCTGATCCATTTGGACCCGAAAGAAGAAAAATTGGATTGAGTTTAAAATCTGCACAAATACAATATATATGTAAATTATATTGACTGACCACATAACATATAGATGGCCCATTGCTATTGTAAGGACTATGAACTGTTTTTTACCCCCAATCAACCAGTGTGGATGTATTATCATGAACTATCAGATTTTACTATAATTTTTCTCTGGTAATAAGTACCAACCTCCAACCTCGATGGTATTTTATATAGTGACAGTACAACATGACAGACAGTCTGAGGTACATTTTACATTCACACCGGCCGAGTGTACATACAAAAATAGCAGTACAAAGTCCTTACATTGGTGATGGGCCATCTTTTGAAAAGCAGGGGGTGATAACCAAATTACCAGTTAATTACCAATTTATTCATATATATTTGTTGTTCCCTGAAGCAAGATGTTTGCATACAAATACTTAAATGTATTTATTGTTTGAATATAATTGTTCATGTACTTTAAGTTTAAAAAATATGAAATTTACGCAATATAGCATCTTTAATTTTATCTTTATCTTTTCTGTCATGGCACCTTTATCCTGCCAATTTAAAGCTCTGTAAAGCTCCCAAGATAATGGACGTCTGGTTCTCTTATTTCTTCACCAACACAATGTAAACAAACACACCTCTGGTGCTTTTTACTGACACCATAACAAAATATATATATATATATATATATATATATATATATTATACTTTACCAACACCAAAATATACGATTCATACAACTTTACGGATACCATATAAAAAAATGTATATAGTGCACTACTTTACCGACATCACAATCAACATGTGTACATTGTGACTACTTGATTCCTGTCATAATTTTTATGAAATTCAATCATGTTGTAGCCTTCTATTCACTTGCGATTGATTACTCCAGTTCCAATTTTGGTCATCTACCAGTAATATTTTGGCTAAAATATTATTAGTTACCGTACCATTATTATTACTAGTTTTCATATTGTTTTGGGTGAAAATTTTGGTGACTAAGAATGGTCTCACAGCCTTGAAAATAGCTTTAAAGTTGAAATGAAACAAAACAGAATAATTCTTCATTTCATTTCAAAGTACATCCTAATAAGAGTAGGATTCTACAGTTCTCTGTGTAACATGCTCCAAATGTCTACTTCAGGAGAGCTTTTAAGTTAGAAAGACTTTTAGCAAGTCTCTAAGTCTCTTACTATTTATTTCACACTCCAGATTGTGAACTGAAATTTATTCTTCCTCATGAAAGAAAAGGTAAGCCTAAAAATTTGGCTTTTTTTGTTCATTAGAAGGTACTAGATGGAACTATAAAAGTTTGAAGAATACAGTTAGGGAATCAAATAGCGGACATTCTGACAAAGCCTCAAAAAACTAGGACGATTCAAAAGTCTTTGTTGTAAGATTGGTTTGGGTTGACCTCTTCACAATATGGTACCTATTGTATTTTCAGACTAAATAAAAAGGGGGATATGTTGCCAGCTAATAAGCATTATGTGATGTGTTAATCATAACATACAGTTTTTTATTGTGTTTTTTTGTTTGTTTGGATGGAAGATGTTGAGTTAAATAGTAGAATTCTCAATCAAGCTAAAAGTTACAAAGTACCTTGTTGGAATAAAATTTCTTTTGAATTTTGTAAACTGGGTCAAATGAGTTGTTAACTGAGGTTATGAATTTATTTAATTACATTTTAGATGGTGGAGAAATACCTATTAGAAGTAGCAGGTGACAACATAATTGACTAAATGTCAATGGCAAAAATAGAACTTTCAGAGAAAAGAGGGAAATTATATTGTTTTTGACATGGATATGTCTTAGCTCTGGGGGAAGAGGTATTTTTGTAAATTTTGAAATGGATGTCATATGGTTATGGGGTGTTAGACAGTTTTACTACGAACAAAGGCCTACAAGGATGCTTGTGGAGTCTCATTTTTTTAATGATTTGCCAGAGGTAGTAAGCAGAGAGAGTATTTTTTTAGAAACAAAATTAACACGTTGCTCTATATGGACGATATTATGCTAACTTCCTTCTTTGACGTAGAATTACAATTTATGACAAACAATTTAGAAAGATATTGCAATATAAGGGGCCATTAATTTAGGAAAATTAAAAATATTAGTCTTTTGTGATGGTGGGAAACTGTCTGCTCGGGAAAAGTGGCAATATAAAGGGGAAAAAATTTAATGTGTTAATAATTATAAAAATATCTGGCAAAATAAACAATTGATTTACTCTGAGACTACATTTTAAAGTGTTTAAAAATGCCAAATTGTTGGTGCCAAGCATTGATCAAAAGAAATAAATAACAAACAATTTTATTGGTATAAAAATATTGTGCTGTATAAGCACAAAACCACTCGGTTACCTAATCAGCAAATTGGGATAGAGATTTGTTTGGATAACTTGATAAGATGCATGATAAGGAAAGGCAGCAATGCAGGCTGGCAGCCAGGGCAAGCCAATATCATGAGATCTACAGAAGTTTAAATTTGGAGCTAGGTAATAATTTGTACTGTAAAGCCGGTTCAGAAATTTAATTCAGTGGGGTTTTCAATGAAGAAGGAATTTTGCTCAAATGGGGGAAAATGCTCAATTGGGCACCTTGGCTGGGTCAACAAAATTCATGTTCCTTGTGTAATAAAAATGAATTAGGAGAGGTCTTCCACTTCATAGCCAGATATCCAGAGACTAAGCATATTCATTGTAAATAGTTAAATTTGGGTGCATTGCTTTGGAAAGATTTCACAGATTTTCTTAATGGGAGGGACTTAGCGAGGCTTGCTAAAATTGCACAGGCTTGGCAATATATGAGGACACTAATCCAAGAATTTCATTTTTTTAAATAATTTATATCTTAATAACTTTTCAGTTGTTATTATTTATTAAGTTATTTTAATTTAGCTTTATATAGGACTTTGTATCATTAATAAAAGGTGTGTCAACCTGGCATGACGGCCCATGGCCAATTCAACAAGTGTAAGACAATTTTGTGAAGTGAAAAGGACGATTAATGGATGTACTCTAAGTATTTGTCAGTTAATTAATGTAGACGTTTTACTTCTGTGAATATTTTTAACTGTTAAAATAAAGCATTTTGAATTCCTTCGCATAGGCTAGCACTGAATTTTTGAAATATATGAATTTTTTCAGTTAGGAAACAGAAACACAAACCACTTAAGTTAGGAATTTGCTAGAGGAAGGTTTTTGGTTTCTCACCTTAATAATTTACATACACCAGAGTCCCGGTAGTCCGAATGTACGTTTAATCAGAACCACCTGATGGGGAAAAAGGTTACCGAGTTTAAATTAAAAACAAAGAAATGTAATCTCGATTATAAAGTTTTAATTTAGAGCACGGTCACACTAATTTTACTTTACCGCGTCCAAAATGTTAATAATATACAGTACCTAACTTACTTTTCGGAACATAAGAATTCAATTATTGCCTTTTGACGTAACAAAGATATCCTGTTGGCAATTACAAAGTTGCGCCATTGTCTCATGACATATACATCAAGCATTCGGATGTAGCAGTACACTGTTGCTTGAGATAACGTAGGGCGATGTCTAGCTACACTCACCACATTGCCACTGTTACATTGGTGCATTACAATATATTCAATTCTCACAGTTCGACTATTTCTTATCGCTTTTCGGAGAACTACTTTTCGAACATTCAAGTTCATCTCCAGCAATGACCCTTATGATCGTGTAAACAGTAGGCCTACAGATGGCTCGGTTTTATAGTTTGTAGTTATGTCAATGTGTCTGTCCTGTTTTATATTTCTAATGACAAGAACATAACAGATAGAACGTCTCAGTAGTAACACTTGATGCCATTCAGGCTAAACATGTAATGGACAAACCTAAATGTGAACTGTGATAAGACATAAGTTAATTGATCTAAATACACCGTTCAGGTCTAAAATAATGGACTTTATTAGTATTTTTAATGAACTTTACACTGCACCTCCGGATAACCTGAACAGGGTTCCGTCCCAATTAGTTCGGATTACCGGGACTCTTGTGTAATTATAAAATATTTTTACCTTGTAAATGTTTGAATCCACATAAAAAAGGTTCCGTCCAGTTGCCTAAAACTTGAAAAGTACCTTCAAAACATTCAGGTATTAGATTATGACCTCGTGACTTGATACTTTTGAGCAGCTTGGCATCATTTAATAATTCATTTATCAAAACATTTCCAGCAATAAATCTTTTTACTGGATAAAGATCTTGAGTATTTGATACTTGATAAATAGAGGCCGAACTATCTACCAGGTAACCATAAGAAGTATCATGAATCTTCTTATTAAAATATTGGTTACCTTCAATGTCACAGACTTTAAAATATATTAAATCCATTTTAATATTGCTTATTGAATCAAATCGAATATAACTTGGAATACGAACACCAAAAACATCATTTTTGCATAAATATCTTGGAATTTCGAAATAACTTTGTAATATCATATCAACAAAATGATCTTCCAGAGTAGCTTCACATTGTAAGGGTGAGATAATTACTTTCTTCGCTTTAAAGGGAGCTATTGAATGATTGCTCACATTCGATATACATAATTCTTTAGGTTTTACTGATGATATGAGGTGACAAGACCTGCGCAATCCCATACTGTATTCTAAATTATAAACAAGATCTTCACTTAAAATAGTGTAATCATCACTCAAAGTACTGTCAATCAATACTTGTATTAATCTTTTTGATCCATGACTACTATTAATTTTATCTGAATCTGAGTAAATTAAACTCAACTCCAAAACAAGCCATACAGTTTTACAATCATCTAGAATACTCAAATTTAAAGTTTTCGCTGTTCTTTCACTAATTAACAATGTATTTGAGCCTAGTCCTTGAATTGAAGATTCATCAACACAAAATATATCTTGAAAGTTTGCTTTCAGCTCCATAAAACAAGAAGGAAGACTGACTAGGAAGTTTTTTACAGAAGATGTCACTAGTTTCTCAGCCATTTCTAATTTTTCTGAAACAAAAAAAAATATATATAATACAGTGGAAACTGGATAATTTGAACTTCTGTAATTCGAAAACTTCTTTATTTCGAAATTTTGTCTTGGTCCCTAGAATTTTATATAAAAACAATGTTAAAATATCTTGGTTAATTCGAATAATATTTTGGATAATTCGAAGTTTTTACAGCGGAAATCTATAGTGTGTGTATAAGTGAAAAAGTTATTGTGTGCGATTTTCCAGGAAACGACGTTCGGGCTTCCTGTCCTCAGACTATTTTTAGCTAGTCCACTGCTCATAAATCACAACATTGACATCTCTGTGTATTATCGGAGGTGGTTTGTTCCGATATTCGTCGTCTGCTTTCATGTTAACACGTTGTGTGTATGATGGCTTCGTCAAAGCGAACCTACAAATCTCTGACGTTGCAAGAATAAATAGCGGTGATCAAGGAGGTAGAGAAGGGATTTGAACAAGTTTGTAATAGCTAGTTTCGGGATCCCTCCAAACACATTATTGGCATTTAACAAAAATTGGGATTTTTAATCAATAATATCTTCATTAACCTAACCTTTTTAATATAACAATGTTAAAACATGATGTTTGATTGTTTATTTCAACCACTTGCATAAACTTTTCTAATTCGAATTTTTGGATAATTCGAATTTTTTTCTGGTCCCTTGAGGTTCGAATCATCCAAGTTCTACTGTACCTTTTAAATTATCACTCTTTATCATCATTTAAAAACTTGGTCGTATCAGTGGCAAGCCATAGTGTCATGGGCGAGCTCAGTCGGGACCATTATAATTTTTTTACAGGTAATCACATAGTTATAAGTAATAAGTAATCACTTAGTTGTAAGTATTTAATCACACAATACTTACAACTAAGTGATTACTTATACAGTGTAGTACCGGTACTAAAGGAACAGGCTAAAGCCAGGAAGCAAGAAAAAGAAAATGAGGCAAAAAGGAAAGAAAAGAAGATTAAGAAATCCCGACCTCAACGGAAGACCTTTCTGGAAGCCATCTTTATCATACCTGCTTCGGGATCCACATATGCTAAGGTTCTGGGCCAAATCAGGTCTAAGGTTAGCCCCACAGAAAGCGGGACTGAAGTTAAAGCTCTGAGGAAGCTCCAAAATAGTGACGTTCTAGTATAACTCGGTCCTGAGACAAAAAACAAAGGTGATTTCGGTGAAGTTCTCCATTCCACTGTCAGTGTGACCGCCAAAATTTGCTGCATTGAGCCTAGGTCCACAGTCAAGATTCA
Source organism: Nephotettix cincticeps (assembly GCA_023375725.1). Lineage (NCBI taxonomy): Eukaryota > Metazoa > Arthropoda > Insecta > Hemiptera > Cicadellidae > Nephotettix > Nephotettix cincticeps. The sequence continues at coordinate 38,440,623 of CM041786.1, forward strand.
GGACTTGGATGAGCTTAGCACTGAAGAAATCACGAAGGTGGTAAAGGATGAGCTCGGATTTCACTCTCTAATAACATAATCCCAATTTACAATTAGGTACCTTAAAAACCTTACTCATGGTTTAAATAAGTGAATGTTTCCCCATAATGTCTTCCCAGGAAAATTTCTTCACTATTTATTAGAAAGTGTAAAGAGTACATTAAAGTTTGAATTTCAAACTATCTTACTAGAAATACTTTACTCTTTTGGCCATTATAGGCAATATTAGGCCTACATTTAATATTCCTTACCTTGATCCAAAAACTCACATAAACCTCTCTGAGTAGCAAAAGCAACTAATACCAACAATAAAATATAAAGTAATAATAGCAACAGAATTTTTATGAAAATGGATGATTTATTTAACAATTTACATTTTAATTACAATTTTAGCCATAACAGTAAAATAACCCCAAAATCATTATATTATAATCGTAATCTTAAACTTAAATGTATTTACTGTCTTTGTCGGACAGGATGGCCAACTCTTATTACTATCCGCACCCATAAAAGTACCAGATATCCCCGTCGGACCAAAGCTGCATAAAGGCCAATTTTCGGTAATTTTGAAGGCGTTCTGGGGAAACCCTTGGGATTTTGTGCATTACTTGCAAATAAAGATTATCCCAGATAATTGAGTTAGTATTACTTTTTAGCGACTTTCCCATAGGGAAGAAGCTATTACCGTAGGTCTCATGGTAATACTTAAGCCCGGGACCATGTTATTTTTTCGTCTTTAGGTGCCCAGACTCCAAAAACAATGGTCGTTAAAATTTATATAAATATATATATAAATATATATATATATGTGTGTGTGTGTGTGTGTGTGTGTGTCTGTTAGCACGATAACTCTCGTAAAAATGGACCAAATTTGGTAGAGACGTGTAATCCTACGAATGCTCGGACAAGTTTGTAAACCATATCGGTCGATGGGAACGGGTAGTTTGGGGGGGTTTGTACCCCAAAATGGGGTTTTTTGCGTTTTTCACATGTCATTTTTAAAAATTTATAATTTTATACTTCACCATTGGAATCAGCTTAAAAAACTACACAATTAAGTTCCTTAAAGTTTTTCTCTACCTCAAACGGTTACAGAGATATTAAAAAATCTAAACACAGTACGTTGTATCAGAGAGGAACGGATACTACTTATAATCCGTTCCTCTCTGGTTGTATTGTGGGGCTCCAATGTTAATCTTATGGAGGATAGGGAAAAATTAATATTTTCCATATTAATCAATATTTTTTTATAAAACTTGGTATTTAGCTTTATGTGGTTGAGTATCCATTTATGCTTAAAAATCATAGTTTATGTGTTTATCATGGCAGCAAACCTGCATACTCTTTTCCCATGTTAATCATATAGGGAATAGGAAAACTCCTTTTAATTATGGACAGATGTTGATGAAAGTTGGTATAAAAGTTAAAATAAAAAATTTATGGTAGAAATGACTTCTTGCAGTGTTCCTCACAGCAGCAAACCTACACACTCTTTCCTATGTTAATCTTATTGAGAGAAGGCAAATAATACTCATATTTATTGACAGATAATGATAAAACTTGTCATATAATATTATTATTATTATGTTATTGATTTGGAAATTCGCTGAGTACGCAGGTCTGATGCGACGGGGGTATTCTTCTTTTTTATACATTCACATCAATTTATTTTATCCGTTTATCCCTTGCCGTGTTTCAGCAAAATGTTCTTGACTTTATTGTACTTTCTACACTACTACTACTTTCTACTACTCTACTATTGCAGAACGTTAATGATGAAACTAACTTATCTATACAAAATTGTACGAGCTTACTTTTTGACACGAATGGAAATATTTCACTGGCTGGTTATCCACCCATTTTATAGTATTGACGAGTTTTTAAGTCTTCCAACTCCGGTTTTTATTTTTCAGCTATTGTTCCTGCCGCATCTTGTTGATTGGTTGTTTAGTATTTAAGTATATATTTCTGAATCCATATATTTATTTTAGCTATTTATTTAGCTGCTGATGAACTGACAACTATTTGCCTCCAACATGCCGTTTTTTGACCATACTCAACGTAACTTGTTTATCAATGAGTAATAAACGATTGATCATTGATTCCCTTGAATTTCTCTACGATAGGAAACCTTAATTTTCTACAGGATGGTACGGCATAAGGGACACGGATAGTAAAGTCTTAATGTGTAACAGAAAAGTGCGTACGAGAAATCGAAAGTGGCTGAGAGGTCCATGATCGCGCGCTCCGGTAGCCCTTTTTTGATGATTACAGATGATATGGTGGTTTCGGTTGAAGCAAGGTTTCGTGAGAGGAAACGTTTTCTGTGACCAAATTTTTGATGTTACAGATTCTAACCGAATGATTATTTTACGAGTTATTCTTGAAGAATGGCAATACAGTATTTCTCAACGTGGTAAAATCCTCCACCTGGTGAAATCATCTCAGTCTTTATAATCTGTTCCTCTCTGCCCAAACCAACCTAAATTTTATGGATTAATCAAATTCATTGATTTTTCAAAGTAGATCCTAGTATGTTACTAAGTGAATGTATACGGTACGATGCGAACGATGGTACTCTATTGATAAAAAACTTACTTTTGAAAATAAAAATACTATTAACGAAATATTGCCCGATATTATCTATGATATTACCGAGTAAAATCGGGAACTTTACAAGAGGTCATCGCGCAATACTTTACTTTTACTTTCTCCCCTTATACGTAGTATATGGAGAAAGTATTGTTTTCGTCAAAATTTTCGAATTTGAGTTGAGGGTGGATATATCCGTTTTGGGGTCCCCTGAATCCAAAAAAGTTTTCTTTCTGTCCGTCCCGTGTATTTTTTTTTTTTTCTGATTTACAGTACAGCCTACTTGGTCCGATAGATAATTTATGTATGATATACAGTATCTCCAGCGTTTTTTTCATTTTTTTGAATTTTTGATTTTAAGGGTAGTTCATAAAAACCCTTAAAAAACGTGAAAAATCCAAATTTCTCAAAAACGGCTCTAACGATTTTGATTAAAATTTGATAGTTTATAGTACACAGAGCACTAAATAATTTGACACCACCCGCATGTCTGTAAAAATGACGGTTCAAAAGTTATGGGCTTTTAAATGTCGAAAAAATCAAATTTTTAAATTTTCAGCGAAAACAATAAAAGTAAAGTATAACTTGACTGGTACCATTGAAACCAGCTTAAAAAACTAAACAAATTAGTATTTTGAATTATTTGTCTACGACTAACGGTTCCAGAGAAAAGTTAAATTTACTGTCCACGATAAACGCAGAACGTTGTCTGACAGCGCCCAATGTTATTCTTATGGAAAATGTAAAAAAATCAATTTCTTCCTTACTTTCCCATTTCCATGAAACTTGGTATGAAGTGTAAGGTCAAATCACCAATACCATTTGAACAATAAATTATTAAATGATATTTAGAATTACTTTGTAGAACATGATAGTTTTATTACAGATTGTCTTTTTTAAATTTACTAAAGGGAGAAAGTATGTGTCAGTCCACTGGTACCGTTTATTTTTTACTTCTGATATCTTCGCGATACCTCTTGAGTCGCAAGTGGCAACAAAGGTGGCAACACTGCTCAATCTTCAGTTGTCATTCATCACAATAACACAACTCATTTTATCTCATCAGACGTCAAATTCTTCCCAACTTCTTTTAATAATCTCCACAACACTTAGCTCATAGTTCTAGTTCTAGTTGATAAGACATTCTTCAGTCTTCACTTTAGTGACAGTGAGTTCACTTCATTCACTTGGGAATGTAGTGTGGTTGTATAACAATTAGGCCTAAGTAAGTGAAGCACAGTCATTAATTTTTAGGATAAGAATCAGAAACTCATTATTACAATTTCATAGAGAAATGTACAGCGTCAATAATTTACAGAACATTTTTTTTTAAATCAGGTAGGCTAGTCCTCCACTTTTGAATTCTTCAATGGTGTAAAAGGGTCTTGCTATCTGCCAGTTATCCAGAGCTGTTTTCAGCTTTTTTTCCGAGAGATTCCTCAATTTTTCAGGTAGCCTATATAGGCATGTTTACATTAATTTTGAGCACGCATTCATTCTGTTGGAATGTATGCGACTACATGTAAAAAGCGTGTTTACTTAGGTTCCAGGGTAAATGTTCCGATTACAGTATCCTATTAATCTATATGGAATCGATCTTAGACTTACTTTTTACACTTTCTAATAAACTTTTAACAATGTTCCTGTCTGCGGAAGAACCCAATTTCGACGTTTCGTACGATTTTAGGCTGTATTATGACCCTCTGAAACCATACCGTCTAGCTAGGGGATCGGCGTGAATCGGGGTTCTGGGCGGGAAAACAAATCACTCAAATGCACTTATTTCACTCTCTAATAACATAATTAACAATAAAAACACCAAGGAACACAGTTTTCCCGACGTTTTTTGGACCGAAATACGACACTATAACGTCCAGTCAACAGTGAGGTCAGCAGGCATCTGGCTACTGGGCCGGGGAAATGGGAAATATTGAAGAATCAGGGATTTTTTTTGTCTACGATTATGGGTTTTAGGTACAGAGAAACGGGATATTTTATTAGAATCCGGGTTTTAATAGGCTTATTTTAGCAGAGGTTTTAACAACGTTGGTAACAGCTGACTAAGTGAGGACTGAGGAGTAATAATAAAACATTATTCCACAGAGCACAAATCCTCATGTCACTTCACTATGCCGATGCAATAATGGGATACATATATATTTATTATGAATATATATTTATTCATAATATATATATATATATATATATATATATATAAAATGATTACTATTATTTTATTCTTATTATTAAATTATCATTATTATTATGATTATTATAATATTTTGACATGAAATTATTGCAGTTATACGTATATCACATGATGATAGGTGAAATTGCCGACATAGTCCTCTGTGCAGTTAAGATAGGTTTTTTATTGATATTTTTATGTCGTTAAATATACTTTATACCACAAAAAACCTAACTTAACTCCGCAGAGCGCTGTATGTCGGCGACTAATACACGTAGTGTTTTATCGTAATATCCGAGATATTGCCGACATACAGCGCTCTGCGGAGTTAAGTTAGATTTTTTATTGATAGTAGGTATAAAATATATTTAACGACATGAAAATATCAATAAAAAACCTAACTTAACTCCGCAGAGCGCTGTATGTCGGCGACTAATACACGTAGTGTTTTATCGTAATATCCGAGATATTGCCGACATACAGCGCTCTGCGGAGTTAAGTTAGGTTTTTTATTGATAGTATAAAATATATTTAACGACATGAAAATATCAATAAAAAACCTAACTTAACTCCGCAGAGCGCTGTATGTCGGCGACTAATACACGTAGCGTTTTATCGTAATATCCGAGATATAGCCGACATACAGCGCTCTGCTGGGTTAAGTTAGGTTTTTTATTGATAGTATAAAATATATTTAACGAAATGAAAATATCAATAAAAAACCTAACTTAACTCCGCAGAGCGCTGTATGTCGGCGACTAATACACGTAGCGATAGTATAAAATATATTTAATGACATGAAAATATCAATAAAAACCTAACTTAACTCCGCATAGCGCTGTATGTCGGCGACTAATACACGTAGCGATAGTATAAAATATATTTAATTAAAAATTAACAATTTTTCCAGTTCAAAATTGTAAATCACGAGAACCTCCCGTTTACCCTAAAATTATCCCAAATTCCCTAAAATATCCCCGATTCCCAAATATTTCTCGTTTCTCCCAGCTCAGAACGTCGATTGTTGTAGACAACAAGGTTGACTGGTGTTTGAAGGGTGCCTTATTTTGGCCAGAAGACGTTAGAAAATGTCTGGAAAACTGTGTTCCTTGGTATTTTTATTGTTAATTATGTTATTAGAGAGTGAAATAAGTGTATTTGAGTGATTTTTTTTCCCGCCCAGAACCCCGATTCACGCCGATCCCCTAGCTAGACGGTATGGTTTCAGAGGGTCATAATACAGCCTAAAATCGTACGAAAATTCAAAATTGGGTTCTTCCGCGGACAGGAACATTGTTAAAAGATTATTAGAAAGTGTAAAAAGTAAGTCTGAGGTTGATTTCATATAGATTTGTAGGATACTGTAATCGGAATATTTACCGGTTCCAGCTCGCATTTGAGCTCAAACTAATGTAATCGCACCTTAAGAGGTTTTTTAAGAATTTTTCTGCCCGCAGATGACGGTTTTCTCTCAAACAGACTAAGGTAGTATGTAGTCTGTAGAATGTCGAGTGGGGTAGTTGTAGTGGTCAGAAATTTGTGGTAAGTTCAGCCTATCGACATACAGTATTGGCTCCCGGAGGTCAGGGATACTGCAGTCATTATGTGCTGTTATGTTATAAGGTGGACCGATGCTCCTAGGTGTCGAACCCAAGGGTTCAAATAACAAATAACTTCTCTCTCAAGAGTCAATAGATCCAAGATCACTAAGCACTCTTACAGCTTTCTTTTGAAGGAGCATTATGTGATTTAGATTCTCTAAAGTTGTTACTCCCTTGATAACTATTACATATCGGATGTGTGATAGCGAAAAAGTGCAAAATAAGTTGTTTTTTTTACAATCTTAGAGTCAGCAATAGCTTTGATTCATTTTAAAATGTACTTGCTTGTGTATAATATCATTCACAGGATAACCACATGCTGTGTCCATGGTCCATGACATATTTTCATCTATAGTGACTCCAAGGAACTTGGCCTCAGCTTTATGTCAACATCTGGAAAAGCTGGTACTAAGTCTCACTTTCTGCCAAAAGCTAGCTGGTTTATCTTAATCATACTGACTACTATTTCATTTGTGTGACGATACTACATTAGAGTATTACAGAGCCCTTCCAGATGATTAGGAATGTCATTTATGAACAAGATGATAGGGCCTAGGACGGACCCCTCTGGTATGCCTCTGTTTACAGGTCGGGGAGAGGATCGCACAGTGTAAACCATCCCTTTGTCTTCTTGTTTTATTTCAACAAGATGACTCCATTGCCCAAAGTAACTCTTGAACCAGCTGAGGGCTGTACACCTTACACCTATGTTAGATGTTAGATCATACTTGTACCACATAATTCTTCTGAAAAATCTTGGTCATGAAAATTATTACCGGTATGAAATATCAAAAATATTATTTCACACTTTGTAATTATTGTTATAATTCAGAATAGATTATGTGTTAACTACAGCATTTTTTTAACCAAGGAGATTTTGAGATTTGACCCAAAAATATGACTTGCTGAATCTAACCTAATTAACACAGTATAACCATTAAACTTGGAGTTGAATAAGTTAAATTTTGTACCATATAATTGTTTTATTTAGAGTCAATTGCTATTTTACCTAAAATGGGCAAGTTCAAATTTTTTTGTAGGGTGGAAAGTAAGCTATAAATTACGTGAAATGTAATTTAACTAGAAAAATGTCAATTTACATTTGGCAAGCTACGTGACGTAGTGGGGATGGGAGTACAGGCATTACTGAATAGTGCTTTAAATAATCAATGGGGCCTATATGATCAATTTGTATCAAGATTAATGATAACCTATTGGTTTGAATTAGAACTAGGTAATTCAATTGGTCCTAATCACAGTTTTGCGCTACCTACAATAAGTTGCTGGGAACCTCACAAAGGGTTATTGATCGGGCTAAGTGGCCTCTGGTTGCATGCAGACGTATTCAGACAGTTGTTGATGAATCTTGGTATAAGAAGTCTGAATAAAAATTGTTTATACTAGAAATTCCTACGTCCACTGTTCCTCACCGCAGCAACCCTGCATACTCTTACCCATGTCAATCTCATGGAGAATAGGCAAATAACTCTCATTTTTATCGACACATATTGATGATTTACATTATTATTATGTTATAGATTTGGAAATTCACTGATTAAACAGGTCTGCTGTGAAAGGGGTAGTTTCTTTTTGATTTTGAATAAGAAGTAGCAAAATTGTTTACAAAACTAAAGCTAATCCATAACGTCCTAAGCTAATCCATAGCTAAAAATAAAAGGCAAATGCTGTTAGTCCTTATTTTAATCTAAATCACCACTTGCATTTTATGATAGACCACTAAAATCACAGCACTAAAATTATTATTTGAAGTTTGTATTTGAACTAGTTTTTAAATCCTTTATATAGGTATGGGAAGTAAAAAAAATCTTGGATTAAAATATAAATTTTATGCATGTAGAGTATAAAAAATTGTGTATTTTTTCATTTTTAGGCTTTAAGGATGGAGTCACGTTTTTCATTGCGTTGGAACAATTACAGCAGACAGATAAGTGAGGCCTTCAGTTCTCTTCTTCTTGATGAAGATCTTGTAGATGTTACTCTTAGCTGTGAAGGGAAAAAGATCAAGGCTCATAAAATACTTCTGTCTGCCTGTAGTCCATATTTCCATGAAATTTTCAAGGTTTGCCGTTACTAATAATGAAATGAATGTTGTTTAATATATTTTTCAGACTTATAGTAAATATTCTTTATGTTTAAACGTTTTCTCTACTATATTACCTTGTACAGAGTTTATTATCATAAAATTATTAAAATGGATAAGAATTAATTTTCTTCTACTTTATTTTCTCCTAAAAGGTGTTAGAAAGTAATTTAGACAAGCAAAAGTTAAATATTGTAAACTTTTAAATTAAATTTTATCCTCTATTTGTTTAACAAGTTCTATTAGAATATATTAAATGATAAGCAAGATACCATTTTTAAATGATATCAGTTAAAACACTTTCTCTATAACATTAACATTGTTTGAGCTCCAAAAGACAACGTACTGTATTTACCCGAAGACATACAACATACACTGTTGTAGAAGCCAATTGACATAAAGCAATGATTTGAAAGTTGTTAATATTTTTTGGGTAAAATGACCAGCAATACTTCTAATAATTGAATGTTTTTAATAAATTACATTTATAAAAAAAAACATTTTAGGAAATAAATTCAGTCCTTCGGAAACACCAATCACCCGGTTTTGTAGCTTGATTGAGTAACACAACAAATTACTCTAGATTTATATCGCTACCTAATTTGTTTATTTTTTGCTTATTTGCTGTTTACCCATCAAATATAACCGTAAAGTGAATTTGCTTGTTGTCGGCTTTTGGATTCGGCACGAGCTGCAGTCATTTTTGCGATGTCGTCTGATGAAGATCTGTCGTTACAATCTCAACTTTTTCAACGCTAAACAACAACGCAATTTTGTTTAAAGAATCGTTCCGCTTATTACGATTTTTATAATCGGGTAAAACACAGTCCCACAAAATGGGAGCATCGCGGTACGCATCGAGTAGCTCCAAAACCTTATCATTTGACCACTCCATAGTTCAGCACGTGGTAATCCTCGCACGACCTCAGTCCTCAGTCAGGCTGAGACGCAGATGAGGGTAGAAGCACCGCGGTCTGCTCCGAGCCGATCGGCTTCCTTTGATCGGACCGACAACCAGTCGGTTCGGGATCGGCACGCGGCATAGCGGCTCGGCACACAGCGGCACAAGCCGACGATGCGTCCACACTTGCCAGTCGGCAATGCCGATTCGTGCCGCGCGGCATAGTGGGGATGCGGCATTACATTACAGTGCTCACGCGCCAATGCGGTGCGGCCATGGCAAAGAAGCCGTGTTGTGTCAGCTGAACTTCGCTTTTAGCCACGGCCGCTCCGTGGTGGCGCACGGGCCCTGTATTCTAACATTAAAAGTGCATTTTCTCGGTTATCCGTGGACGGATTTCGTTCGCCGAAATACCATTCGATTTGAAATTAAAATTGCAATATTTTTTGTGTCTTGTAAAAATTTTATAAAATTAATGGGTTTTTTGTTATTTTAGTTATAAGATTTTTAACTACCGCCATTTTTAAAATATAAAATCAAATGAAATGATACTTTCAAAATATTTTTCTCTTTAACAAATAAATATGTGTGCAAAGTTTGGTTTCTGTATCTTAAATAGTTCCTGATTTATAACGTTTTTTATAAAAAATACAAAATGGCAGCTAGTGGCTAAACGAAGGATTTTTCGACAAATTGTCACAGGTGATTTTTTGTTTATTTTGATGAGTACTATCACCCCTTAAAGTTTGTCCCCGACTTTAATGAACACCCTGTATATATATATATATATATGAAATGGCGACGGTTCTTAAAGTTAATGTTTTTTTGTCATTAAAATTATAATAGTTTTAACCGCCGTCATTTTGAAAATATAAAAGCAAACTTAATGATAATTTGAGAATATTTTTTTCTTTAGCCATTAAATATGTGTGCGAAATTTGGTTTCTGTATCTTACAAAATTATTTATATATAACGATTTTGGTATAAAATACAAATTGGCGGCTATCGGCTAAACGAAGGATTTTACGACATATGTTTATTAGAAATTTTTTGTTTATTTTGATGAGTACTATCACCCCTCGAAGTTTGTCCCCGACTTTAATGAACACCCTGTATATATATATATATATATATATATATAATATATAAATTGTGTGTTTTTTTGTATGTTTTAGCAATTCACACACATACATTACGGTACATTAGGTAAAAGATAAAAGCTTTTGTAGATATTAAATATGTTTTTCTTTCTTGATGCCCTAAATCATTATTTGTGTTTATTTCTTTATATTGTTATGCGTGTTTTAAACCTCGTAAATTATTGTATTAAAAAATATAATTTTGGATTTAATTGAATAGTGTGGACATTTCTTTGTTTTTTATGAGTTTGTATTGAGTTTTATTTAATGAATATTTATCTATTATTTTTTCTTTCATTTGTAATACCATTTTCTAATTTTTTTATCATGGTAAACACAAATTATAAGGAGAAGTAATTTCAAGATTATACACTATTTGTACCTTCAGCTCTTTTCATTAAATCAATCGTGTTAATAACAATGTGTTTACATCATCCCCTTCCAGCCTACTGTTTAGGTGATAGGTAACCTTATCAGAGAAATCCTCTTTAACATTAAATAAATTATTTTTTCCCAAAGAAGTGACGTTTTTAAAAATACCCCCTTCACAGCAGACCTGCGTCCTTAGCAAATTTCCAAATCAATAATAATAATATATGACAAGTTTGATCAAAGTCTTTTGATAAACGTGAGAATTATTTGCCTATTCTCCATAAGATTAACATGGGGAAGAGTGTGCAGGTTTGCTGCTGTGAGGAACACTGAAAATAGGCATTTCTACCATAAAAATTTTTATTTTTAACATTAAAACCAACTTTCATCAACATCTGTCTATAAATAAAGGAATTTGCCTATTCCCTATATGATTAACATGGGAAAAGAGTGTGCAGGTTTGCTGCCATGGTAAACACATAAACTATGATTTTTAGGCCCTAAACATTTGAAGCATAAGATCTCAACCACATGAAGGCAGACACCAACTTTAATCCAATAATATTGATTGATAAGTGAAATATTAATTTTCTTTATCCTCCATAAGATTAACATTGGAGCCCCAAAAAACAATTTACTGTCTTTAGATGTTTTAATATTTCCGTAACCATTGGAGATAGAGTAAAACTTGAAGGAGTTTAATTGTGTAGTTTTTTTAGCTAATTCGATTGGTGAAAGTTAAAATTTAAAATTCTTTAAATTACATATTAAAAATGCAAAAAACTCAATTTTTTAGTACAAAACTCCTTCCCCCCAGACTACCTGTTCCCATTGACCGAAATGTCTGGTTTACACACTCGCCTCGTTCCTACAATTAGGAATACATGTCTTTATCAAATTTGGTCTCGATTGGACAATTTTTACGAGGGTTATCACACACACACACACACACACATATATATAAATTTTGACACCTATATAATAACGGGGGTTTGACGCCTTAGGCTACCAAAAAGATAAACCATTTTAATTGTTAAATAGGTGTCGAGGCTAATATCTACAAGGTTTTTTGTTACTCTAGCCCAAGTAGCACATATATGTCACCAAAAAAGCTCTATAAGTGAAAAAAAAACTTACTTATAATTTGGATTTAACCCTAGAAATGGCAGTCGTAATTTACGACGCATTTACATATTCAATAAGAATTGGCAGGTGGAGGCATCTGTGGTCAGTTTAGTGAATTTGTTAGACACTATCGCCTACGTGACCATTTTGCCATCTGAGGTCAAACAACCGAAACTGCTCTCGTAGTACACTAGCCTGCCACCAGGCAGGTCTTATAATTATGTAAGCGCTTTCAACTCCTATGCACTGGTGGCCTAACCGGCTAAAGTGCTGCGCTGACGAGCATAACGTTCTAGCCATTCGGAAGTGCTAGGGTTCGAATCCCGACCATGAGCAATCCCAATTTGGCTTGAAAATGTGTGGTGTAGCGGAGTGGAGGGCCCACCTTAAATAAACGGTGACCGGCTTGGGTGGAAGTAGACGGCATTTGTAGGCTTCATTGGGATTGCAGTGGACACCTGTATTGCTTTTGTGGTTAGTGGTTATAAGGGGGGGGGGCATGTTTTATGTTATAGACCTGCCCGGTGGCAGGCTCGTGTACTACGAGAGCAGTTTCGGTTGTTTGCCCCCAAATGGCAACACGGTCACATAGGCGATTGTGTCTTAACAAGTACACTAAACTCACGACAGATGCCTCCACCTGCCAATTCTTATTGAATATGTAAATGCGTCGTAAATTACGACTTTGCCATTTCTAGGGTTAAACAAAAAAAGCATAATCATTCCCCTTCCTTATAACCACTAAACACAAAAGTAAAACAGGTGTCCCCCGCAATCCCATCTAACCCTAGAAGTTGACTCCTGTTTTGCTCTTGTAGTTTAAAAGCACGAGTATAAGGAGGGCATGTTTTATGCTTTTTTAGCAAATTTCCCATAGGGAAGAAGCTATTACCATAGGTCTCATGGCGAGACTACACCCTAGAAGTGGCATGCTTTTTACTCTTAACTGTAACATAAAAATAATTACTAATATCTTCTTAAAACATCAAAGTTTAGACAAAGAAAGCATAAAACATGCCCCCCCTTTATAACCACTAACCACTGAAGCAAAACAGGTGTCCACTGCAATCCCAATTAAGCCTACAAATGCCGTCAACTTCCACCCAAGCCGGTCACCGTTTATTTAAAGTGGGCCCTCCTCTCCGCTCTACCACACATTTGCAAGCCCAATTGGGATTTCTCATGGTCGGGATTCGAACCCTAGCACTTTACGAGTGGCTAGAACGTTACGTTCATCAGTGCAGCGCTTTAGCCCATTAGGCTACCAGTGCATAGGAGTTGAAAGCGCTTACTTGGTTATATATAATGTGTGTGTCTGTGAACACGATAACTCTCGTAAAAATGGTCCAATCGAGATTTGCCCCCAGAGGGCAACATGGTCACGTAGCCGACAATTCATAACAAGTTCACTAAACTGATATCGATCAATCGGAAGGGGTAGTTTGGGGGGGTTTTGTACCTCAAAAATGGGGTTTTGCGTTTTTCCCATGTAATTTTTTAAAATTTCAAATTTTATCTTTCACTATTAGAATCAGCTTAAAAAACTGCACAATTAAGTTTCTTCAATATTTTTAGATTAAACTTGGTATTTACCTTCATGTTGTTGATACCCACCTGTTTATGCTTAAAAATCATAGTTTATGTGTTTATCATGGCAGCAAACCTGCATACTCTTTTCCCATGTTAATCATATATGGAATAGGCAAATTCCTTTATTTATAGACAGATGTTGATGAAAGGTTTTAATGTTAAAAATAAAAATTTTTGTGGTAGAAATGCCTACTTTCAGTGTTCCTCACAGCAGCAAACCTGCACACTCTTCCCCATGTTAATCTTATGGAGAATAGGCAAATAATTCTCATGTTTATGGACAGATTTTTATAAAACTTGTCATGTATTATTGATTTGGAAATTCGCTGAGTACGCAGGTCTACTACGACAGGGGTATTTTATGTTATATTAGTACGGTAATATTTTTACGTTACAGTTAAAAGTAAAAAGCTTGCCACTCCTAGGAAAGGGCGCTAGCCGTCCAGTAAGGGTTAACTTAGTTAACAGCCTTTATATATTTATATCTCATCGCAGCAAACCTGCAAACTTACTATGATGGGAGTTACTATGAAGTTCTATAAATTTGCCTACTCACACCAGCATGCTACATGCGATCTCGTTAAATAAATAATACATTTGACAGAATGTACATCAGGAGTGGTTTGTGTCCTGACTGGTTGCGCATGATTGTGAGTTTTTAATCTACCCTGACTCTTGTTCTCACTGTTGTGTTGATGCGTTTTTTACAGGAAAATCCTTGCCAGCATCCAGTGATAGTATTTAAAAATGTAAACTTAGCAGATCTGATGGCTATCATAGAGTTTATTTACAAAGGAGAGGTGAGTGTCTTGCAAGATCAGCTTGAGTCATTTCTAAAAACGGCTGCAATACTCGAGGTTAAGGGACTGACAAACAATGAAAATGATATTGAAGAGTTTAGTGAGCCAGTGATGGTGAGTATAGCAAAAATATTTATTTGTAATAATTTAATCTAATTTTGTAGCTTAGGTTATAGCAGGAATATCTAAAGAAAAAGTAGTTATATAGTGATGTCACCAAATTTCCCCAAGATTGAAACTAGTGAAGTCATCTTTAATTTAGAATTTTCAACAATTCAGTTGTACTTCAATTCAATTATCAAGTATGAAGAAGACTGCTCAAAAATATTATGTTCATCAAGAATAATTTTGGAAATTCACTGAGTACGCAGGTCTGCTGCGACAGTTATATTTTTTACAGACTCCTACATAATTAAATAAAAACAATGTTAGTTTACCAGTCTAAATCATATTTAGGTCTTTGTAGCAATTGATTCATGCAAGGACGGCTATGGGCGCCTGCAGCATTCATCACCAAAACTTAAAATTTCTTGTTGGGGGCTATGGACGCACATAGGTGATCATACATAATTTTTATATATTTTGTCTATATCTTACATAGAGTAAAAGATGTAGCACAAATAAATTTAATTTTAAATGCATTTGAAAAAATAATAAAGCAGCTCTTGGGGAAAGGATTGTTAATTCTTACATAGCAGTGAACGTGTTAAAGAAAATTAAATTGAAAAAGGAACATAAAGAAAATTGAAGTATACTTTTAACGTCACAATACCGAAGAAGCGATAAAGTAAAATTAACCCTTTGAGGACCAGAGCCATTTTATAATTTTTATATAGGTCTGAATTTTTTTAAATGCCCTAAGTCAGTATGATATGCAAAAAAGACCACGTGAAATCAGCACTTTTGAAATCGTTTGTAAAAAGGTTTGTACTGAGACCTATTTTTAAGATGATTTTTTACTAAAATGCTAATCATTAGTTACCTGATCAACTAATAATAATATATTTTATTGATGTTAGATTTTAAAATACAGTAGAACTTGGATAATTCGAACCTCAAGGGACCAGAAAAAATTCGAATTATCCAAAAATTTGAATTAGAAAAGTGGTTGAATTAATCAATCTAATATCATGTTTTAACATTGTATATTAAAAAGTTTGGTTGATGAAGATATTATTGATTGAAAATCCTAATTTTTGTTAAATGTTGATAACGTGTTTGGAGGGATCCCGAAACTTTAGCTATTTCAAACTTTTTCTCATCCCTTCTCTACCTCCTTGATCGCCGCTATTTATTCTTGCAACGTCAGAGATTTGTAGGTTCGCTTTAACGAAGCCATCATATAGGCCTACACGACGTGTTAACATGAACGCACACAAAGTCACAAATGCCAACATGAAACAAAGACGACGAATATCGGAAAAAATACCATCAATGATACACACGCTACAGAATTGCGCCGGCGCCGTGTAGTAACAGACTAGAAATGTCAATGTTGTGATTTATGAGCAGTAGCGGACTGGTGAGGGGGAGGGGTAACTTGTGACCAGCAGGTGTAAGTGCTATGAGAAGGGTTGGCGGGGGGTGAGTGCGTAGATCTAACTAAAAATAGTCTGCGGACAGGAAGTATGAACTTCGTTTCCTGGAAAATTGCACACAATGACTTGTTCACTTTATAAATTTACGCTGTAAAAACTTCGAATTATCCAAGAAATTATTCGAATTAACCAGGATATTTTAACATTGTTTTTATATAAAATTCTAGGGACCATGACAAAATTTCGAAATAAAGAAGTTTTCGAATTACAGAAGTTCAAATTATCCACGTTCCACTGTATAAATATCTGAACTGCAAGTAATATAATAATTGAAATGGGTTCTTTTTTTAAATTTAACTTTTAACAGATAACAAATAATGAATAATACAGTATTACTATAGAATCTTATTTAAATTATTATTACTTCGCTAGAGCGTGTAGACATTTTCACGGGATTTTGACTAAGAATAAAAGTGTTATCATAGAATATGTTGTTGTTTACTGTTGTTTTTGTTCACAACAGCAAACAAACAGACGATTAACTGTCTAAGTGGCAGACCGACGAAAAACTTTTATTGCAGGTTGTGGGAAGTGTCAGGCGACATAAAATGTCAATTAATGTAACTTTTTTCTATTACATTTTAAGCATTCCAAACTCTGATGGATGGGGATAATTCTTACATCAATTGAAAGCTAGGATTCTGGAGATGTATTTTATTACGACAATAAGTGTTGTAGCATTAGTATATCAATTTTGTCAGCCTACTTTTAGCGTCCCTCACAGTGGCAAACCTGCATACTCTTTTCCCATGTTGATCTTATGCAGAATAGGCAAATAACTAACTCGTATATTTATTGACAGATATTAATAAAACTTGACATATAATATTATTGATTTGGAAATTTGCCAAATAGGCAGGTCTGCTGCAAGGGGGGTATTTTTTGGCCTCTGGGCAACTAAATATGAAAAATAACATGGTCCTGGGCTTAAGTCTTACATGAGACCTATGGTAATAGCTTCTTCCCTATGGGAAATTTGCCAATAAACGGTATCAGTGGACTGTAAAGAAGAACGTATGTATTTTTTTATTGGTTAAAGTTTATCTAAATATAATTTAATAATTTACAGAAAAACAAAGTTAAATTAATTGTTAGAATTTTATGGGGGGAAACCCCACCCTACCCGATAATAAAAAGCTTTTTTTAGGGGGTTTTGTTGGGTAATGTGACCTTACACTGCATACCAAGTTCCATAAAAAACGGTTGGGAAGTAAGGAAGAAATTGATTTTTTAATATTCTCCATAAGAATAACATTGAACGCTCTCAGACGACGTACTGAGTTAATCATGGACAGTAAATTTAACTTTTCTCTGGAACCGTTAGTCGTAGACAAATATAATAATTTTTTTAGTATTTTAAGCTGGTTTCAAATTATTATACTTTACTGTTTTTGCGGGAAACTTTATTTCTACAGACATACGGGTGGTGTCATATTATTCAATACTATATGCACTATAAACTATAAAATTTTAATCAAAATCGTTAGTCATTTTTGAGAATTTTTGATTTGTTATATTTTTAAGGGGTTTTGGGGGTGAACTACCCTTAAAAAAATACAAATAAAACACCTGGACATAATTAGATCTAAATCGGACCAGTTGTGGACTGTTATGTTGGTCCGGAAGTAAAAAGAACAATAAATAAATAATGTAAGTCTAGCGAATCAAGAAACTATTTCCTCAGTATTTTGGGGAGAAATAAATTTTGAATGTGAGTTTTATACCCAGGAGAAAAATAATTTTGAAAGTATTAATACTTTAAACAAAATATACTGAGCCAAATTGTTGATACATCAACCTTTCAAAACAATTATGTTTTGAATGATGAGTTTGCAAAAATGGCTTTACACATTATTCTATATATCTTTAGTTCTATGTAGGATAAATAATACTAAGTGAAATTATTATATATCACTGAATTACAGATAGACGGAGAAAATTTGCAAACAAGTCCAGTTGGTAAACAGCAGATCATTTCAGAAGAAATATATTATATTGAGGCGGATTCTGAAATATCTGCCATAAAAAGTCCTCCAGCAAAAAAAAGAAAAACAAATGTTGAAGAAAACCCTAATGGAAGAAACATATCAACTGAAGATGTTACTATAAAAAACGAGATAGAAGAAATTTACATTTGTTATGAGAAGAACATTAAATCTGAAACCCCAGGGTCTAAAATTTCACCTCAGCAAGGGGTTCCTACGTCTTCAAAAGATAATGGTAAGTCAATTTCATAGTATCTTCAACTCCTTATAATCAGCCTTTTTGGCAATTTCTTTGTGAAAATAGAACTATTACCTTGGTCGTCATAACAAGAAATAGACCCAGGCTGGAACAAAGGTTTTTTCCATGAGGTCCCCAGATGGCAAAAACATAGTTTGTTTCTCTCTCTGTGGTAAATAATAATTTAAATAAATATAAATAAAATAATTTAAAATTGTCAAAAATTTGTTGTATTATAATTTTATCTTTATAGTTTTGATTGTTGTAATACGTAAGAGAGGGCTTTAATAGACCTACTATTGTAACATGAAATCAATCAATCTCTTTCTCTCACTCTTTCCCAATCTCTCTCTCTCTCTCTCTCTCTCACACACACACACACACACACACACATGGTAAAAGAGGGCTTTAACCCTCCCAGTAGCAATCAACATGCCCGTGTCGATGGCAATGAAAAGTGATTATTAGCATCTATTTATCGTGATTATATTCAGTGATTCTTAGTCAACAATTACCATCATAGTGCTGCCATCTACGAACTAATGCAGGAACTAATGCGTCTTGAAGTCGCTTTCGTGCCGTCAGGCATGGCACTAGGAACTTTTCCGCCATGGACAGAATGACAACCGCCCCCATACATCCTGTCTAATTGTTTTGTGTGGACTTTACCGCTTCTTTGTGCCGAACTAAAATGTCTCCATTATGATGTGATCACACAGCAGTGTCTCTAAATTCTCTAATAATAATACGTCCAAGTGTAAATTGCACATTAAAAAATTATTTTGTTTTCATAACTTGGCTCATGTTTACAGTTGCTGAGATCTATTTTTAATTTTTTTAATTTGACTAAAAATATACCTAAAATTAATAAAGTATTTTACTCATTTTTAAAAATTTCCTGTTCCTTGCTGCTGCCCTGGACGGCCGCCCGTTTCGCCAATCTGGGCCGGCCAACCCTGTGTCCTTCTAGAGTATGCTTTTTATAGCCAGCCAAATAAGCACTTTCTCATTTGGTGATCCTTTGGTGTAGTGGTCTAAACCTTTGTACTGACGAGTGCAACGGTTGAAACTAATCGGAAGGACGAGGGTTCGAATCCCAAATCAATCCCAATTTGGCTTGCAAATGTGTGGTACAGGGGTGGGAGAGCCCACCTAAATTAAACGGTGACTGCCTTGGGTGGAAGAGGCTTGATTGGGATTGTAGTGGACACCTGTTTTGCTTCCTTTACGTCTGTATGATTAAGGGGAGGCATGTTTTGTGTGTTTTTGTTGTTGTTTATAATTAGTATTTTAAGCAGAGTTACAAATCAAAGTAAAAATAGAAAACACAAATTAAGTTCGAAATCTCCGCCACTCATACGGTTAATAGGCCTTTTATTGTAACTTAAAATAAATAAATCAATCAATCACTCACGCTCAACCATTTTTCAACCATCTTTTGTTTTTGGGTAATATGTCGGCTAAACACATTTATGAAGCACAATTATTATAGTTAAATTACGTAGATATGATTTTCAATTCTGTTCAAACCCAAAAATCTGTATGTGCAAATCCCTTGTTAAGGGAAGAGTAAAGTTTAGAGTACACAACAAAAACAAACCAGATAAGTAAAGCTCTACATGGTTTCTGATTCACCGATGTAAATATTTTGAACTACATTCACTGGGAAAACTGATAACAGTTCCATTATTGTATTGTTTCGCAGATTTGGATGCAAGTGTTAAACAAAAGTTGGAGACGTTTTTGACTGGCGTGGTAGTAGGCAGGACAAGAGCCGCCATCTTTGCATCAAAACATTTCTGCGTTCAGCACACATCTAGCTGTTGTAGCGGAAAGTCTCTATCTTGCTTTTGGTTTCCTTGCTGTGACTAGTTAAATTGTGTGCTGCAATAGAAAATCCTGTCTCTTGTAAAGTGTGTTCAGTCAATTGGTTTTTGTTGGCTAACAACTGTAAACAAATTGAAATCCATCGCCAGCTCTGTGGAGTGGAAATACTCTACGGGAATGGAATAAGAAGTGAAAGCAGAGTGAGGCAGCGGTGTATTGATTTCAAACACAAAATGTGAAAATCAATGTGCAATACGAAGGGCATAGTGTTAGGCATAGCCAGGTTAATAAAAATTTGTTTAGAGAAATCAATGGAATAGTTTGTGAAAATAACATTTTCATGATTACTAAACTCTGAGAATATTTTTCCAAAATTTCATGAAGTTTTTTTCACTACGCATTCCCAAAAAAACTAACAAGAGGTCCATACTCAGTCAGGAAGAAAAGTCATGGCAACTGTTCTGTGGGACAATGAGGGTGTGATTCCGGTTGGTTTTCTCGAACAAGACTCAAGAATTAACAAAGAAAGGTACTGTGAAACACTGAAAAATAATGGTGGACGATACAAAAAAAGCGTTGTGGCAAAATTTCTATAAAAATTTTTTTTCTTCACAACAATGTACGTCTTCAAACAGCCAATCGTACTCAACAGCTCCTGAATGATTTTGGGTGAGAGAAATTAATTTATTCTCCGTACAGCCCGGACCTAGTCCAAAACCACTACCACATCTTTCTAGCGATAAATGCCCCTTCGCTAGTGACCCCAAAATAGCGCCGGGATTATTAACCAGTAGTTAAGTTCTCAGGTGTTAGATGTTGGAATAATTCAATTCAATTCAATTCAAAACATCTTTATTTGTGTGTAACATGGATATACATGAATAGTGTCACAAACAACAAAATGATTCAAACTAAGAAAAAAAACAAGAATTAAATTTTGCTTAAAACTAGGTTACAGCTCCTCTAAAGAGTAAATAGCTTTGTTGATAAGGTATTGCTTTAATTTATTTTTGAATTTGTTATATGACTACCTCTGTTATGGACTTAGGAATTTTGTTGTAAAATTGTGAACCCGCATATTTAGGTTTATTTTTCAAAATCTCTAATTTATGGGAGCTTAAAGCGAGGGATCCCCGAGTTCTGGTATTATGATCATGATTATCACCGACGAACTCCAATTCATTAAATTTCTTTTTTACATACAAAACAGTTTCAAAAACATATATTCTATAGACAGTCATGATGTTTTCTGATTTAAAATATTCTTTAACTGAAGTTTGTGGTTCTAGATTACAAATTATTCTTAAGGCTTTTTTTTTGCATAATCAAAATATAATTTAAATTATTTTTAGTGGTGGCACCATACAGTGAAATCCCAAAGGAAATCAATGAATGAATATAAGAGAAATAAACAATTTTGAGTGTTTCCTTATCACAATAATGTTTTAACCGAATTAAAGCATAGAGACCAGAAGAGGTTTTAGTGAGTAATTTTTCAACATGGCGATTCCATTTGAGAGTGTTCTCTATTTCTAATCCTAAAAATTTAATGCAGTTTTTAACTTCAATTTTTTTGTCAAGGACATTAATATATGGTAGGGTAGTGTTTTGAGAAGCTCGGGTTTAAAAATACATAATATTAGTTTTTTCAAAATTTAAAAGCAAATTATTGGAAATAAAAAAGTTGTTTAATATAGTTAGGTCTGACTTGATTCTAATATCTAACTCAGAAAATGTTGAAGCTGTCACTTTTAAATTAGTGTTATCAGCTTACTGGCATAATTTGCTTCAATCACTAAGCAGGGGGAAGTCTTTGAAGTAGCAAATAAATAATAAAGGGCCTAAGATGGATCCCTGTGGCACACCAAATTTAACTGTTGTAGTTGAAGATCGATAAGGAATTTTATAGTTTTTGGTATTGTGGTAGAAAATTTCAACAAACTGCTTTCTATCATAAAGGTAAGATTCAAACCAGCTTAAGGCATTTTTCTTAATTCCCAATTTATTTAATTTTGTAAGCAGTAAGTCATGTGATACTGAATCAAAGGCTTTGCTTAAGTCCATGAACAGACCTGCAACTTTGCCTTTGTTATCTAAGGTATCTATGACTGATTCAATGAAATCTATAGCTGCTGTGATGACAGATCGACCACTGCGGAAACCATGTTGACAGTCTTCAAATAGATTATTTTTTTCGAGAAAATATACCAATTGATTATAAACTACCTTTTCATAAATTTTTGAGATTGATGGTAACAAGGCAATGGGGCGATAATTTGAAACTTCTTGTTTGTCACCTTTTTTGAAGAGCGGTTTTAATTTAGTGAATTTTAGTTGGCCAGGGAAAATACCAGAAATTAATGAAGAATTTACTAAGTGTGTAATTGGTTTCAGTAACGCAGATTTAGCTTTTTTAAGAAGTACCACAGGGACATCATCACACCCTGAAGTATAAGAGTTTTTTAAGCTACAAATAATTTTATCAATGTCTTTCTCATCAACAAAGCTAAAACTAAAATTATTTTCAAATAAAAGTATACCATCTCCAGTATTACAACAATGATTGACTTTCACTAACTCTGGATTGGAAAAAGTAAGCCTGTTTTTATCTACAACGTTTGTAAAGTAATCATTGAAATAATTACAATTGAACTGAGGATCATTACATATTTTATCATTTATTTTTAATTGCACATTTTGAAAAGTCATTGAACTAGTTCCTACTTCTGAATTAATAATCATCCAAGTTGTTTTGTTAACATTATTGGAATTAATAATTTTCTTTTTATAATATTCTTTCTTAAAAGCCTTCAATTTTGCTCTATAACACTTAGTCATGTTTTTTACATTGTTAAGCAAAACATTACATTTAGAATCCCTGGCTATTTTACTGAGACCAATTATGTTTTGCCTTTCTGACCTAAGTTTATTTGATATACATTTCTTTTTTAAGGGCTGTCTTGAAAGAAATTTAGGAAAAAAGTTATTAAAATGACCCATAAATGTCTTTAAAAACGTGTCATACTTGTTTCCAACTGGTGAAAAGAAAAGGTCCTGCCATGTTTCATTTTCCAAAGTTTTGACGAATTGTTCAATATTAGAGTCTATAAATTTTCTTTTATATTCAAAATAAAAGTTAGAAGATTTATTTAATAAGTTTTTCTGTTTCTTATGCTCTTTAATTTCCATTGTTTGGCCATCATGGTCTGAAAGCTGTGTATTAATCCCTATTACTTTATAAAATTTTTGATCTAGATTTGTAAAAATATTATCAATGGCTGTTTTTGTTGAATCTGTGATCCTGGTTGGAAAGTCAACCAGTGACTTAAAACCGTTAGCCTCTACAATGTGCAGTAATTTATTCCTATTACAATAATTTAAATCAAGTACATCTATATTTATATCTAAAACCACATGTTTGTATTTGAAGTTCAAAACCTCAAGCATAATATTTAGTCTCTGAATAAACTCAGTTTCGTTGTTTTTAATGGGATTCCTGTAACAACCAACTACTAACAAGCTACTCCCCTTTATAACATTACTGACCTCTACCATGCAACATTCAAAAATTTGTTCGGAGATAAGGTTTTGAATTTCTGGCAAAATAATTTCTTTGCAGTTAACGAAAGGCCTAGACAATATAATAACCCCCCCACCCCTAGATTTATTGCGCCCAAAGCTGGCAATAGGATTATAGCCATTAACATGCAGTCTTGGGAAAGTTGATTTAAGCATTTTATGCTCAGTCAAGACAGCTATAAAAGGATTAAGCTCAGTCAATGTTATATCCAATGATTCCAAAGATGAAACTATACCTCTAATGTTTTGGTGGAAAATACTTAAATTGACTTTGTTTGTTTTGTATTCATTAAAACTAAAAAAGGATCCTTAGGTTTTAAGTTATGTGTAGACTCATTCACCGCTATCACATCACTATTCACTTCACGAACCCTCATATGGACTTTATCCCCCCCACAACACTCACTGCTTGAGGCCGGAGAGGCGTAGAGCTTTGCTTCAATCCATTATTAGAAGTCCCATGGCTGCTACAGGTGTCATCAGTTGGTGGAGCAGCAAGAGGACTTGATTGTAGTAATGATTGACTTTCATAATGTTGCACACAGGCGTTAACTTTTGGAATTTCTTGCATATGTAGACTGGACTTCTCTAAAATGATGTTTGTGGGATTAGTTGTATTACCACATCTTAACTCGGAAGTTGGCAGGTAGACAGGTCTTGTTATAGAGATAAGCTGTTTAAGTCGACGCTGGAAATCTTCATGTGACAAACCGTTTCTCAACTGTCAAAAAGATTTTTGGTAGTGAGACACAATGGTAACAGTTGCACCAGTAGCCCACTGAAATTTTCTTACATTGGTAATAAAGTGGTATAGCTCTATCTTGTCCCGCACACAGCCAATTGGCGAACAAATTAGGTGGTTAAGGCCTTTTCTTTTGAAGTCTTCTGTCAAATTCAGAAAAGCCCTGTCATAATCATATAACTCAGGTTTTCCATAGTACCTGTCTTTAGTGATAAGACTGTATACAGAGGCACCATCTTGAAATTTCTGTAAGGCTAGATGTTCAGTTAAACGATCTTCAGGCCCAGGTTTACCAAAATTGTTCTTGAATACCACAGCCACACCAGCAGACATGTGTCGGGGGTCCTCAAAGTCAGTGGAGATTGAATGTGCAAAGCCTACATTTTTAGAGTATTTATGCTCCGCAATCATTTTTGACATAAAAGTATCTGTCACGGTAATTTTTGGAGAAATTTTCTCTATATTAAGATTATATTGTGTAAGAATTTCTTTGATTTTGTTAGTGATAAGATACACCAATTTATTTTTGCCGCTGTTATTAATGTGAAGGCCATGTGTTGTGTAAAATGAAAACGTTTAAGTTGGTTAATATCAATAATATGCACATTGTCCATTCTAGCCACTAATTCCTTGATATAGTTGTTTACAAGGTCAATTTGACGATGGAGAGAATAATTTTCATGTAGATCGTATCTTCTTGGAATCGTAGTTAAAATAATCGGCCTATTTGCACTCATGTCTTGTAGATTTTTTTCTAGTTTAGAGTAAATGGGGTACAAGTCCTTTTGAAGTGTATCATTAGTCCCTCCCATAAGTACTGTGATGTCATCTGTCGAATGTGAAGCGGATTCAACAACCTGAATCATGCGAGCATTTGGCATCACAAAGCCTGTAGTCCTAATTTTTCCTGGATATTCATCTCTCAATATTTTACCAATGCCTCTTCCCTGGCTGTCTGAAAAACTGTCACATTTAGTTCACGTTTATACATACAGATTTTACTGGAGCGATTAGATGATTTTCTCTTCTTATTCTTGGGTGGCTGTTTTAAAGTAATTATTGGAGAGTCACCATCTGAGGTAGAATCCTCCAAAACACCCAATGCACCAAACATGTTACATAATGGCATGGTCTCTTGTCTATCCACATCTATCTTTAACTGAGGACTTATTTTTGTTGATTTAAAGGCTTTTGAGCGCCTCACTTCAGTCCATTCATTATTCTCCTTGTTTGCAAACTTAGATGTGTTGGTTGGAATGGAAGTAGAACTGACACTTAAATAACTATGAGCTGTAGCATTCTGCAAAGCAGTTAGGGCTTGCTGAAACATTACTAACTTCAATGTTTCTCGGGTTAGAAATATGTAATTATTGTCATAAATTAAGTAAGCAACAGTAGAACGCTTCACCACTATATCTGCCTCCTCAATTCTCAGTTGATGAAACAAATTTTCAACATCAAGCGTAGTTTGATTTGACATTAACTGCAAGAGAATATCAACAAACAGCAGCATGTAAACTCCACAGTCTACTGTATTAAAACCCTGCTGTGGGCACTTAACATTTTTTAATTGAGGTGCCTTACAATGTTTATGAATATGTTTATAAATTTTGGTTGCAATAACATTGGCTGAGTTCCAGATGTATTTGCCAAGAGAGTCAAAATAATAAAAAACATTTTCAGTTTTACTATATATTAATAAGCTCCAATACGAGCCACCTACTAAATCATTAGCTTTAGCATCATTCACAGGTATTATTATGAATGATTTTTCATTCAGTTTCAATGGTTCCAAGATACACTCAAGATCATCCAAACATTTAACTGCATGACCAATGACTGGATTAATTAAGCAAGTGCTGTCATTAACAAAATCACCACGCAGAATGTCAAAATATTTTGCTATACTATCATCTGTTAACCATTCCTTAGACATTAGATCCAAAGTAGGAGAGGCATTATTGCAAGTTTGAGTCTCTGTTGCATTTGTAGCTGCATTGTTACTGTCGAGACTCAAATTATTATTAGACACTCCAAGGGGTTCTTTGGCTAGACAACTGTCATTTTGAGAATTTGATAAAGTAGCAGGCGTAATTACATGAATAATTGGAGTTACGATTGAATCACTTGATTTGGTTGAAACAGAGTTTATGGACTCCTGGCTTGAAGACTCATTTACACTACAGAAAGACAAATCAGTACTTTGTTTGAAATTCATTATTGGTGATGGTGGATTGATATTATTTAGATTCTTATTGCGGACATTTTCCATCACGATATTATGTAAAACAAAGTTTCACGACGTTTCGGGATCTGGAATCTGATCCCGTCCTCAGGTGGATTAATATCTAAAACATAGCACAATTAATTAACATATAATCCGGACCAAACCGGTATAAAGCTGAAAACATAAAAGTTTAAAGCAGTCAAAAAAACTTACAAACGAACCATACACTAACCATTACACACAAAAGAAACCAACCACGTCCGCTCGTCACGGAGACCCAAAGACAACTGAAAGAAATTGGCGTGTCGCACCGGAACCGGAAACAAAATGGCCGCCGCCAAAATCCGAAATCCAGGCGAAACACGTCCAACAGGATTTATTATTATTATTTTATACTAAAATGCAAATCCTATCTAATGTACCTGAAAAAATTAATTGTAGTACAAAGTTAACTTTACAGAGCAAAAAACCCATTATTTTTACATTTTTATGCTTTAAACAAAAACCTAATGCCCCTTACGAGCTTTACTACGAGTTAGCATACCATGAGAATTTTGTTTCGGATATATATGAATATCATTTACCGGTACTTTATTTTCCCTATCCTTAAGTTCTTTACTAAGAATTGGCAGCCACAATGGCCGGATCTCAACCGAAGATTGACTAATTGGATGGTCTGCTAATTTCATGTAGGTGGCTTCAATTAGTTTTCTTTTGAAAAAATGAGGTTCCCGGTGTATTATCTTAGCTTCTTCGAAATACATTTGGTGATTTTCAGACCAGCAATGGTGGGAAATTTTTGACTTTTCAACTAAGCCCTTTCTCGTATTTTCCCTATGTTCCTTTATTCTAATGGTCTTTTTGTCTCGCCATAGTACGGCCTTAAACCACCAGCTTTATACCGGTTTGGTCCGGATTATATGTTAATTAATTGTGCTATGTTTTAGATATTAGTCCACCTGAGGACGGGATCAGATTCCAGATCCTGAAACGTCGTGAAACTTTGTTTTACATAATATCGTGATGGAAAATGTCCACAATAAGAATCTAAATAAATCAGTACTGTTATGTTTTTTTTGAGAAAAATTAAAAACATCAATGTTAAGGCGAAGATTTTTTTTTAAATATATTTTTCCAGCTCCTTTTTAGATCTAAATAATTTTCCCCCAGGGGATTTAATGTAAATATCAACTTTTCCCTTACTTAGACCATTTTTCCTCAATTTCTCTTCTCTTGCCCAACCCCTAGGTAAATTTTGATTTCTGGTGCAATAATTATTTTGGGAAGTATTCATTTTGTTTGAGTAAATTGGGTGTCTATATGAATTATTTTGAAAACGGATTATACGTGAAAACCGGTTTAAATATATAATTTTATTTCAGTTCAAATCAGAATAATAGACAGCCAAATATCAGCATAAAAGGGAAACAAGATTCTAAAGCCTTATAAGAATTTCCCTTATCAGGTGTGTAGAAGACACATTCACATACAACCAGTTAGAATGAGACCCAATCCACAAGCCACTATCAGTTAGATCAAAGGTCAACTCTCTCCAGCTGCACCTGCTAAATGCCTTATCACTGGTCTTATCTTACACAAACCTCTGAATATTCTTGATAAATTAATGGAAAAACCTAAATAAATTTAAACCGATAACCTATTAGAAAAAACCAGTTTCAAACTATTGCACAGATAATTAAATTGAGTATTTTCATATAAAAAATTTTCTGTATAGTCAAACATTTCCACTGAAACTCACAAAAAATTGAGGAGCACTACTGACACATGTTTGATAGCAACAAGGGCTTCCCCCACCTCCTCCTCCACCTAATAGAAAGCTTATGTCACACTATTATAAGAGTCTTAATCTAAATGGGGAGTACATTGAAAAAGTAGCTTAAGAATACCTTTTAAATAGATGTATTAAGAATATTTTCTTTCACATTATTAATTTTTTTATTTCAAAACATCTGCTACCTTCGGGACAAAACCCCCCAAAATACCCGTTCCCATTGACCGATATGTCTGGTTTACAAACTCGTCCAAACAAATTTGGTCATGATCGGACCATTTTTACGAGAGTTATCGTGTTCACAGACACATATACATATATACAGGGTGTTAATTAAAGTCGGGGACAAACTTTAAGGGTTGATAGTACTCATCAATATAAACAAAAAACACCTATAACCATTCGTCTAAAAATCCTTCGTAGTACTTATCAATATAAACAAAAAATCACCTATAACCATTCGTCTAAAAATCCTTCGTAGTACTCATCAATATAAACAAAAAATCACCTATAACCATTCGTCTAAAAATCCTTCGTTTAGCCGCTAGCCGCCATTTTGTATTTTTTACAAAAAACGTTATATATCAAGAACTATTTAAGATACAGAAACCAAACTTTGCACACATATTTATTGGTCAAAGAGGAAAATATTTTTAAAGTTTCATTTAATTTGCATTTATATTTTCAAAATGGCGGCGGTTAAAAATATTTTAATTAAAATAACAAAAAAAACATTAACTTTATAAAATTTTTACAAGATACAAAAAAGATTGGAATTTTAATTTCAAATCGAACGGTACTTTGGTGAACGAAATCCGTCCACGGATAACCGAGAAAATGCAGGTTTAATGTTACATTACAGGGCCCACGCGCCACCGCAGCGCGGCCATGGCAAAGAAGCCGCGTTGTGCCAGCTGAACTCCGCTTCTAGCCACGGCCGCGCCGCGGTGACGCACGGGCCCTGTAATCTAACGTTAAAAGTGCACTTTCTCGGTTATCCGTGGACGGATTTCGTTCACCAAAGTACCGTTCGATTTGAAATCAAAATTCCAATCTTTTTTGTGTCTTGTAAAAATTTTATAAAGTTAATGGTTTTTTTGTTATTTTAATTAAAATATTTTTAACCGCCGCCATTTTGAAAAATACCTATGCTACGAACGAAATCCGTCCACGGATTAATATCACCAAGGTACCGTTCAAATTGAAATTAAAGTTACAATCTTTTAGCGAATTTCCCATAAGGAAGAAGCTATTACCGTAGGTCTCATGGCAAGAGTTAAGCCCGAGACCATGTTATTTTTTCTTCTTTAGGTGCCCAGAGACCACAATGAAGCTAAATATAAAATTTATATAAATATTATATATAATAAGAGAAATATAAATTTTTCCTTATTTCATATTATAACTATTAATAAAAATACAAATACTGTTTTTAGATTTTTTAAATCTCGGTAATTTGGAGATAGAGAAAAACTTTCAGAACTTAATTGTCCAGTTTTTTAAGCTGAGTTCTGAAACATGTTGTGAATTTTTAAATAAAATAATTTCTCACAAAAAAAAGGGTACTAAGTTATGCATAATTATTTAATGTATATATATATATATATATATATATATATGTGTGTGTCTGTTAGCACGATAACTCTCGTAAAAATGGTCCGATTAAGACCAAATTTGGTAGAGAGGTGTATTCCTATAACTGCTCGGACGAGTTCGTAAACCAGACATATCGGTCAATGGAAACAGGTAGTTTGGGGGGGGTTTTGTACCCCAAAATGGAGTTTTTTGCGTTTTTCACATGTAATTTTTAAATATTTCTAATTTTATATTTCACCATTGAAATCAGCTTAAATAACTACACAATTAAGTTCCTTAAAGTTTTTCTCTATCTCCAACGGTTACCGAGATATCAAAAATCTAAACACAGTACGTTGTATTGTGGGGCTCCAACGTTAATCTTATGGGGGATAGGGAAAAATTTATATTTCCCATATTAATTAATATTTTTGGATAAAACTTGATATTTAGCTTCATGTGTTTGAGATCTAGCCATTTATACTTAAAAATCATAGTTTATGTGTTTATCATGGCAGCAAACCTGCATACTCTTTTCCCATATTAATGAATGAATGAATGAAAATACTTCTTTATTTTAAGGCGAATTTAGGACCACATGGTCCTCTCTTACAATGAACCTCAATTAATATAATAATAACATTAATGTCAGTAATAATAATTAAATATAAAATAAAATACCCCCGTCGCAGCAGACCTGCGTACTCAGCGAATTTCCAAATCAATAATATAATAATTATAATATATGACAAGTTTGGTCAAAATCTGACGATAAACATGGGAATTATTTGCCTATTCCCCATAAGATTAAAATGGGAAAGAGTGAGTAGGTTTGCTGCTGTGAGGAACACTGAAAGTATACCATCAAAAATTTTTATTTTTAACATTTATACAAACTTTCATCAACATCTGTTCATAAATAAAGGGGTTTGCCTATTCTCCATATGATTAACATGGGAAAAGAGTATGCAGGTTTGCTGCCATGATAAACACATAAACTATGATTTTTAAGCATAAATGGATGAACCTTAACCACATGAAGCTAAATATAAAGTTTTATCCAAAAGTATTGGTTGATAAGTGAAATATTAATTTTTCCTTATCCTCCATAAGATTAACATTGGAGCCCCAAAATACAACGTACTGTGTTTAGATTTTTAATATCTCGGTAACCGTTGGAGATAGAGAAAAACTTTAAGGAACTTAATTGTGTAGTTTTTTAAGCTGATTCTAATGGTGAAAGATAAAATTTTAAATTTTAAAAAATTACATGTGAAAAACGCAAAAAACCCCATTTTGGGGTACAAAACCCCCAAACTACCCGTTCCCATTGACCGATATGTCTGGTTTACGAACTCGTCCGAGCATTTGTAGGAATACACGTCTCTACCAAATTTGGTCTTGATCGGACCATTTTTACGAGAGTTATCGTGTTCACAGACACACACATATATAATATATATATATATATATATATATATATATATATATATATATATATATACTAAAGTGGATCAACTCTAGCTAAAATTAATACATCGAAGAGTATTTCCTTAACAGTTTTATTTTCTACTGAATCTAGGCTAGCGGGCAAGCATTGTGTATCATTGAGTCTGGTTTTGTTTATTTTTGCAGAACAGCTCGGTTTTGAAACTATTTTTAGTTTTAATCTTTTCCTTAGCTTTAATGAAATTGTTTATAACGTAACTCAGTCATAGTACATTTTTGTTACTGTATTTTGTTTCAATAGGGAATTTGAATGACTTTTATCCATATAGTGCTTTAAAGCTCTTTTTTAGCAGCTTAAAGTCCTTTTTTGTCATGCCAAGTAAAACATATATACATATATTAAATAATTATTTATAGCCACAAATCATATATATATATACATATATGATTTTCTTATTTATTTATAACACTTATCATTCAATTTTTTCCAGCTAAAACTCATGAACAGTCGTCCACCGAAAATATAAAAGTAAGAGTTGATGACGAAAACAGTACTCAAGAAACCACATCTCCAGATTTGGAACCAAAAGACAATCCACATTTGAAAAAGCATAAAATACCAGTAGAAGAAATGTTGTCAGAAGCTGAAGTGCCACCAAAATCTGGAAATAAAACACCTGATGCAAAGAATGCTTCTGCCCCAGTAACAAAATTGGCTGAAAATCCAAAAGTAAAAGCTAAGGTTAAAGTTCAACTCCCGAAAGATCTAATGGTAATTCCTATGAAAGATGTATCACAAGTGAAAGATCTTTTTGATTATCCAGCCCAACAGCTACAAGCTGAAACTTACCAAGCTGTGCGTTCAGAAGATGCAACAACTCCCATCCACGAAGAGCCACTTTCCTACCCTCAAGACACCCCGGGCGAGGACGCTAGGCTACAAAACGATTCCGAAGTTGAACCTGAGATAGCAGAAGAAGCTCCACTCTTACAAGAGCAAACTGAGCTGGGAGACTCTGTTGAGGATGAACATAAAGGGCTTGAGTTTGATTATTTTGGATGTGTGACTTGCAAGAGTGAAGCCAAACCAGTGGACTTAGATAGGATTACATTCAACCATAAGTGCCCAATTTGTCCTTGTTCCTGCTTCTGCGCCCATCTCCTCAAGGATCACATGAAAGTAATCCACGGGTGGTTCAATGTACAGCGTAGATTTACTCACTATTAAATTGTGAGTTAGTTAACATTATGGTGTTGTGTCAAAGTGTGTTAAACCTAATGAATTACCCTTTTTAAAGTGGAAAATATTTATATTCAAGATAAGATTAACCTATCCGTATGGAATATGTTCAAATTTTAAACTTAATTAGTTGTTTTTATGATTGTTCCTCTCATTCACCTTTTCCAGATATCAAGATTAACATACTTAACTAGTAATTATATACATAATTAATTACTTACCACAAGTTACAAGAATAGCCTAGACCAAACATCAATACACCCATGTGTTGTATTGGTATTAGACATTTTGAAGGTTGTAAATTGTAATTTTTAATTTGTACTATAGAACTTGTTAAACATCTATGTACAAAAAATTAGCAATGAAAAATTTTACAGTATACGTGTCTGCAGTTGTTTGTTATTCAATTTCTCAGAGACCTTCTTGTGACTTACATAGTTCAGTGAAGCTTAAATAATCAATTTGAACCTCAATGGGCCAGTTACCAAAAATTTGGGTTAAAGTAGTTTTTATAGAGACCACATAAAATACAGAAAAGTGTTTACTAATTGTAGTATCATAAAAGCTAAATATTATTATGATTTATATTAAGTTTAAGGACAACTTAACTTAAAGATCTTTGTTTACACGAGGGTTGTCTCAAAAGTAAGTTACTCTATTTCTAGCGAATTTCCCTTAGGGAAGAAGTCATTACTGTAGTTGGCTTAACACAAAGTTATCCTAGATAGATAGCTACATCGTATGCAGTAGAATCTCGATAAGATGAGTCTCAAAGGGATTTATAAAAAACATTTGTTATGAGGTGCATGTCTAAACTGAGGATTGTACTATCAAGATAATTTTCCCTTATGTAGTTCTTTGAGGTAACTGATGTTCATAAAATACCTCTACAGTACAGAAAGTGCAATTTTAATGAAACCTCATTAGGGATAACTAGACATAATGTAAAATTATCCATTTTAGCTGTGAAATAAATACTGTGGTAATGAAGTACAGTGTGTAAACAGTGTTTCAATCTTGTTCTTTTTATAATTTGATACAAATACTAGTTCTGTAAAAATGAAACTGTTTTCATAAACTGTTTCATAAAGTCAGAGATGAATCAAGTCATCCTGACAGTGATCTCTTCTGATCCCTCTCAGTGAAGTCATCTATGTACGCTAACACAAACTTGGTCTATCACATAACCTTCGCCGAATATCATTTGAAGAAGGTATTTTTTATAAATATTTTGAGTCGGAGCTTAATTTTAAAATCTTTATTCACTCTTCAGAAAAAACAAACTATCCCAAAAACCACCAACAATTTTTCAGCATTGTTGAAATACAAAATGACTAGTTATGGAAAATAATTATATTAAAGAAGATTTTGGATTAAAGCTATCCTTGTTCATCTGCATTGTGTGTTACTGGACAGTCTCTGGGTACCAGTACAACAATTAAAATAACTGCCAAAAAAATTAAGATTTTAAAAATCGCTCAAAGCCATTCAATAATTAAAAACAACTTGTACTGGTTTTTCTATTGGCTGTTACATTGAGCAGCACTTTTCTCAAAATATGTGGTTCTCATATCAAGGAGCATCAAAGAAACCAACACATTTTTTATTATGAGGTAAATCATACTGAAGAACAAGGTATCACCAACTCTTAAACATGCCCTCAAAACTAATAAGAGTCTTCTTCAGTTCAACAAGTTTTAATTTCATTTGCAATTGAACAATTACCTGGACACTACATATATTTCTTTTCACAAAAAACTTGGACTGGCAATAATAAAGATCAATCAATAACACAATCAGTTTATGAAAATTAATGTACATGTATTAAAACATAAATCACATACATTCAGATAGTTGTGTATACAAAATATATTATGCATATTTATAAAACAATTATATTAAAAATAAATACACAAACTTTGGAAATAAATCGTTGTAGGTTTGGTTTTAAATATTAATAATGCGTAAAATGTAAAGCAAAGATTACAAAGGAACAAAATAAAAGAAACAAATAACATTCATAAATATATACATATAAGGCTTAGGTAACAATTATGCCAGTTTAATATAAATAACATGAAAATTAAGATTCGTTGGGGCAAAACAAAAAAGGGGAGGAGATATGATACATTATTGCTGCCAAACTACATATAAAACCCTAGTACTTAAAATTGAGAAGTTAGTTTACAAACTATTCCTAACATCCTTAAATTTACAAAATAAGACTGTACAAAATGCTATTTTTGTCAAACATGCCTCCATCATTTGTACATCAAAAAGTATAGCTGAGACTAGAGCTAACCTTTAAAATAACATAAACATTATTCATAATATAACAAATATTTTCATGTGTTTGAATAGCGAATATTTGTGGTTAAGAAATTTAGAATGTACGAGGTAAGTTTACAAAAAAAAAGAAACTATTATTATAGGAAATTAATAATTGACAGTTAAATACATACATACAAAAATTACGTAGAATAATAAATGTACTAGGAGTTCTTAATACGTATGTTCTACATAAAATATTCCTGAAACATCTACTTTTTAACTCTTGAAAAAAATATGGTTGAGTGAATCGTAGTTATGGCTGTGCTTATAAAGGTACAAGTTTAGTGCCCATAATGACACCTAAGTGAGTGTCATAATGTTTTTTAGGCACTTTAGTATTCCCTGTTGACAAAATAGTAAATTACTCCAAGTTAGCTACCGAAAATTAGGTAAAGCTGTCACAGAAGTAGGTTTAGCTGCCACTTGAATGCTTTTTAACTTCCAAAATCTCAACAAAAAGTAGTAATAATTTATTTCATAACAATAATACCACATTTTATTGATTCAGGCTTTTTCCATTTCCTCATTAGTACACTGACCAAACTAGTTTTAATAATTCTCTCTAAACTACTGTTTTTAGAATATTCCAAACTACAATAATATTGAGCAATTTATTGATCAAAGCAATATCGATTGCAATAATTAAATTTATATTCAAATTGTAAGGAAAATGTTTTACATAAAGGTGGGAATGATTTTAACAGATGCTGATTGAGATAACATATGTTGAGTAGATTGAAACCAAAAGTGGATCGTCTAGACAACATTAAAACTATGTAACAGATAAACATGTTCATTTCAGCTCTATAAGAATTGGCCTACCAGGGGTAAATGAGTATTCAAACTTCTTATACTGTACTTGAACTAGAGTGGAGTAGTGAGAGTTACACCCAACATTTGTCCGGTAAGGACCATTTATTTCAATATCAACTACTACTACCACTTACTCTTTATTCCAATATTTTCTTTTCTTATATTACTCCATTAATTGTTTATAGTTACTGCATAATTAGGTCTAACACCTTACTATTGTTCACATTTTCGGTAAATGGCAGGTGTAACTTTATTGAAAATGATCACACTCGTACTTGAAATATGTATTGTGAATAGTGAATACAGATAAGACATAATAAAAATGTATACATAAAACTCTTTCTACAATTCAAATATAAAAAAAATAACAAAGACATTAAAGGAATCAAAATTCAAGTTAAATCCATCAGATCCATCAGGATAGGATTAGAAAATATTATTTTAAAGTTTTAAAGATAAATTTATTAATTAATCAGGGAACCCAGGTTGCTATCAAACTGATCAAATGCAATATTCAACATTATTAACGATTATCTTTTAACTTAAATGTATAAATACAGAACATGATTTGATATTCATGAAGTTATCTCAATACCAGACTCGACTCAAATAAAAAAATCCTCTGCTCGGCCATCCCTAAGGAGTACATAACTATAATTAGCACAATGTAAAATAATAACAAAAAGTAGTATAAAATACGACCTGCCTAAAAGATTCAGATATTTATTGTTAAAAATATGGCAAAATATTTATGTTTATAATGAGTAAAATTAGAAATAGTGTATCGTTACAGTCATTACGTGAATAGTTAATTTAGATTATTGTACTGTAATATATATTAACAAAAGGGTCGTAATTGGTAAAAGCACCTTTTAATATAGCACATACTAAATAATGAACAAGAACAGTTGTATAGTTATATATATATAGGGCACAGTTAACACTCTATTAATAGGCACTTTTGGGACTGGCGAGGGAGACATCTTCCTTTGCTTATCATCAGATGTGACTACAAACAAACATTAGGCCTACACTCCAAACACTGATACTGATAACTGATAATGAGTAGGCAGAAGATGGGATCAAGTTTTTCAAAAGTGTCAACTGTTTTATTTGGCACGTAAAATGAATGTGACTTTGAAAACAAAAAAAAAACATTTTATGTAACAACGAATCATTGGATTAAAAATACAAACAAAAACATAATGAGGCTCTACTGTTCACGATAAATTTTACAATTTCCCTCAAAACATGAAGGTTTACATAGATTGAGCTTTTTTTTAAGTAAGATAAAGTCATTATTGTCATACAGTTATAATAATATAAAAAAACTTAACCAAAATGCTATTAGTTGTACATTTAATAATCTTAGAGAATTTTAGAGATGAAAATTGAAAGTGTGTACTATAATAAGAATAAAAGTTTTTATGGTAATAAAAAAGTAACATCACAATTATCCAAGGAAATTGGGGCTAAGACCATCTGTGAATATGAAAAACTCCATTGGCTTCTACTAAGCGAACTTCATTCGGAGACTAAGCATTATTGTGATAACAATTTGATAAATTAACCACTGGTTCGTTGTTATTTGATTAAATAATATGGGGTTTTATGAAAATTTTAAATATATATTGTTGAGTATTTAAGGTGACAAATTAAGAGTTTAGACTTTTGGCCTGAAGCATGTGGCAAGCACCAACCCACAATACCCCAATGCAAGAGATAAGTCAAGCGCCATCCACTGAGATAGTCACCATTATAATACAATTGAACTGGCAAAGTCTTGTGTTATCTATTGTAAAGATATCTGGGTAGTTTTGGGTAAAATATAAAGAGTGCATAGTAAATTAAAAAGTAATCTAAAATTAAGATTTTCTACAATCAAGAGATTTAATTTTAATAGATTAAACCACATGTTTAGTGAACCAGGGATTGGGTTAACTGACTTTTTGAAGCCATAATTATCTAAAATTAATTTTGAGTGTGATGATTTTTTTAAATATTCCAACTTGAAAAAGAAGAACATGCTGTTTGGTGGGGTCAATTTACAT
The DNA here is from genome assembly GCA_023375725.1 of Nephotettix cincticeps. NCBI lineage: Eukaryota > Metazoa > Arthropoda > Insecta > Hemiptera > Cicadellidae > Nephotettix > Nephotettix cincticeps. Next base: position 38,478,519 of record CM041786.1, read on the forward strand.
TAAAAAATCTGTTTTAAAGATTGACACTAAAGTTCCGCCAAAACACTCACAATCTCATTCAATTCATTACTTTATTAACTACGTTGATTTCATAGAGAGGAAGCTGGAACAATCTGTCTGCTGCTTCTCTTAAAGTAAGATAGAAATTTATTCTCTTATAAGAGTATTCTGATTCAACACAGTCTTTTCCAAACATGGGGCATAACATTTCCTAAAAAACTTGGGGAAATACTAATTGAAAACTCATGAAATCTGATATAAATTGGTGATAATTATGAAGTAAGTTAAAAAATCTTAAATGTTCAATTACAACCTTAAGTTAATTTACAAACAAATTGTATTTTCTACTACAATATGAAAGGCTGAAGCCGTAAAATATTTTTTATCATTCTACAGACACAAAATTTGTTTTTGATTCTATCAACGTTTTCATTTTTAGCTGCCTAAGGCATGAAAAGCTGCATTGAGGAAATGAAAAAAAACACATGTTAACACTTTCACTGCTAGATTTAGCGTGTATTACTAAACTGCGCCGTTGAGCACGAAATAAAAACGTGAAAGCATCATCAAAGCATGAAATTGCTGCCAAGGAGACAAAGCGCAGAACACAAATAAAACGCGGCAAACAGATCAACGTTAGACTATTAAACGCAAAAGAAAATGTTTGTATGAGTCAGAGCTCGCACTGAAGCCAGGTTGTTCACATCGCTCAAGGACGATATATCCTGCTCCGGGCAGCGGTGGCATGACCGCAGGGCAGATATATTCGCCCCGCAGGGAACGTGTTAAATGTTTCAGTATACTAAACTTCCACCAGAGAGTTGCAAAACAATAAACATTTGAAACATAGTTGTTCAACAATAAATACTTATACACATAATACATAAGTGGAATACATATACATAAGTGGAAGCCAACTGTTTAATATTAAAAGATAATCAAATATAAATGTTTCAGAGTTGTTTCTACCTCGTTTCTCTCAAACTTAAATAAAAATGGATTTATAAAGGATTAACAAAAGTGTGAAAAAATTGTTTATGTTATTTAATAAGAAATTAAATATTTTAAGTCTAGTAAATTTGAAATCATTTGTCAGAGGGGACAATTTACTTTGGAGTTAATTATATTATATGCCGTGGAATTCATTAATAATAGAGACTATACTATATCAAAATCTGTAGGGAAAATTTAAAACCTAAACCAGATATCAAAGAAAATGATTGTATTTTAAAACTGAACATATAACATAAGTTGTAAAACTATTCATACTATCTGTTTAAGATTAGATTACCTTTTGAAATAGCGACCTATCCGGGTGGGTATTTTAAGCCAAGTATAAATGAGGAACGCGTGTAAGATGATTGTGTTATTGACTAAGACTGTTAATTAAGATCCCAACAGCCAATGACATGTAAGGGACCTACAGTTAAACACGTTCGCTGCGGACCACTTGGATCAAGATAGTGGATCTGATGATGTAGATCTGAGAAAATTACGATCAGCTTTGTTATAACGCTGTATCTATTTCTGTAAGGGTAACTTGGAATTTTCCTATCCGTTGATTTAAACTACACTGGCCACTCGGCGTGAGGAACGGGGGTTTCGGACACCTGTGTTCAATAGTGTGGACGTTAATCCACACCAGAGAATAACACCATCGCTCATAACTCAAAAGAATCATGATCTGCATCAGTTATTAAAAGTAATGCTATTTTGAAAACTTTAGTGAAGCAACAGGAGTGATTGTGATGGCATTGAAGTGTTTCTTAGGTGTAAATATTTGCCTCTTAATTAGCTATTTACACGTTCAACCTTAAAATTATTAAAATTACCTAGATTTTTTGGATAAAAATCCAACTGATTTAGGGAAATTGAGCTTTCCTATAAGAGTTTATTCTCTACTGCTAACAAACCTCAACTTCAAAATTTTTAAAATTACAATGACTGTTTATAAGCTGGGTAATCTATCAAAATCACAATAAAAACGTAAAACAAAGTAAACTACAATTATGTTTTAAATTTTGATTGATATAAATTTTTCTCAGGATTTTTTTCTGTGACTGTTTAGGACTTAAAGCTAAAATAGGTAACTAACCTTAAAAACTTTAAGTAATGCTTGACAGGGATCACCAAATGATTAAAATATAAGTCAGCTGGATTGTTTTTGGTTAATAATTAATTTTTACATCTGACTATACTGAGCTTGCTAAAAGTTTTTTCTAATTTGAAAAATTTACAATTTAAAGTATTTGTAAAAAGTAATTGTTCAGTTAATAATTGATAATTGAAATAATTCAGTAAGTAGTTGCTGGATTTACAGAGCTACTTAAAACAACATGAAACATGTAATTAAAATCTTACACATACCGTGAACAATGTCTGTGAACAATGTCTGATGTTTGATAATCGAAAAGAAGCAAGTAATTGTGATCTCACAAAAAATATAATAAACATTATTTTGAAAGCAGGATTTTTCATTACGTAAGAAGATATATATGGAAATATGAGTCTTCTTTTTCTAGTGTAATAGTACATTAAAATAGAGAATGAATCATTACTTGGTTGGTGTATTGTTTGCGTACAAAGGGAAAGACATAATTTATGATGTTGGTGAGATCTCAAATATTTTCATCTTTATTAAATATGGTTTATTCACTGAAATAGTAAACTTGCCTAAAAAAAACAAACAATTATTTGTTTAACCTGTCCTTTGATTGGTATTGGTATCACCTGAATATCGATTCTTGATACTGATCCAAGAATTATGGGTATGAAAAGTAAAAAAATTGATTTTGTCAACATTTTTGAATTCGAGTTTTCAGTCGATATATTCGTTTAGAGGTCCCGTTAACCCAAAAAAGTGTTTTTCAGAGTGATGATACTTGTTATTTTACTTTATTGATACCTGTTTATTTAGAGCCATAGCTAGGACCAATTGAAATGAAAATTTATATCCATTTTTTCATCTTTTTAAATTTATTTTTAAGGGTTATCCACTGTTAATAAGGTAAATAAGGACCAAAACAAGATGATACCACCTGCATGTCTATAAAAATGATGTTTTAAAAGTGATGGCTTTTTAAATATAAACAATTTGGAAATACCAGCAAAACGATAAGTTTATAAAATCATTTGAATATTATAGTTAAACTAGCTGAAAAAATAAAGAAATTAGAAATTAGAATTATTAGTCTAAGACTAAGTTTCAAGGAAAGGTTAAATTTACTGTCTGAGTTAAACACATTACATTGACTGAAAAAAATCAATCAAACAAGTTTACCATTACCTCAGCGGGGGTGGTACCCTGCTCCAAAATCTTTCAACTTGTATTAAGAGTGTGTTTAAAAGAAATTTTATGAATATTTTTAAAGCAATATGATTTAAATGTTATTTTGATAGTCATTCAAAAATAGTTTTGCTAAAAACGTAAGTATTTTTCCAAATTTTTTATAATTGATTAATGCTAAGGTTTATTTAGTTGTCCAGGTCTTCAAATGAGGACAAGTGCCCATATAGTCTTCAACATGAGACTTAGAAACACGTGTGTTCAAGGTTAGTGTTTTTAGGATTGGTAGCTGCTTGTCCATCAATAAAATGTATATTCAATTAAATTTACATATGTAAGTTGTAAAATTTTAAATTATTTTTAACACACAATGTTATTGCATTGTATATACCTAAATTCCATTTAAATTCACTAAAATGTCATTGTTTCCTCAGCAAACATGAACCATCACCTTTACTGAATGATTATTTAATCAAATTGATAGCTAAAATGGAAACAGAGTGGGTATATTATTCTAATTGTTAAAAAAGTGTGTCCTCAAAATGTGTTGCAACAGGAACCAGATTGATCAAATAATGCTTGCAAATCAGCATAGATGCCCTACACAATTTATATCACAGTTATAAATATATCTTGAAGAGTCATTGGTAAAAACAGAAAAAACCTTTAGGTTAGCTGACTTTTAGCGGGACAAAAGTCCAATTTTGTACTTGAAATAAGTTACGTTTTGCATATAGGTTAATTGGTTTATTTATTGGTTGATATAGGTCAATTTTGAGCTGATGATATACTTACACATAGTTGGTTGTGGTGATATAAATAAAATTTTTATTTTGAATCAAATTAAGATAGTTGAAAAGTTGATGACAGAAGAAATCGGAATTGTTGACTTTTAACAAAAGATTTATATAATTATACTTTCTCAAATCAAAGGATTCAATAATATCTTAACTACCTATTGGACTTTTGTCCTGTTAAATTCATTATTTCAATATCTAAAACTACTATTTACATATAATAAAACACAGTAACAATTATTTCAAAATTACAAATGTTACACTATTTACTATTTTTTTAAGACGAAGGATTCATGCCTTTTATCATTGAGCTATCACAAAATATGAAACATATATATGTATCATAAACAATAAAATAATTTAACTTGATTTTAAATAATTTTCTTCAGCTAAAATATTTTGGTGGGCGTTCTACATTAACAAATTATCCCTGTCTACAATTACTGCTTGGTAAGATGGAAAAGCCACACATGGATACATACTGTTAACAAACTAAATTTATGAAGTATATGCACATTGTATGAAATCAGAAACAAATTTATAATTTTGTTACGGCTGAGTTTTAACCAGCAGTATGGGTCGGTTGTCTGTAACACGGAAGCAGGAACATTGTCACTTGGAGGTATTAGATGGTAAAGTGGCAGATCTCTGTTGTACTGTCATAAACGGCTTTAACGTCGATCTCGTTGACTCCCTGTAAAATCCACAAGTAGAATTAATCTAAAAATTTCAGAAAAATTTTTGAATGTCTATTTTAAAATTCAGATGATCTATCTAGTAACCATTACATCTACATCATACACAACCATCCATTAAGTCAAGCGAAGTAAAAATATCTTTATTACATCATCATCAAGACGAGTACAGTGTCACAATTACATACATTATAGATCGTAGTTTAAATTTAATTCCTGGTAAAAAACGTATTCAGGGTGTAGAAAGGTTGATCTCGTAGCCAATTCTTCAGATTTCAGATAACATTTTGCTAGTCACTATTCTTTAATACATTTTGCAAGGCAATTGATGACTTATTTTACATAATTAACAGGTTAGACAATAAAAAAACTACAAATCAAAACAAAGGATCTAGGGTAGTTTTATTATTTTAATTTTAGTAGTAAAAATAAAGAATCTAGAAAATCATTTGAAAATTAAAATTATTTTAATCAGCCCAACAATATACAAAGGCAAAAATTTTCTTAAGGATCGACAATGAAGTTCCTCCGACCATCTTGGATTTTAGTCCTGTAAGAACAATGTTAATTTAGTGACAGCATTACTGACCTTGGTGAGACTTTGGCGCCATCCACATTAGTGTTTGCCTTGTAGCCACACTTCTGTATCTTCCTGGTCAGCCGCTGCACCCACAGCTTCTGTTCGTCAGTGCTTGGTGCCAGCACTAACAGTTCCTTGGCACTGTTGGGATCATAGTGAAGCTTGCATGGTGCGATTGCCTCCTCTTTGCCAACCAAGTGGTCTCGGTGCACCTTTATACGACATCCTGCACAATAGTTAGATTAATCTCAACTAGATTTAACCTTCTACTCTTTCTGGGTATGAACTATCTCTCAAAACACAACAATCATAAGCCTGAATAAAAATAGGATACAATGGAATGTGGATAATTCAAACTTCAAGAGATCAAATAAAACCTTTAAACCATCCAAAAATATTAACTAAAGAAGTTCTTATAAATACGGCAAAAAATATACATTTTAAATGAAACTTTTTCATTAAATTGACACTATTTTTGAATATAAATTAATTTTTTAATACCTATTTCTGTGGCAAAATACAGTAAAATGAACTTTGGAATAAAGTAAACTAAAACATCAATAACATATCATAACTAAAACTTAAATGTATTCAGCAATATCTGAACTACTGTAGACTGTATTGGTACAAAATTATCTTAAATATATTATTACTTAGACAAAGTTCATTGCAAAGTTCTGAATAATGTTTAGACCGACTTAGTAATGAGCAAGAAATAAAGAACATATAGAGTACAAAACAGGATTTAAATGCAACCATAAAAATCTATCTATCCTTTTTCTAGGAACCAAGATTCTCAGCCATTTTGAAAATACGCAGAGCGAATACATACACATTATAGCATACATATTATGAGAGAGAACCAGTGATAGATTTGAATTCTCAGCAAATTATAATAAAATCCAGTGCTGAGATTCTTGGCTTAACTATTGATCAGCATTTAGATTGGAATGGCCATGTGGGCAAAATTTAAACTAAAATTAGCTCTGGCCTATTTGCTTTAAAGAAAATGTCCTTTTATTGTAATATTGAAACAATGCGTAAAATCTACTTTGCACACGTCCATTCCCGTATTTCCTTTGGGATTTGTTTATTTGGAGCAACTTCAAAAATTAATCTTGACAATATATTAAAAAAACAAAAATATGCAATTAGAATAATGCTAAAATTAAAACATGATGCCTCGGTGAAAAAACACTTTGTTGATCTCAATATTTTAACAGTCTACGGAGAGTATATTTTTGACTCCATTTTAATCGCAGTTAAGGAAGCTGATTCTCGTCCTTCAGATTATATTTCAACTCTTCATAAATAAAATATGAGACATAAAGACTTCATGATAACAAATAAACATAAAACACAATTTTTTGAAAAAAAAACCTTCCTACATTGGCCAGAGATTTTTAAATATAATCCCTAAAGAAATCAAAAAAGAAAGTAACAAAAACAGATTAAAAGAACTTCTGATTAAAATAGCTCCATATTCTTTTGATGACTTTTTCCACCCATCACAGTCATTATAATTATATTAACGACTCTGTATCATATTAAAATCTGCTGTATGGAGTGGATGAGATTGTCACTTAGGCTAGTTTTTTGTTGTTGTGCAACCTGACACTATTCAATGTATATATATTGTACAAAATAATGAATAAAGAAGTTTGAATTGAATTGAATTGAATGTATATGCATATAAATTTAATTTAAACATTTTTACAGTTTAATTGTTTTAATTTAATAGTTTAATTATACATTATGGGAGACTTACTTCTACACTCAAGTGCTGCTGGCGGCCTGAACATGTGCCAAAGCGGCTTGGGACAGACCTCACAGTTGGTAGGCATGTGGTAGGATATCTGCAGGAACTCGTGCCCCTTAAACACGACAGTGCCTGGCTTGTCATCGGTGATGACACGGCTCAGGTCTAAGCTGCCTCCGTCCTCAGGCTTGCGTGCCTCACCCTCCCCAGCATACAGTAACTGCAAAACCAATAATTATCAATTTGCTGTAGCGGGTGAATTATTTATAAGAAAATTGGGTAAAAATAATTAAAGCTAAATCTAGACATAAAATTAAATATACAAACACACACAATAAACATTAAAATCACCATCTAAATAGATTGAATGATATAAAATACAGGCCCTAGTGGCAGAGATGAATTGATTAATTTTACTGGTGTAAAAATACCAGAAAAAATAAGAAAGTGTATGAACAAAAGTTAGTTCATTTTATCTTAAGTACGATTAAATTTTCATGACAATTAAATGTAAAAAATAAAATAACCATCTGGGTCAACTGTAAATGATTGATCAAAACGAACAGTGAGTTTGTTATTTATTTAATAGCAAATTAACTTACTAGATAATATATGCCAATTGATACCACAACCCTGACAGAAACAGGATGCAAACCAAGTGCATCTAGGACCACACTTTTGCTGAGTGTTGTATAGAAGCTGGTCTGAAGGATGATTATCTCATTATGCTTGTTGCCGGGTCAAGCTGCTTCAGCAACAAATATGCCTTCAAGGATAGTACTTCAACCTAATATGTAGTGAATAACTTAAGATAAGTGCTTCTCAAACCTTTCATAAATTGAGCCTATCTGGCTCCAACTGTACCTTATGACCTTAGGCAAGGGAAATAGTTTCATGTGGATGAGGAGCAGAGGTCCTTCTTTTCCTCAAAGAAAGAGAACGATCAAGTACACCCCCTACCTTCAAAACCTGGTGAGTTGTTACCTGACTTATGATATCCGTAGTCCCTTCAAATTCAACACTTCATTTGAAAAAATGGGATATCCTATAAAATGTCATGATGTTGAAGAGGATGAGAACATCCAGAGTCTGTCCAACAATAGCTGAATATATATACTCGTCCAAGACAAGTAGCATCCTAGACTTGCCTTGATCTTCTGAGACTCTGAGACTAAAAAACGCCTGGAGATACAGCATGCCAAATTTCATCTAAATCGAACCAATGGGGTTGGCTGTGGCTCTGTACACATCCAAACACACAAACGGACAGACATCACGTCGAAACCCACTTTTTTGGATTCAGGGACCCCAAAATGGATATATCCACCCTACTCAAATTCGAAAATGTTGACGAAAACAGTACTTCCTCCATGTACTAGGGTATAAGGGGAGAAAGTAAAAAAGTGTTTATTCTATATTAATTAAGGTGTATTAAAACAGTTTTATTTAAACCATATAAACTGTGTTTACATTGAGTAATAAATGTGTTTTTGTTTTGCTAATTAACTTATTTAATACATGTCTTATTCTATCCGAGCAAAGATCGGTCACCAGAATAATCTAATGTGTTGATTAAATAACATACTCTAATTCAATTTGTACTTCAAAATATACCTGGAATTTTCACTTCACAGGAATAACCTTGATCTATAGTTTAATGTGAGGATTTTTATAACTACTGGAATACTTTAGGCTACATATAAAAAAAATTGACAAAATAAACCTCCTATTGATTGATTAGCCAATCAATGAATTGCTATTAATACTCCAAACTTATTCATATCTTCAAGTTTTAAAGTGGACATTTTTGAGGAGGAGAATTTATTGATGATTTAAAAAAAGCTAGGCTTGAGCTCAGAAATTTTACAAAATGCTCGGCTCGGCTCCGCTCAATCGTATTCGGGCTCACACACCCCTAATTAAAAATTAAAATAATAATAAAAAATACTTCATTTTTAATGTTAAAGCATTCCATTCAGTTGCCAAGGGGATAATCAATGTTATGGAATTGTGATTTGGAATTGATTTTAAAGAATCACAATTGAAAAAATTGGAATTGACAAATTCCTAACTAAAAATTATTTTTCTCTTGCCTGTTATATACTACTATACTTAGTTGGTGAATGACTGGTTTTTCTAACACCAGTGTATCTAAAAATTGAATGGCCTGAAACATATTTTACCTGAAATATCCTAGGTATATCTTTGGCATCTGCTCTAATGACATCCCCCTGGGTGACAGGTCTCACATGGAACACTTTACTGAAATCATCATTGAGTGTAAGATTAGGAATAAAAGTAAAAATTTTTTAACAAAGTTTCACGATGTTTCGGGATCTGAAATCTGATCTGATCTGATCCTCAGGTGAGCTGGAACCTGGAACATGACAGGATTAGTATATAGTAATCCAGACTAAGTCGCTATCAAGCTGAAAACAAAATGTTTAAGAGCATGTCTTTTGACGTGTAAAAGAATACCACCAGAAGCACAGTAGTGCTTACATACAGTTAACTCTTTCACATCCGGACTCTCTTGACGGCCGATCTGGATAGCATAAAATCCAGATATGAGAGGGGAATAAAGCATCCAGATATTAAATAAAAAATATAATTTCAGTTGTATTACTAACACTTACATCAAAATTAAAAAGAAATACAGTAAAAAGCGGTACAGTATGTAGCGTATGTAACTAAAATGAACCGTTACAAGAAAGACTAGGTCACTCAAGTAAAACAAAGGCAACACTGACCACTGATGCAGGTGTCGTTGGTTATTGGGTTGGGTAGGTGGGACAGGTAGGGTGAGGAAGAGGTATTGTTTCGCAAGTCAGTGACCTTGCACTAGATAGCACAGAATACACAGAGTAGGACTCAAGACTCAGGGGCTTGAGACTAGGGTGACTCACCATTGTCCCTACTCTGCTTTTGAACATTACCGCTGTCCACATGGTTTCAACCCCGCGTTCGGCGACTGGCGCGCTACTAACTGGCCTACAAACATCGTTCGCGACTACTGGGTTAGCAAACATAGGCCTCCTAGAATGTTTGTAAATTTTTGCATTCTTTCAAAATCTGGTCCGGATATCGGAGGGTCCGGAAATGAGAGGGTTTACTGTACTTTGTTTTTTGAGCTCTAGTGTTGTGTACTTGCTTGGTGTTCTTCATAAATTTGTTACTATTAACACTTCAACAGTCCGCGACATACAGTGTACGTTTGCCATCACACAACTAAGAATGGATTGCGACGTACGCTGTACATTCGATGACTCGCGATTGAATATTCGAAAGTTGCTAGTTAATTTGCAGTTCAATACTGTCAAAGTTATTTATCGAAGTGAAGTGTGTTAAACGATTAAACTGATTCTGTTATTATTGATTTTTACGAGTTCTAGAGACTAAAAATATCAATGCTGAAAGTCTGTATTGTAATCAACCGTTCACCTACTTTAACCTACTTACTACTTTAACCCTTCAACAGTCCACGATATACAGTGTATGTTTGCCATCACAGAAATGAGCATACATTGCGACTTACACTGTACGTTCGGTGACTCGCGATCGAATAATATAAATACGACTAAAAATAACAATCCTGAAAGTCCGTCTTGCATCAACCGTTCACCATCTAGGCAGATGCCACACTGAGCAAGTCTTATTTTTGCTTCTGTCCTTGTTTTCTTTGTTTACAAACAGTTTGGCACCGGTAGTAATAATTAATTGTGTGTATTGTTGTTTCGTTGGTAAAGATTAGTTAATATGATTAGCAAAAATTTCTACTGTTTTCTGAAGTATCAGATCTGAGGGATTTTTCATTTTCGTTTATCATTATAATTTGTATAATACTGTGTTTACAACGTCAAGTGTTTTTAGTGAAGTTTAGGTTAGGTCATTTTAATGATTATTTTATTTTGTATTTATGAATGTGTTACAATAATTTGTGATAATGGATAGGCCTAGCACATATGTTTAGAGTAATCCTTTAAAATATTCCACCCACAAATTTTTAGAAGTAGGCCTAAAGTGTTTTGTAAATATCTATTTTCTAAGTGCCATAAAGTTAATACATGTAATAAGCATCATGTTCTGTTTTTTGATACATAATAGTGCAATTTAAAACAAATGTTTTGTTTAAATTGATTATTTTACATAACTTAACTTTAAAAACACAAATGTATGCAAAAACAACCAAAAATGGTCAAAAAAGTGATGCAGGTAGGGGTTTCCCGCCACACCAAAAAGTATTGTGTTGAAGGGTTAAGCAAGCATTTTTGTTTTAGTTTTATAGTGATAGCCTGAATTATGTACTATGTATCTTGCAATTTTTTAGGTTCTATCTCAACTGATGACAAGATCAGATTCTAGATCCCGAAACATTGTGAAAATTTATTTGACTAATTATGATCAAAAATGTCAAAATTTAAAATCTAAATAACATAAACCCACCATCACCAAAATTAAATTTAAAAAATGAGGACTTTTAAAACATATTACAGTACAGAAAAACAAAGCTCTCAAAACTACAAAACTAAGACAAGAAGTGATTTTATTCTTGGCATGTGCAGTATTTTAAATTGATTGCTGTTGAAAGGTCGAGTAATGTGCCTCTACAGGTTGTTCAGTTGAGTAGTTGATTTTGGGGAATATTATTTTGACTCATTCTTAGAATCATTTGCCCATGTGTCCTATATAGATCACAGTTGTATTTCACAATGTTGCACGATCGTGAGGTGTCGAAACAATTAAAACGTTTCTTATTAAGAGGTTCTGCTTATAGATTGTTTTGATTGCCCCTTCTCGTTTGTTGAATTTGTTAAGTGGAATTTCATAACTGTGCAACAACACAGTGCACAAACTCAACTTTGATCCTTGTACTACATTGTATGACAGTACCTTGAACCTCGTACTGTACTTTGCTCACAAAAATTAACCCAGGCACAGGAACAGCAGGCACTAGTGCAAACTTATGAATACAATAATTTAAAGAAGAAGCTAACACTATCTATCGGATGAGAAATAAACTAGCACACCTAACGGCAGAAAAAACTACATCAAAATATGCTGGCAACGCACATTGTTCACATTGTTCTTCATAATGGCCAAGAGATTTAATTCGTACAAACAGACAAAAGCCACCTCTTTTAAAAAACTAAGATCAATTTTTCTGGATGCAGTTAAATGCATATGCTTTATGTTACTTGTTCAGTACCCTGTCGGTCAATACAGCAATCAATATGTTTTTCTTCTTAGGCTTACAGTTTTCCATTTCAGATATTTGTATCCTCGTCTGAGTGATAATTATGTATGTTCAAGTTAAGTTTTCAGCAATGCTGTGTGTAGCATTTAAGTAAGGTATTGCTGGACACATCTAAGTTTTGTTATGATATGTTATCGTACTTTATTTCATAGTTCATTAGTCCATTTTTTACTAGAGGAAAAACTCAATTTTCTTTATATAAATATTCAATGTTTGGTTATTATTTTTCTGTTTGGACATTTCATGGTTGATATGAATCTAAATAAGTCACAATTCTCTCTAACATTTATAACGAAACATAATTTTTAAAACGATAAGAGAAACATAAGGTCAATTTGACCGTCACTGTGTTTTATTGGTGTTTCATGTGTTTATGATTGTTTTTAGCGAATTTCCCATAGGGAAGAAGCTATTACCGTAGGTCTCATGGCGAGACTTAAGCCCGGGACCATGTTATTTTTTCTTCTTTAGGTGCCCAGAGACCAAAAACAATAGTCGTTAAAATTTATATATATATATGAAATAATGAATTTATTTCCACCAAAAATAAATCAGTGAGTACAAAAATAATTGTTATGAAATTAACTGGCCACTATATCCAGTAAAATGTGGCCAGTGTACACAATGTTTAACAGTAATTTCCTTTGGGTCCAGTCTTATCAGTCCATCACTTTAAATAACACTTAAGCCACCACCTATAGCGATACACCATTTAATAAAGAGCATAGCTTTTTAGATAAAAATTCTTAAAAATAAATGAACTTAAACTTCAATAAAAACACAACTCAAACTTAAAACTACTTAAACATATCTTTATTTTAACATAAATAAAAACCTAAAAAAGTACATTTTTCATTCCTCAGTAACCAAGTATTACTTATCTGCGCTAACCAATTGTTAATACTTTTAGAGAACATCTTGTATGATCTTATCTTGTTAATATCGATAGGCAGATTATTATAAACATAAGGGCCCAAAAATAAAAGATTGTTTGAAAAGCTCTTTGTTGACCTTAGGAGTCCTAACTAACAGATTGTCCACTCTTCTAGTGTTATAATAAAGGTTTTCATTTCCATTATTACCGCACATTAAAAAAAGTAATTTTAAAACTTTAAATAGGAAAAGATTTTGAATGGGCAATATTTTTAACTGATAATATAATGAAAATGAGTTATCTGTAATATTCTTATTTAGGATAATGCACACAAAAAAATTTTGGGTTGTTCTTAATCTATTGATTAATGATTTAAAGGTGCCACCCCAGCGTGCTAATCTGTATTGTATACGTGAATTTACTAAAGCGTAATAAAGTGACTTCAGCAAAGGTTCATCACAAAGATTTCTTAAAAAGTAAAATTTTCTAATAGACTGCTTTATCTTAGCATGAACAATTCGAACATGCCTCTCCCATGTCATTTTGCTGTCAAAAGTGATCCCCAGATATTTAAACGTAGTTACTTTTTCTACTTTCTCACACTGGCAATTTTGATTCAGACAGTCAAGTCCGTGGTAAACAATAGGAACTGAAAAGTCAAAATCTCGAAAATTAAAATTAATAAATTTAGTTTTGCTAAGATTAACATTCATCTTATTAACTAAACACCAATTCTATAAAATATTAAGATCAGATGTCAAATTTAATTCTAGCGTTTCCTTATTTTTATGTGCATAAAGGAAACCAATATCATCTGCAAACACTTGTATTTTCCCATGAAAAGGCAAATCATTAATAAATATACGAAAGAGGGTTGCAGAGGTAACCGATCCTTGCGGCACTCCAACAGTGACAGGCAGAGGTGCGCTGAGGCAGCCCCCGACCCGCACCAGCTGCTCCCTGTCAGACAGGAAGCTGCGAAACCATCGGAGCGCCACACCTCTTACCCCTGCCGCTTCGAGTTTGTAAAAAATAATTTCGTGGTTGATCAAGTCAAAAGAAAAGCCTTCATAGAGTCAACAAAGAGTCCAGTGGTTTTGTTTCCATCATTTAGGCTATTGTAAATTAAATTTGTTAAGTGCAAAAGTGCATCCTCAATGGATTTGCCACGTTGAAAACCAAATTGATAATTTGAAAAAAATGAAATTTTATTTAAGTAATTTGTCAGTCTATTTACTATTAACTTCTCAAACAACTTAGAAAAAAAGATAGCAAACTTATTCGCCTTATGTTTGACATTTTATAAATATTACTTTTTTTAAATATAGGAATGACAATGCTCTGCTTCAAAAGGTTAGGAAACATTCCCTGATTAAAACTTAAATTACAAACATGAGCTAGTACAGGTGCAATAATCACGGCTATATTTTTCACTAACAATACATTAAAATTATTAAAGCCACATAATTTTTTATTTATAAAACTATTTATTACTTCTAAAATCTCATTTTCATTTGTAGGTTCAATGAAAAAAGACTGACAGTGATGGTGGAGACCCAGCTCCGCTTGTGAGGGAATTTTGTTATCAGGCTGTACTGCATGACTTAGATAGTGATTTACTTTCTCTGCAACACTCTGAGGGTCACAGTCTATCGTGCCATCATCCAGCTCGACTTTATCAAAACTCTGATTGCAAGATGAACCAGACCCTCCACTGCTTAGCGGTGTCCCCTCCTGCACTTCGAATGATATCTGAATAGTAATTCTTTTTAACCGTGTCAATTTCAAGTAATAATTTTCCACATAACTTATCATAATAATTTCTTAATACTAAATCATAGGGTCTACGTTTTGTTAATACATACAATTTTTTCCTTTTTCCAATGTTTCTTAAAATATTTTCAGTTATACACGGACTTATTACTTTTGCCTTAGCTAGTTTCTGATTGACTCGAATGGTTTTTGAGCCGTTAGTTACAACTACTGTTAAAATTTTGTGAAACTTATTATAACATATATTAATATCCGTTGCAAGGTAAATATTATTCCAGTTTACAGAACTTAAATCATTGATTATTTTGACAACATCAAGAGTTTGTTTATTATAAGACAAAACTGGTTTTCCCTTTAAATCATAACACGATTCTTCATATTTAAGTCCCAATAAACAGTGGTCGGTTACATCCAAATCAAAAATTGCACATTTAAAATTATTCACCAGCCTATGCTTGACAAAAATATGGTCTATGAGAGTCTTAGAATTTGATGTAATTCTTGTTACATTATTGATAATTGATAAGAAACCATTATTTTCTAAAAGACTATGGTAATTTTTTGAACTACTTTTATTGTCTAAAAGATCGATATTTATGTCTCCTACTAAAATTGTATTAGCTTTAAAATTTCCCATATAGTTTTCCAGCTCTAAAATAAATTCATTCTCTGTAAACTCTTGTAATCTATATATACAGAACAGTTTGAAGTAGCGTTTATTTATTCTAACATCCAAAAGAAGAGTGTCAGCGGATTTCATAGAAGATACGTTAGCTTCAATTACACACAAGTTGTCTAAAGCGTAACATATTACACCTCTTGATCTGTAAGAATCATTACAGCATGCAAAAATATTATAATTTGGAATTTTATAAAGATCTAATTCCTCAGTATTGATTTACCTGGGAAAATTCTACAAGGAATTTATTAAAATTCTTGTGCATGCTCCTTATATTACAGTAATTTAAGGTGAAACCATTATTCCTATTGTCATCGCTCATTTCAAAAAAATCATTACCTAAAAATTGTATGTAATCGTTACTTCCCTGCATATAGAGATTGGTAAATAACTATAAAATAAACTTTAAACATTGTGAAACCGTATTCACACAATTCGTCTAATACGTACGACACCAACTAGTTGGAAATGACCAAATATTACGGAGAGGGGTTTGGGGGGAAGGTACTGGGGGTGACAGCCGTCAAGGTCAAGCAGTTTAGCCACTATTAAGTAGTAAAATTACCGATCGGACAATTTGACCGATGTTTCGTTTTAAGTGTTAACTACTTTTGAATTGTATACATTCTTGAGGCAACACTTGATCTCTACCAGGATTCAATTTTATAAATCTTTGAAGCAAACAATTGTAATTAAGTATTCTAGTTTTAGCAAACTTCCTACAGTAGAACTCCAACTATCCGAACTCCGACTATCTGAATCACTTTCAGAAAAAAAATTGTCCAAAAAAAGTCTAAGTGCGCTATTATTCTTCCCCCTGCGAAGCCAGTATTTGCGTGTAAAATGTAAGTACATTTTATTTATATTTAAAACATGTGAAAATATCATGTTTCTTACATATAATTCAATAAAAAAATAGTGCAATATCAAAACGTAGCTTTTTTTCTCTCTAATGGCAATTTAAAACAAATTCCGATTATCCGAATGGGTCCCGGTCCCCATTAATTCGGATAATTGGAGTTCTACTGTATAAGAAACCGAGCTATAACCGTCATCATGTTAATCATCTCTGAGTATTAACTATATATGTATATGTAATATATGTAATGTAATAAATGTAATGAGTATATGTAATCATATACTTTTGACATTCTATGCTCTAGGACAGGTGTTGGGAATCCGTGTCACACAAAAATTGTATGCAAGTGACATTATATGGTTGTAAGGAAAGCTATTTATAGAAACTGAAAACATTCCCTAAAGACATATCCATGATCTAAGCTGTTTTGGAGAGGGAAGTTAATAAATACATTATATATTTAATATTTAATGTAACATTTCTATGATTTTAAATCCAGGCCAATGCCATAAATAAAAATCATTATTATCATTATTATAGTACCATAATGTGTAAGAAGCATAATTAAGGTGGGTCTAGTTTGGTTTTAATTTAAGTTTAATTTAAATGTTCGCGCCACAACTGAGACCGAACAGCGCCGTAGTTTAAGGAGCTGCCACGAACCGCACCACCGTCGGTGGTGGGGGAAGGAATGGGGAGCCCTGGAGACGACGACAACCAAGCGCAGCTCCAGTGGACACTCGATAGCCGGCTCTCGGGCCTGCAGGTAGTAGGCTCTCGATCGCCGGCTCTCGGGCCTGCAGGTAGTAGACACTCGCTCGTCGGCTCTTGGGCCTGAAGGTAGTAGGCAATCTCGCATCCAATTTAGTTAGGAGACCAAAGGGTAGGCAACGTGGTCCGCGGTAGTTTGGCCGGGATAGCCTCCTTGTTCCTAGTTATTAACGTTGTGCGAGAAATAGAGAAATTATTAATTTGTTTAATAAAGAGTTTTTAGTTTGTCCGAGAAAGGAACTTTTTTATTTAATTACTAACGTAGAGTTGTGTTTTGTAGTAGACGAATTAAGTAAGCACCCAGGTCGTGTATTCATTCAGTAGGATACAAGACTGAAAGAAGTCTGGTGTTTTATTAACAATTCAGTTAGAGAGTAAGACTGAAATAAGTCTGGAGTTTTATTTAACAATTCAGTTAGAGTGCAAGACTGAAAAAGTCTGGTGTTGTGAGACAGCTAGGACCCCGGCTGGAAGAAGCCTGAAGATTGAATTAAGGTAATTCAATCAAAAATAATTATAAAAGAATAAAAAGACCTTTTTCAAATTGTATAGGCGTTCGTGGGCGAGGATGATACCTAACCTATGATATTTGTGAATTAAATGGTAAAGGATTTCTGAGCCCTCACGAACTATAAAAAATAAAAGTAAATTAGTTTCTCAAAATTAAATTAAGAACCCTGGACGACTCAGTGTCCCTGAGGCTATCCGAGGCAAACGTAAAACGTTTAACTGGACCCCCTTCTCTTTTTTACCGTTACAAATGGTAATAATGATTTTTATTTTATATTGTTCAATACATTAAAAGACTTATTCAATGAAGTTGCTACATAATATTATTGTTTCAGAATAATGCCTCGTGTTCTGCAAACGTCACTACAATTGTGGTTTAACCATCCAAGTGAATCCAATTCACTTAAAAAAGCATCCTTGTACCAGTTTTCAAACATCTCTTCGAAATCCGAGTCCAAAACACACACAGCACGAGACAATGGGCCGGGTCGTGAATCTATCCTGTACTGTCCTGGGTCTAGACCACTGACGACAAACAAATCTATAAATATCTATAGATATTACGACCGAAAGACAAGTGACAAAAGGGATTGGTTTCGGTGGTGGGGAGGGACAACTACCTGGCATGGCTGGGGTTATCGTCTTTTGAAACCCTTAAACTCAAACAAATAAAAAACTCAAGCGGTCTGTGAGACCGCACCCAGGACGTTAAGGGTTAACTTAAAATAAACGGTACCAGTGAACTGACACATACTTTCTCCCTTAAGTAAATTTAAAAAAGACAATCTGTAATAAAACTATCATGTTCTACAAAGTAATTCTAAATATCATTTAATAGTTTATTGTTCAAATTGTATGGGGGGAAACCACCCCCCCCCCTTTTTTGAGCTGGTTTTGATCGGTGATTTGACCTTACACTTCATACCAAGTTTCATGGAAAACGGGTGGAAAGTAAGGAAGAAATTGATTTTTTTATATTTTCCATAAGAATAACTTTGGGCGCTTTCAGACAACGTACTGCGTTTATCGTGGACAGTAAATTTAACTTTTCTCTGGAACCGTTAGTCGTAGACAAATAATTCAAAACACTAATTTGTTTAGTTTTTTAAGCTGGTTTCAATGGTACCAGTCAAGTTATACTTTACCTTTATTGTTTTCGCTGAAAATTTAAAAATTAGATTTTTTTGACATTTAAAAGCCCATAACTTTTGAACCGTCATTTTTACAGACATGCGGGTGGTGTCAAATTGTTTATTACTCTGTGCACTATAAGCTATCAAATTTTAATCAAAATCGTTAGAGCCGTTTTTGAGAAAATTGGATTTTTCACGTTTTTTAAGGGTTTTTAGGGGTGAACTACCCTTAAAAATCAAAAATTCAAAAAAATGAAAAAAACGCCTGGAGATACGGTGACTATATATATACATGCCAAATTTAATCTAAATCGGACCAACGGGGTAGGCTGTGGCACTGTACACATCCAGACACACACACACACACACACACACGGACGGACAGACATCACGTCAAAACCCACTTTTTTGGATTCAGGGGACCCTAAAACGGATATATCCACCCTCAACTCAAATTCGAAAATTTTGACGAAAACAATACTTTCTCCATATACTATGTATAAGGGGAGAAAGTAAAAATAGCCATAAACTATCACAGTAACCCAAAAAATACTCACTTTAAATCCAAAATTAAGACTGGATCAGTGTTCTGTTTATCACTTTCAGAATTATAGAAAATTATTTTTTTTGATGATACAACAACATATTGCTTTTTCCACCCATGTCGACGAATGTTTTGTTTATTAGGAACGGATAACCATCCTTCTATTCTGTTATCTGAAAAAAAAAGAAATAAAAAATGGGGATAGAAAATCAAAATAGTACAGTTAAAAAGAATGTTAAGAAAAACAGCAAAGGAATATAAAACTATGAACCTTGACACAACACCTAAATTAGAACCATGTTTAATAATGCCTAAAAGAATATTGAGATGAAGGCAAGGAGATTTCTGAATTGGATACTCCGGTGAGAGAGGGTTAAACAAATATTTTGCAGATTGAGAGCCAGGATTAATATGATTTATTTGAATTGTATGGGGAGAAAGGGAATAAGCTATTGGTAAGAATTTCTAATAAAACTAGCACTTAACTGTTTAAGACTCAGTAATAAGAAGCAAGATTATCTACATGAAATTTATTATTATTTACCTTCTTTATTTACCTGAAATCAAAATTAGTCAAACAAAAAATAAAAGGAAATACAAATTCGTTGATAAAAAATTAGATAAAATTTAGGTAATAACGCTAAAAACTGGGGTTTGAAATGCTCATTACTTTATTTTAATAGGTCGTGGGTCAGTTTAAAGTAAGAAAAGACTTTATCTAAATGATATAGAATAATATAAATAGTTGTTGTAGAGGGAAGAAGAACACAATCTCTTGTAGTGTTACAGAAAGATAGAAATTGAGATAAAACCCATTTTGGCTTAGGGTAGAAAACGTAACAATAACTAAAAATAACATAATTCTAAGCAATGTACAGACCAAACACTTATGAATTAAGAATCTTATAATCTTAATATGAATTAATATGGAATTAATATGGAACACATTTTCCATCCACATATTATAATATCACCTTATTACATAAAATTAAGCTTTCATGTGCTTCACTGATTTAATATTTTAAAACTTTGCAATGAGAAAAATTTTTAGGTTAAAAACTCGATCAAATATGTTTGGTAAAAAAATTACTAACAACTTGACTCTACTCGATTTTGCCCCAAAAATCAGTACTTTCATTTCCATACCTATCATAATGATGATAACAGAACAATAAAAAGACACTCGTTGAAGGTTTCCAGGAAAGATCATAATTCTGATCTTTACATATACATAGAAATAGATGGTAATCTAATGATAAACCTGAACCTAAGAATAACGAAATCCTGAAATTTGCCAATAAATAATATTCGAGCCTTTAAAAACTTAACTTCAACACAATTCAAACCTCTCAACATCCAAAATACTTTTATAAAACTCCTAAATTAAAATTATGGCAAGCAATGTTTTGGGAACAAATTCTTGAACAACCAAAATGTCTACAACCTGAAAATGCTAGTGTCCATTCCACATGCAATAATAGCTTATTTTACTAAGAAGAATTTTCCAAACAAATCAATAACATACTAAAGTACTTATTAGCTTAGTGGGGGCGAACCTTGAGAGAATATTTCATCATTGTCGTTGTCAGCACTGCTGAGAGAGGCAGTTTCACTGCCAAGTGTTGCTAGCCGCCCAAGCAACTGTTCTATCTCAGAGTCCTTGCTGTCCAACTCCATCTGAAGACGCAGCTTTGCCTGGTTCTCCTCAATGACCTGCGCCTGTAGCTCCTGTATCTCCTTCTGCCACTTAACAGCTTCTTGGCCATACTTCTCTCGTTCCTGCAATTATTTACAAATATTCAACTCGACATCATTTAAGGGTGACAAAATAAATTTCTTACAAATCTCATAGCAGTGAAAAATAACACTAATAAATAATGATTACTATTTTATAACATTCATTGAGACAACTAATGGAAGGTTAAACCTAGAGCTGGCAAGCGCTGGATTTACGGCGTGAAGGGGTGCGGCCAAACTGGCAATGCCGTATATACATCACCAATGCAGGAGCTGCAATAAACACGTTTTCGGTATAAAATTGGTTCTAACATTCTTTAAACTTGTATCAAAAGAAAGCTCATGAATTATAGTATATTTATATATAAATTTAATGTTTTTTATCTGTCTTTGACCAAACGTTTTCTCTGTTTAAAGATAGTCATCCCTTGCTATTGTTGTCTGTCGTCTGTTGTCTAACGGTGTTTTGAGTAGTGACGATCACCAAAAGTGTTTGCTGTTTATATCAATGAAATATTTGGTTTTCTTTTATATTATTGTAAGTAAGTATTTCATTGTATTACTGAATGATAAATTAAATATTTTGAAATGGAAAAGAACTATAGGAATTGTTCAAGCGATCATAGAGAATTGATTAATGCCATTCTTTCACTGTTCTTTTTTATGAAAGGGTATTCAAATAAAAAATGAATATATAACTTATATAAACCATATATTTCCAGAATCTGCATAACATTTACTATAACCTTGTAATTTATCTTTTGATGAGAGAACTTACCTGTGCTGATCTACAGGATGGACCATAATTGAATTTTATCAAAAATTGGTTTTACAAAAATTATAAAACTAAAATAATTTTGTTTTATTCATGATGACTATATACACAAGATTGTACAATGATTTTTCACTTTATTCTGAATAAAATGATATGTAACAAGCCATAGTTATGTTATTATTTATGATTTTTGTAAGGGTTTGATCATTCTATTACAAAACCAATAATTTCTCTATGCCAGTACAGTGCTACACCATTGCCAGCTCTGAGGTTAAAAATTATAAACATAATTTATACATCTAACAATTATGTGAGAAATAAATTATTTACATCAATTATGTCTTTACTCTAAAAATTTTAAAATAAAATTATGTTAAAATGTAATGGTAAAATTATGTTAGACAAAGCAAAATTGAAGGTTTAAGAAAGGATATTTCTTTGAATTCCTATACAGAGAAATTCGAAATGTCATATTGTAACACACACACACATTGTAACACTCACATTATAACACTGTGGTGATGCTATAAAATGTAACAATTTAGACAGGATTATTGTTCACAAGAATGCTTGAAAATAAAATTTCAAAGACGTCATAATTTGTTTTTGCTAATGTGGAAAACCCCTTTCTATTACTTGACTTTACACTTGAACTATATTGAAGAACTATACCTGAGTAAGTTCCTGTTGCAGTTTACGGCACTCCTTTTCTTTTCTCCGAAGATCTCCAGAGGACACTTTCTTGTTTTTGCCTGTTGCATTCATATCCTTCCTGTTCATGATTTCTGCAAGTTTATTAACAGCCTGGGCCTTCAACAGCTGTTCTTGCTTGAGCTGTTTTCTTAACTTATCCAACTCCTCCTTAGATCCTTTTGCTAACCGGACATCTGAAAACCAATCGTAAAGTTTAAAGTTTGTTTAAGGTCAACTATAAATAGAATACTATCCATTACTTTACAACTACTACATCTAAAAATTTTATCTATTCACTTATATTATTTACTAGCTGACCCGGCAAACTTTGTGATGCCTAAAAGAAAATACATGTTAACTTTAAGATTGGCCATGTTCTGAAATCAAATAGCATTGCGGCTTCATTGTGAAAGCTTTAAATATTCAACAAATGATTATTATAATAAACCTAATACATATAAACATTGTAGTTATTTTATTTGGCAAACATATAAACACGTGACTTTTAATCATACAGAAAATAAAACAAATATAAATACAGCACATAATTCCCAAAAACCGTAACCTATTAACCTGGCGAATAATGCTGTTCATTTTGTACAGCACATATTTACTTCATAGATTTACATTAATGAATGATTCATATGGCATTGGATAGTAAAGCATATTGCTAACGGAGAGTAAACCAACAGCTGTTTTAAGAAATCAAATGTTTTTATTGTAGAACATTTGTAAACAAACTTAGTCCCCATAAGGTTAACATTAAAAATTTAAAACGCTATAAAATGGAAACTAATTGAATTTATGGAAACTGAATATTCCTAAAGCATGACCTGAGCAGAGATGAATCCAAAAAATCAAAGGTCATTAAAATCGGTCCAGCCGTTCTCGAATTATAATGCGTGTAACTAACACGACTTTGTTTTATATATTTAGATATTAGGGGTCTGCGGACCAGAAATTTTAACTTATAAATAGTTAAAAGATTTCATCTTTTAACTTTAGCTCAATTGAATCATTATTGCTTAATGCACTGCATTAAAAATAATTGTATCATTATATTGAGGAATGAAAACCAAAAATTCAATCCAACTTAGATCCTGTAAACTGGCTTAGCTTTAA
Source organism: Nephotettix cincticeps (assembly GCA_023375725.1). Taxonomy (NCBI): domain Eukaryota; kingdom Metazoa; phylum Arthropoda; class Insecta; order Hemiptera; family Cicadellidae; genus Nephotettix; species Nephotettix cincticeps. The sequence continues at coordinate 38,502,360 of CM041786.1, forward strand.
CCATCCAGGTGGGTGACTTATAATGCCAATTTTAATGTGAAGTGCTATCGTCTTAAAAAATAAATAATCGTCAGAATTGCAGAATTGAATCCGTATAAGCTATGCCATTAGGATCACATCAAGAGAGAACGCATTTACATGCGCTGCCGCGCATCAGGACTCGCTTGATGCATCGGGATTTCGATTACCTCTGTATTGAATCGCGATTCGATGCATCAAATCTAATCGAATCGAAATTTCAATACATTTTCGATGCATCGCATACCCCTAGTTATCAATACACAGAAACTTTAAATCTTTAGTGGATTTAGCCTGAACTTATAAATAGTAACTTACTAGTAAGTTACTGGAGAATTTCAAACAGAACTGTCAGGAAGCGATTGTTATTCCCCTTCTTAAGGTCAAGGCCACTTTGTCTGTGATTGATCTACAACCTATTTCTATTTTTTCTGCCTTTTCTGAGGTTTTGAAGAAAGTCAAGGTTTCCCACTTAATGGACTTATAAAGTTTTGAGTCTATAATCTTAGTAACACAATCTGGCTTTTGTAGGAAATACACTTACACCAGCACTATTTTTGGTAAACACTAAGCAGTGAATACAAAGCTCCAGCTCAGAGGAAACGCACCATCCTTGCTATGTTGGATTTTTATTAAGCATTCGACTCCATAGACTATGGCCTCCTGTTGCCATGATGAATTACTATCAATTTCATTGATCAATAGGTGGTATTTTGGTTTCATTCCTATGTAAATGGAAGGAGCCAATGGACCAAAATTGGTCTTGATGTCTATACTCCTAGCGAGGTCCTTGGGCATCCCATAGCTGCCTGCTACAGTGGGAAATGATCTCAATCATTGTAGGTTGTACTCTTATCCCAAAGATAGCCCGTTGGCTTTCCAGTACAAATCTGACAAGGGGGACCATATTAAGCTTAATCTCAATTCAGATTTAGAGGTTATTGGTCTTGGTCTTTAAAAAACTTCACTTGAGAGAGAATCTCCCGGTTTACTGCCTATTGATGGCTTGGTCCTCCTGCGCACATCTTGCCTCGTCCTCTAAATTCTGACAGAGGGAAAACTCATTATCTAATGGACTGATTATGAGATCGCTCAGAGATTCGAATCCACTAGAGAGACATACTAGAGGTGTCTCGTGTTTGCAATAAGTCTGCCGCGGGTGGATTTTCATTTTCATATTTTGTGTCTAAGCTGATCAATGATTTGTTTTTTATTATTGGTGACGTAATGGTTGGAAAAATTTAAAATAACAATGCGACCAGTAAAATAATTTTATTTTTTATTTAGCTTTACTTACAAGGTATAATGTATATAAATGTGATTAAAGGTTTTTGAAAACAAATCTTTGTAAAGTAAAAAAATCTCTAAATAAAAGGTAATTTTACTTGATTTAATTGTTATTTACTATACAAACGGAGGACATAGACAAAATTATTGTAAGGGGAGGAAACATTTTCACCAGTTAATCATGTGCATGATATGTACCAGTGGGCATGATATATTAGAGAAAAATCTACAGAACAGAGACGATTCTGCCTCCAGGCCTACGTAGAAGACATCGTGCTGACTGCTCAGGGACACTATTGAGGTCCTCATTCAGGATGGAATCAGCCTGGTCAGCAACTGGTGCAGTGATACGGGCTTAGCCATCAACCCAGCAAAGACGGAGATGGTAACATTTACAAGAACGAAAAGTTTGGCAATTGCTCCTCTTCAAATTAATGGTGAGGAAGTGATCGGCAAACAAGCAACAAAGTACCAGGGTGTCTCCCTGGATCAGAAATTGACCTGAAATAACTATTTAGACTTTGCATTGTCCTAAGGATACAGATCACTTGGGGACTTTAGAAAACCTTCAGTAAGAAATGACAAGGCCATTGTAATAAAACAAAACAACAAATCACTAGCCTGTAAATATATTGCCCTGAAAACCATATAGTTTACAAGATCTCTCTAAAAAACATATTGGCCTACAAAATAAAAGATAAAACATGATTAATACATGAAAAAGCACCTAGGCCTATTTAAAGCATCACCCACAACACAAACCGGCATTTCTGGTTCATTTTCATCCTCAGTCACTAATGTTTTCCTCCACAACATAATCATCATCACTTTCGGGTTCTGAGTAGTGAAATAAAGGTACAAGTCTTCATCATCACTATCAATCTCAAACAAAATGTCCTCAACATCGCTATCATTTAACTAACTGTTTACATCTTCTTTTCCTAGAGGAAGCCACCACATCAATATCACTAAAATTACATCTAATTACTATCTAAATAATATCACAAATAAAATAAACAGCCAAACTGTTATAAATAAACATAAACAGCCGTTCAAAACAAACTATGAAACACTACGCACACAATTGAGGTTAGCAGCGCACTGACAATGGCTAGCTGACAGATAACTTTGCAGAAGCTGATTTTTTCCATGAAATATCAATATAACAGGCCTAGAAACAGTCCAAAAGCAAATTATTTTAGTAGCACAATATTGAACATATAGATATACCGAAAAATTTAACTAGCAACTTCGATTTACAGCAGCGATATGCGAGAATTACGAATGTCAGACTGAGTTCAACAAAGGACCAGAAGTGTAAACGATGCCATGTCGGACTCAGTTCGCCTATGTGCCCCAAAAGGTTGAAAAAATTTTAAAGGAATTAAAAAATTTACGAGTTGGTGATACAATAATGAATTATTTTAATAGTAAAACTACGAATGAATAATTTTGTTCAGTGTATGGCAGACGACTTCTGATTCAACAGTAAACAAACGCTGACAGCTATTCTTCATTCTTCTTTTCATAGTTTCTTAGCAAAAGATTTCAAGGTTGTAACTGGTCAAATTTGGGCAGTTAATATCTGAATTCCAATTTAACAGTGAGTGGTGAAATCTGATTTCATCAGTTGCGGACCTAACTGCAGTTAAAGCTAGGTTCAAGGCTGTTTCAGTTTTGGGTGAAATCCATGAGTCACTTGTACTTCGTTGCATGGAGATCCTGCGGAAGAGGCTGAAAATTCCCGAGTAGTCTCGATTCTGCATTGCACTTCCCTTTCAGTCAGTCCAGTCCACTGCCATTTTGTTTGCTTCATCCCAAACACTCCGTCGAATCTCGAATAGGGAGCTTGTACAACAATGAATCGTTGCTAACCCTATAACTACAATATTAATTCATTTAAAAGATGTCTAGTAGTTGAATGATTGCGAGTATTAACAATATTATTATTTTTTTAAATAGCAGTTTGCCGAATTCAGATACGAAACCCTATTTATTAACGATTCCTGTACAATTTTTATATTATATGGTGAAATAAAATTCCCATACATCCCCCTGCTTTTCCCGGTTGCTGGATGATCCAGTAGAGATTCGCTATGTTTGTGGTAGGCTTCCAAAATAACTAAGCTGCCACCATTCACTGACTTTTGTGATGGTCTGAAAGCATTTTCGGCATCCATCTTGCACTAAACTTATGGTAGCCTTGCTTATCCTTTACAATTTCACACAGCAAGGTCTGTGAAACAGTATAAATGATGAAAGCTTGCCGGTTAGCTTTTTTTAAAGAATAAAACTTGTTTGAGTAATTTTGATTAATAATTTCATGTTATATAAAAAAGGGCCAATATAATACTCGGTTGTACAACTTTGTTGAGAACTCCTGAACGACATAAAAAAATATAAAGGGGGTGTCAATGCTATCTATGTCTAAGCAGAACGGGTAGAACACTTGAAAGTACACGATGACTGAGGATGCAACCGTTCCTGGCATAATTTCAAAAGATAAGTGTTAAATTTAGCTTAAGCATACCCTCTCTACCAGTTAATTTTGAGGAGCTTAAACTGTTTGTTGAGAAAAATAGAATAAGATTAGTTAGAAGTTAACTGTTGCATCATCCTCCTAAATGTGATGGATCATCAAGGAGGAAATAGAGCGCAACATTTAAACATCTAATGTTACCTTCTTGCATCAGCATCATTTGATGATTCAGATCGTCTTTATCCTTCATCAATTGTTCAGAATTCTTTTTTAAGTCAAATTCTCTCTCCTTCATCTGAAAAAAGTCAAAAGATTAACTTATTCTTCAAAAGTGGTAAATCAAATAAGCAAAGAACTTCTATCTACGAAAACGGGACATGCAGTGAGGAATAAGTTAAAACGTACCTAAATGGCCTAAATCATGTGACAAACTAAACACATATCACCCTTTAAAAAATTAATTTTCAAAATAATATTTTTTTGAGAGTAGGAAAAAATCTTAGATTAAAGGAAAAAAGGTTAAAATAACAAACCATATTAAGACTAGATTCTTTGGAGGCCATGTCGGCTCTATGTTTAGTGAGCAGGTCTTTCAGTTCCAACTCTTTCATAGTTTTCTCCTTCTCCAAATCAGCGACTGTCTCCTCAGCTATGGACCGAGCCAGCGCCTGTCAAACATAAAATTCATTTATTAATAACTGAAAAATGTTAATAAGAAGCAATGATTTTTAGATAACATATTACAGTACATAAATTACATTTTTTCATTATGATATTATTAAGCCTCCAGATTGTTAAGAATAAATTAAATGGTTTATATACCTTTCTAAAATAATAAGATGCCACTTCAACTACTAAGATTGTTTTAGAGAGGTATATAAACCATTTAATAAATTACATTAAATAAAACACAATAGGTTAAATAAATTTTACAACAGTAAAAGTCTTGATGATACCATTATTTACAAAAAGATAAATGCATGCTTTCATTAACATTATGATAACATTACATATTAATGTGTATCTAATAAAATAATAATAGTTATTAGTGAGCTGATTCTAGAATCTCTAATTATGATTCTGATATTGGGGTTTTGTCTCAATTTAGAATTCAATAATGATTCCAATGTAACAACTTGAAAGTAAAAGCGAAAGTCACCAAACTATTCACTATTACCTCTAAATGTTTATCAAGTACTCAAGTGACAGAACAATGATGCTAGTACAATAATTTTGAAAACAGAGAAAAAATTAATGAAGGACGGTCATAAAAAGCAAAAAATAGATAAATAATTGCATAAATAAACAATTCTTAGACCTTGTTTATTAAGAGCCTAAAGAGCTCATCACATAACCATAAGAAGCTAACCAACCACTTGTTAAAACAGAATATTAAGAAAAATATATATATACAAAATTTGAAGAGGGTGTATGGAGAATATTGAAGAACAGAAAGCTCAGTGACCTGTGTAGAAGGCCAGACACTTGCTGTTATAAATGTAGAAGAATTAGGTGGCTTGGTCAAGTGAAAAGAAGAGTGGAGGAGCAATAAGAAGAGTGTGGAAGGGTCAACCACAAGCAAGGCACCTTTAGGGGAGAGTGGGTGACCAAGTTGTGAATGACTCAAGAAGAATCGAGAGAGAGATTGATAAGGCTGCAGGTCAAGACCTATCTCCTATTTTCAAAAACGGCAAACTAGCTGAGCGATTCCCAGGCAGTAAACGAACCGTAGCGTGATTTTCCCATGTATCTCATAGTTATAAAATACTAGGACAAACACATTCACTTGTGGGAATTCATGTTACAAACTTGTGACTGTTTTCAAGTGTACGAGTATTTTGTATTTCCATTTTATATTACTACACTGACTCCACCATGGATTTATTAGAAGAGGAGAGATTACGTTTTATGCAATATTTCTAAACAGAATACAATATACGAACGTGTGTGTGAACCAAAAGATAATTTTGTTTTTATTTTATTTATAATACTGTCATTTAATATATTTGGTTTGCATAGATGTTCAGTTTTATTATTGCGGAACAAAACCACATACACGCTCTCGTTGTAACACCGTTCTTAAACTAAAAAACTACTATGTTTAGTACTGTGTATGTTACTCAAATTTAGCAGTTAACTAATTAAATTAATGATGGAACTTTGTAATTTATAAATTTATTTGACATTTAAATACAATATTATGTTATAAACACAAGTAGGATGGGTTGAATTTGTGCGATTTAGCGTTGCGGAGTAAAACTCTGCATTCTTAAGATGGTTAAAAATTATTGTCAATTGTGATATTATTTCACTGGAACGTAAACACTGGAAAGCAATTGTAACACATTGATGTGACAGTCACAACACAAACACAACCTAAAAACAACACATTTATCATTGACTAATATTTTGGTTTTATTTACCAGGTTAGCCAACCTAGGAAACCAGAATTACATACAGAAAATAATGCTGTATCATCAAGAAACAAATATGGATCCAGCAAGTGCTGTGATCCATCTGGAAAATGTAAAACTACAAACTGTAACATGACGGAACAGTTCTGTCTGGGAATGCCTGAGCGCAATGGCAGCGTGACTGAAATGTACAGTCCAAGTATGTCAATAGGTTAATTACCAAAAAATCTTTATGAAATAGACCCATTAAATATTATATTTTAGTGAAAGCTCTTGATTTATTCTGAATAATCATGTATAGTTTGTAGTTTTGAAGTTCAAAATAAAAAGTTATAAAATATTTAATTACTGCAAATTCTCCCAGTATCCTTGCTCTTCAGCCTCCAGAGTGGGTTCAAAATTCAAATGGTTAAAATATTATTGTTTTTGTTTTATACGATTTTATCCCAATTAAATTGCTGCTTAAAAATTATTTATTGCTATGAATAAGGTTTTATTCAGTTTTGTTAGTTATTTTAACGGGTTCATTAAGTGTTTTGTTGTGTTGAAGTGATTGCGATCATAATGATTGTCTGAGGTATGATGGGTGTTAAGTTCCATTCTATTAAACTCGAACAACATTTAACATTTAATTATTGGGATTTTTATGGACATATCAAAAGCTTTTGATAGTGTAAATCATTCAAAACTAATAGAAAAATTGTATTTGCTTGGATGTACTAAAAATACACTAAAATGGTTTAAATCTTACATTACTGACCGATCCCAATTTGTAGAAATCACCCACTTTAACCGTAACAATAAAATTCTAAAAGTTAGATCACATAACAAACTTCTTAAATTTGGAGTCCCCCAAGGGTCCATTTTGGGGCCTTTGCTTTTTTTGTGCTACTTGGGTGGTCTAAATAAAGCCTTAAAACATAAGGAAAACAATAGTGATCTTTGCTTGTATGCCGATGATGCAAATATGATAATTTCATCGAGATCACCCAAAGAAACAGAAATTTATGCAAACAATGAATTACAAAATATAGGAAGTTATTTTAAAAACTATAATTTAATCTTAAACACACAAAAAACTAACTACGTTCATTTTAAAACCTCTCAAAATCGATTACTGAGAGATCCTATTTTAATTAATGATTCACATCATATTATGAAAAAAACAAGCACTAATTTCTTGGGACTGAAGATAGACCAGCATTTGAATTGGGATGACCATACACATGGTATTCTAATGAAAATAAATTCTGGAATCTATGCCTTGTCTCAAATGAGATACTACTGTAATTTAAAAACATTAAAAAACATTTACTTTGCTCATGTGCATTCGCACATTTCATATTGTATAGGACTATATGGTTCAACAAAAAAAAACTAATATGGATAACATCTTAAAACAACAAAAACGAGCTATAAGAATCATGCTGAGATTAAAACCTGATGCATCAGCAAGGAAACATTTCAGAGAACTGAAAATTTTCACTGTTTATAGCCAATACATTTTTGAGACCATACTGATAGCAAAAAAAGGGGAAACAATGAGTAATTCTAAGCAGCCTCAACACTCCCATTTTACACGAAGAAAAAATGAAACTATTAGCACACACAGACTAAAATTTTTTGAAAAAACCCCAAACTACATGGGGAATAAATTTTTGAAGTACGTCCCTATAAATATCAAATTAATCCCCAGTGAGACTAAATTTGTCAGAAGTCTAAAAGACTATTTGATAAACAAAGCCTTTTATTCTCTTGAAGAACTTTCTACCTCCCTTTAATAAAAACGAATAAAAAAAATTGTAAACAAATTAGTTATTCATTAATTTATTTTTTAGTCACTATCGTTTCAGTGTTACAGTGCTTTCATATGTCAGGATGATTGTTTTGTATTATTTTTAACATTATTTTATATGAATTGATACAGGATTGACGAAACATTTTGTGTTCTGTTTTGATTTTGATTTTGTTTCTGTCTATGCTAGGTCTGTATTTTGTATTTATACGCTGACACTATTACTTGTACCATTTGTACATAGAAATGAATAAAGAAATATGACTATGACTATGAACAGCAAGGTATGGCATAACTACCTCACTGTCTGCACGGGCCAGAGCGATCTGCAGCTGATGAGCAAGAGAGCCTCTCTCTTCCTCCAGCTCCATGATCATCCGTGACTTTTCTTCTATCTCCTCTTTCAGCTCCTGGGTCTGTGTCTTGTATAGGTCCTAGGCAAACATTTACCAGTTAGACCACAGATATCAATATTGGATACTTGACATTCTACCAAACCAAATTAATTTAATGAAAAGATAAACAGATTTTCTTGTTATACCCAACATATAATTGTAATTCCCATATAACTTTTAATTCCCAAACAAATACAGGGTGATTGGAAGTTGGTGTGATAATTTTTTTCAGGTAAACTATACAATAAGTTGAGTTCATATCCACAATAGTTTTTATTTTATACCGCATGGTCTCTTACCTATCAATTGTTTTATTTTTGTCAGAAAAACCTGAATTAGCTATGGAAAAGCCTAATTTCTCCACTTTTCTTTTATTGATAACAATTTTCATGGTATTTTTTGAAAGCTGATAAAATTTTCTTCCAGTTCAAGTAGTATTATGTCAATAGTAGCTATTTTGTAGCATTTAAAATAAAAAAGTGTTTTCTTTAAGAAAATACAGCAACTACAAAATTTATAGAATTGGTTATTTTTTGTTGACAAAATTGTAAAATATGTTAAAAAAACTTGCCCATCTGCTGTATTTAGCAAAATGTGCTATATTACTGAAACATACATATTAGAGATTTTAATAATTTTATATGGACTGGAATTTGACCTCAGATTGCCTAATCCTTGTCTCTCCAATCCATCTTTTTAACCCTTAAAGTGCAACTGAAAATTATAGTCCCTGCTCATTTAGTGTAAAAAATCAAAATATTATTTTATTATTTTCCCAATGTTCTTTTTGGATTTAGGTAGCTCAAATAAAGTAGAAAATAGAAATTTGCTTCATTTTTAATGGTTTTTTTTTTATTTTTGTTTTGTGAATGCATAGAGGCTAAAACAACATCACCATGCACTCTATTGGTTGTTTCGCAAACTACAGCTCAGTAAATGTGGCAAAGTGATTGATCATGAGTAAAGACGTTTACCGCGCCGTGCGACCCCCTACTGTGCTGCGAGAAAAGTCATCAGCCGCCCAGTAAGGGTTAATATGTATTCTTATAGCTAAGAGAAATATTAAAAAATTAATTAAAATAATTAACTTTAATAGAATATCAGCTAAACTCACACGTTAACTTATTTTTAGCCCCTTAGCTGTTTCTTTTTTTGTTACCTTAACCGTCCCAAAAGTTAGTTAGTTTTTTTTTTATTCAAAATAATTATTGGATGTGTAAAGAAAAGTAGATTAAAGAGGGAAAAAACATTTACTAAACCTATTTTAACCTGTTGAGGAGTAATGACAAATGAGCCCATTTGAGTATGACCGTCATGTGACGTTTGTTCCCCCTTGAGGATCCACATTAACTGACAGGATGGAATATATTTGATATTTCTTAAAACATTACTAATAAAACTTTTATAATGATTTATTACATGTGAAAACATTCAAGTCAAATAATTTTATTTAAAAACAAGTAATGTAGAACTGATGCACAATTTACTAGGGACGGTAAAATATGTTTATTAGGTTAGTACAACGAGTCAGACATTAACCGCCAATTCGCTTGGCGCCAATGTGATGGATGGTGCATGCGCTACTTAATGTCTGACTGATCTTCTATCTGTAGGGTAACCTAGTGATTTTTGTTGCTGTTTAGTAATTAATTCCTTTTTATTGACCAATAATGGGCAATTTCCTCGACAAAAGTGACAACATTTGCGATGCATTGTTTGCTGATTCTGACATTGAGTCTATTGGTGATATAAATAATACAGGAGGTGACGTTTTGAATTCAGACAATGATTGCTTTAGTGACAGTGACGAGCGTATCAGAGATGACTCTGAACCTTCCGGGGATCTTGGAAACCTACTTATACTGATACTGAGACCAGGCTTTCGCTCAACTTACCTTTATCCAGTTGCAGCAGTGGAAATAATGTGTTTGAGGAGCCTACGGATGACAAAACTGATGAACATTTCACAGGTAATGATGTGTTAAACCAACCTAACATACATGGCTGCCCAATCTGTAAATGGCAACATGATGACATTTTGAACCACATCCAATATTATTTGGTCAGTCAAGATCTGGTACTAAAAAACTACTGATTCTGGATGTACTGAAAAACTAAACGAAAATGAATGGGAGATGGATGATTTCCATTAAATATTCGACGTTGATTATGTAAACCATATAGCAGCGGAAACCAAAAAATATTATGAATGTACAAAAGGGGTGTTATCAAAACATTCTAAACTAAAAATAACTGGCAAAATATGTATCCAGATGAACTTTGCTGATTGTTTGCTACTAGCCTTCTAATGTCCCATGTAAGAAAAAAATTGATCTACTTTCTCATTCAAACACCAATTTTTTGTAAGATACTTATGCAATATAGATATATTTCAATACAGCGTTTATTACACTCTTACGACAACTCCAACAGCACAGGAAGTTATACGAAATAAATACAATCATCGAAATCTTCAGAAGGAAATACTAGTCCATGTTATATCCATACCAGATTTTGGTGATAGATGAGAGTCTTATGATCTGAAAAGGCCGAATATCATTTTGGCAATATCTTCCATACAAGCGTAAGCACTTCATAAAGACATTTGTTTTGTGCTATTGTCTTACTGGCACATTTTTAGACTTTATAGTATACACAGGTAAATAAAGTGATGAAGATAGTCAGACTGGCCTGTCCTTTTGTATAATAATAACTAACACTAGTGAAGCCTCACCTCAACAAAAATCATATTTAACATGGGTAATTGGTACTCGAGTCCTTTGTTTTCATGGTTATATGACAAGCAGACAGGATATTGTAGAAGGACTCTAAATGGACAGGACTCTAAATGCAAACTGAAGAGGTGGTGTCCCTTGCCTACCAAATGGAGTCCTTTGTTTTCATGGTTATATGACAAGCAGACAGGATATTGTAGAAGGACTCTAAATGGACAGGACTCTAAATGCAAACTGGAAGAGGTGGAATGCAAAAGGACGAGGTTATTATTACTGTGTGATGGTGTGTGATCGCCGCCCAGTATACAAGTTATCCACTGTCCACAAACATGTGGATACGAGGTCCACTGCAAATAGGCTGAAACCAAAATGTGTCCCGAAGAATGTGTATAAGAACATGGGCGCAGTGGATAAATCAGACGTGCTATTGTCCTACAATGATTGTACCAAAAACATTGAAACTGTCCACAAAAATGTTTTTCCACCTATTGGATATTACAATTCTGAATGCATTTTATACTTATAGACATCATGTAAGGGCACAGAAATCTAATGAAAATGTACATCTAATGGACTTCCGTTTGAACCTAATACGGCAACTCCTGGAAATACACTTATGAATCGAGAATGTAATGGCCCCGCCCCCATGACCTGTGGCTCACTCTGCCTGACTGGACACCATTTCATGCGGCCTCTCCCAAAGAGCCAAACAAAGAATAACAGTGTCACGTGTGTGTTCATACTAAGAAATAATCAAAGAAACAGAAGTACACTTCTTGGGATCGTTCTTCAAAATCTTTACTAATTCTAGAAATACTGAAAACATCAACCCTAAAGGTGGAAAGCTTATTACTTTTACTAACTATTACATATATCTTCTTTAAATATGAAGTTTAAATATAAATACCCACGTCGCAGCAGACCTGCGTACTCAGCGAATTTCCTAATCAATAATATAATACTAATAATGTATGAAAAGTTTGGCCCAAATCTGTCGATAAACATGAGAATTATTTGCCTATTCTCCATAAGATTAAAATGGGAAAGAGTGAGTAGGTTTGCTGCTGTGAACACTGAAAGTAGCCATTTATACCATCAAAAATTTTGTTTTAGCGAATTTCCCATAGGGAAGAAGCTATTACCGTAGGTCTCATGGCAAGAGTTAAGCCCGAGACCATGTTATTTTTTCTTCTTTAGGTGCCCAGAGACCAAAAACAATAGTCGTTAAAATTTTTATATATATATATATGTATATATTATGTATATATATACCAACTTTCATCAACATCTGTCCATAGATAAAGGAGTTTGCCTAATCTCCATATGATTAACATGGGAAAAGAGTATGCAGGTTTGCTGCCATGATAAACACATTAACTATGATTTTTTAGCACAAATGTATGGATCTCAACCACATGAAGCTAAATATCAAGTTTCATCCAAAAATATTAGATAATAAGTGAAAAATTAATTTTTCCTAATCCTCCATAAGATTAACATTGGAGCCTCAAAATACAACGTACTGTGTTTAGATTTTTTTATATCTCGGTAACCGTTGAAGATAGAGAAAAACTTTAAGGAACTTAATTGTGTAGTTTTTTAAGCTGATTCCAATGGTGAAATATATCATTAGAAATTTTTTAAAATTACATGTGAAAAACGCAAAAAACCCCATTTTGGGGTACAAAACCCCCCCCAAACTACCCGTTCCCATTGACCGATGTGTCTGGTTTACGAACTCGTCCGGGCATTTGTAGGAATACACGTCTCTACCAAATTTGGTCTCGATCGGACCATTTTTACGAGAGTTATCGTGTTCACAGACACACACACACACACACATATATATATATATATTTATTTATTTATATCAGTGTCTTCTCCAGAATATATATATATATATATATATATATATATATATATATATATATATATATATTTGAGTTGGTAAATGAGGGCTACTATTAATATTAAATAATTATGCATAACTTAGTACCCTTTTTTTTGTTAAAAAAAAATTTTATTTAAATAAAATAATTTCTCAAACAAAAAAAAAGGGTACTAAGTTATGCATAATTATTTAATATATATATATAAAAATTTTAACGACTATTGTTTTTTGTCTCTGGGCACCTAAAGAAGAAAAAATAACATGGTCTCGGGCTTAACTCTTGCCATGAGACCTACGGTAATAGCTTCTTCCCTATGCTAAAAGCATAAAAAATGCCCTCCCCCTTATAACCAATTAACCACAAAAGCAAAACAGGTGTCCACTGCAATCCCAATTAAGCCTACAAATGCCGTCAAGTCATCATATATATGCACGACGCATTTACAAATTGAAAATAATGATTTATTCCTTCAATGAATACTCATAAAACAAATGCAAAAAAGACTTAGGAATTATTACTGACCTATTACCAGTATTTGGTCACTAATGTTCTTATCAACTTGATAGTACAAACTAAAAACAGTCTAGAGTTCGGACGGCACCACTTCACTGGTCACTGATAATGCGTTGTGCTCCGCAGCGTCTGCACGTCCATTATACTTAACAGGTTTGGGTTCTTACACAGGACACTAGCAACTAGGAGGACCCATAAAAATAAAGAAAAAAAACATAAATTGTATCTCCATCAGAAACCTTTAGGACTGCAACTTTTACGTTATGAGTATCTAATCATGTACTTTATTAAAAAAATTTAAGTCTGTGAGTTCAAAAAACCAATTGTTTAGTTTACTATTGAATAATTTTTAATTTTTGATTTTATGTGACTTGGAATGACATTAAAATATTTTGGTCCAGAGTATATAAATTAATTTCTAAAAACAGTTTTTTTTTACTTTGGGGATTCTGAAAATTTGACTATGTACATTTCTGGTTAAATAAAATAATTCATTAGTCCCTCCATTTCCACTTATAATATAAAATAATTTTAAAACTTTAAAAACATACAGATGTTGAATGGGTAAAACTTTTAAGTGAACAAATAAAAGATAAGAGCTTTCTCTGGCATTTCTTTTTAGAATTAAGCGAATGTAATGATTTTGAGTAACTAAGTTTTTCAGTTAGATATTTATAAGTGCCACCTCATGCAACAATACCATACTGTATTTTTGAGTGAATCAATGCGAAATAAAGGCTTCTGAGCAATGAGATATTACAGATATTTCTTAGAAAGTAAAACTTTCTTAGACTGTACTTAATTTTTTGTTGAGCTCACATATATGTTTCTCCCAGGTAAGTCTTTCATCAAATACTACGCCTAAATATTTGAAACTAACTACTTTTTCTATTGTTTGACAGTCACAGTTTGAAATACAACAGTTTAATTTATGGAAAACTAACAGGTGGGGTAGGTCATAGCCCCTAAGATCAAAATTAACAAACTTGGTTTTACTGTTATTTATTTCCATATGATTTTTTTCACACCACGATTTTAATGTCTTTAAATCTGAATTAATATTTTCCCATAATATTTGATTGTTTTTGTTGGCATAAAATATTGCACTATCATCTGCGAAAGCATTGATTTGTCCCTTTAAATTTTGAAACAGAAGATCGTTGATGAAGATCAAAAACAAATTTGCAGAGACTACGCGCTGACTACGGCCCGTCAGATAGCTACGGAACCAGTCCAGAGCCACTCCTCGTATCCCCAGCGCCGACATTTTTTGAAGCAATATATTATGATTCACAGTATCAAAAGCTTTTCTAAAGTCTATAAAAAGTCCTGTTACTTTTTGGTTCTCATTGAAATTACTATAAATGTAATCAGTTACTTTAACTAAAGCATCCTCCGTGCTTTTCCCTTTCGTAAAACCAAATTGGTTATCACTTAAAAAATTACATCTCTTTAAGAACTTAACAAGCCTAGATTTCATAATTTTTTCAATTATTTTGGAGAATATAGAAAGTAAGCTTATTGGTCTTAGATTGTTAACTTGGAGATTATTAGGTTTTTTTTAGGAGAGGTACTACAATACTAAGCTTAAGATCATCTGGGAATATTCCTGATTTTTTATTTCTTAAATTATTTATTGTATCAATGACTTCTACTGGTGTTGTAAAGTTTACAAAGAAAGAATTTACTCTATTTACAAGATAACTTTGATTAATATTTACAGAGGATTGAGCACAAGGAATACTGGTAAAGTATTTGTTTATTTCTTCAGTGACGTTATCATAACCTGTTATCATAGTACCATCAGTTAGAATTATCTATTCCAGCGTTTGGGAACTACATCTTTCAGTGAGATTGTTTATTATTTTCCATTGCCGAGATGAATTTTCTTTGCAGTTATTTAGTTTATGAGTATGATACGAGGGTCGTCCAGAAAGTAAAGAATGAATGCGCATAGCATGCGGCGCAGATCCCCCACCACTGCGATTGCGTGTGCGGCCGCTTGTCCCTTCCTTTCGCTTCGGTGTGAGGTGAGTCTCTTTGCTGTACGGTTACGCTTCTCGTTTTTGCAGCGTTTTAAAATGGCGACGCCAATAGAAAATCCCGCCAAATGTGAAGTGCGGAGTGTGATTCGCTTTTTGAACGCTCAAAAAGTTAAGCCTATTGAAATTTATAGGCAAATTAAAGCTGTTTATGGTGAAGGTGCGATGAATGAGTCATCTGTGCGAAAATGGTGCATCATGTTTAACCAAGGAAGGACCAATGTGCATGATGAAGATCGGAGTGGGAGGCCATCTTTAGTCACAGATGAACTGAAGCAAAAAGTTGAAGACAAAATTCAGGAAAACCGACGTTTCACTTTAACAACTTTACATGACCCTTTTCCGCAAATTTCACGTTCACTCCTACATGAGATAGTGAAGATAGTGAGTGATCATCTTGGTTACAAGAAAATGTGTGCTCGCTGGGTGCCTAAGATTTTGACGGACGACCATAAGGCAAAACGAATGGGGGCAGCTCTGGAGTTTTTAACAGAATATGACAATGATGGGGACCGATTCCTTGATCGTATTGTTACTGGAGATGAAACATGGGTTTCTTACAAGACTCCAGAAAACAAGCGTCAGTCAATGGAGTGGCATCACGCTAATTCGCCCTCAAGACCAAAAAAGGAAAAACCATTATTGCAGACTCGCAAACTCATGGCAACGGTTTTTTGGGACCAAAAGGGGTTAATTCACGTTGAATTCATGCCACGAGATGCAACGATTAACTCCGAAGCATACTGTGAGACCCTTCAACGTCTTCGACGTGCCATCCAAAACAAGAGGCGCGGAATGCTGTCGGGAAAAGTGTTTTTCATTCACGACAATGCACGGCCTCATGCCTCAGCAAGAACAAGGCAAGAACTCCAACATCTGAAGTGGGAAATTTTTAATCATCCTCCCTACAGCCCAGACCTGGCACCCAGTGATTTCCATCTCTTTCCAAAGTTGAACGAATTTTTGGGTGGAAAGCAGTTTGGAAATGACGATGAACTTAAGGAAGCAGTGGTAAAATGGCTCAAATCATTCGCGGCTGAAGAGTATAACGTCGGAATAGAAAAACTGGTCCCACGTTACAACAAATGTCTCGACAAGAACGGGGATTACGTAGAAAAGTAATGTAAGTTACTGTGGCATTGTAAATAAAATTTGGTGGAGAAATCTTTTGTTTTTATTTTACCATGCTAAAACGTTCTTTACTTTCTGGACGACCCTCGTACAAATTTTTTGTCTGATCTATCTCTTTTTTTAATCTATCACAAAACTTAGAGTAGTAGTTCTTAAAATTGTTGTCATATGGTCTTCTTTTCATTATTGTATACAGTTTGTACGTTTATTTATTTTACTTAAAATACGATTTGAAATCCAGGGGCTCTTAAGTTTTGCTTTATCCAGCCTACTTCTCACTCTGACATTTCTAGTGCAGCTATTTACCACAGTACTAAGAATATTGTAAAACCGATTGTAACATTCATTAACATCTGATAATGAAAGACAGTCATCCCAATTAACAAAACACATCTTTTGTTTCACTAATTTGTAGTCAATAATTCGTTTACATATCTCAGAATTACTGTTTTCTTTAATGGCATAATTATTTTTTCCTACTAACACTAATCCTAAAATACAGTGATCGGTAAGTCCGATATCAAAAATTGCACTCTTAAAATTGTTTGTTTTCCTATTTTTTACAAAACAATGGTCTATACGCGTTTTGCTATTTGGCGTAATTCTTGTTGCAACATTAACTATAGAACAATATCCATTGCAACCTGGAATGTTGTGTAAATTAATTTCGGATGAAGATATCCATACCTCACTAAAAACAATGAAGTGAATATCATTTTCTAACTGGTTGAATTTGATTAAAAAACTATTAAAGTTTTTTCTCATACTTCTAATGTTTGTGTAAAGAAAATTTAAATTACTTTCATTCTGCTCAGACACAAAAAAAATCATTATTCAAATATGTGTAAGTTTTATTAATTAAAGAGTCTACCATATATAATGAGGCAAATTATCAGTACTTATTACATACAAAATTTATAAAATAAAATAAAATAATTCATTTTCATGGTTGCAACCTCAAGAGACTATGGCCTAGCTATAAACCTTACTTCAGGGTTTCTAGTTCATCGTAGGTGTTGATCCTCCTGCATCTTTCACCGTCCGAGCGCCGAACAAAGAATTTTCCATCCCGGCACCACACGTACTTGATTCCGACATCCTTGGTCTTCTGCTTTAACTTAGCCAGAAACTGCTTATTCTCCGGTGAGAGATGTTCATTTACGAATATCCTGTTGGGTGGGAAGGCTTGGTTGATGTCCTTTGTGGTAATTGTCCTTTTCTCTTTGAATTTTCCGATCCAGATGTCCCTTGTAGTCCTACTCTGGAACTGCACGACGAGGGAGGGCAGGTGGTCTCGTTTGTAAGAGGGGATTCTGTGGGCCGCTGCAACTTGGGACCCCTGTAGCTCCACACCTAGCCCAGTACCCACATCCCATAAGATAACTAGGACATTTTCATTCTGTGTTTCTGGTATACCGCTGATCTCAATATTATTTTTTCTAGTGTCTTGTTCTAGGTTTCTCATATGTTCCATTAGATCAACGTTAATTTTTCTGAGATCGGAGTTTTGATTTTTTAGCACTGCATTTTCTTTTTTTAATTCAGATATTTGAGATTGGATACCTTGTACTGCATTACTGACAGTGTCAACAGATTCCGATAGAAATTGTACGGATGATTTAAGCTCAGTTACTTCCTTTATAAAAGTTTGCATTTCAGAAAATATTTCTTTTTTTAGGTTATCTATAACTTTAACAAGAAAGTCTTTTGTTAATGCATTTGTTGTATCAGATGAAACCGATTTAATACTGGATTGAGTAGAGGAAGGGTTTCTGCATTCTTTACATACCCATTCTTTCACAGATCGCAGCTTTCTACCTTCAAAGTCGTCCTTTACACAATTATAGTGAAATAACCTTTTACAGTTTCCCGTACACTTCACATCACTATCTCCAAGATCACAGGCAATATTACAGACGCCGCAAATCACTGACATTTTATTTTAGAGGCAGTCTAGTAAAGTCTGAAAAAACGCACGTTGTAACGCGACGGCACAAACTGAACACGTGGCGATCTCATAGAACGGAGCGGAGCAACACTATCTAGCTCTTATCTGCTCGAGAGTCCGAGCCGAACTGTGAATTCAATATGAGGTGGCAGGTGGAGGCATAATTTTGGGGACTAATCACATTCGTGACCATGTTGCCCTCAGGGGGCAAGCAACCGACGTTGTAACATGCATGACGATAATGAACCTTGCCAGTTGTGAGATGAAAAAAAAGAACAGGCACCTGTTTTGATTTTGAGTTGTCTATAACATCAGTTAAAACACAAACAGGAAACAGTTTATAAATGAATACTAACATATTCTAGCGGTGAACGAACAACAGCAATATAGTGACAAATAATGGAAGTAAATAATCTATAAAAATATTTCCACAACAATATTCTTAGAAATAAACAAGAGAGCACATATTAGTAAAGAACGTTATATCACATCAGTGGCCCTTTTTGGCATTTTGTAGCTGCCGACTAAATTTGTTAAGGGGTTCAACCCTGAACGTGAGTTTGGTCTTACAGAAAAGTACTGCTGAGCCTCCAACTGATCCTGCAGCTCCTTCATTTGTAGGTCATCGACAGACCTCGCTGTCTTTACTCGGTGCAACTCCTCCTCCGCAGACCGCTTACTCTCCCGTAGACTGGCCACCTGCATTCACACACACCTCTTAAATGCAAATAAACTTTAAACCTCAAACTAAATTGTATCGTTGAAGGATCTGGGAAAAATTGAATTTAAGAAAGTTAACAAAGTAATAATTTACATTTACATAAACTAAATTTCGCCAAACATGCATAATATATGATCATAAGCTGATAAGAAATCAAATGTTGAGCCCAAAATTTCTAAAAATAAATTACTTTCTTGATAAGGCTAAAATATCTCTTATTGGTTAAGAGTAGTATAATTTCAAGATCACGGCGTTCACCCCTTCCAGTCTGTCCAAACTAACCTACTTGACTTTTTGTTATCTTGAACGGTCAATAAATGGGAAATCAGTGCCTAGTATTAATCAGGTTTATTAACTTGTTTTTCTGGTAAATACTCAATTAACTCAACAACTGATCTAAAATCAGCCAGGTAGGGTCATCTGCTACAAACACTTATGTTACTGTACCTTTCTCTTAGGTTAGCTTACCTCACGTGACAGCTGGGCCTCCCTGGCTCTCAGGTGTGCTACATCAGACAGTGCTAGAGACACTTCTGATGCCAGTGCTGACTTCTTTGCCTGTTCCTGTTCTATTTGAGATTGCAGCACCTTGGTCTGTTCAACATAAAAAATTTCATATATTTGGTAAAACTGGAAGGTTTGAATTCAAATTATTACTTTTATATAGATATAAAATATATATTTTTTATATATTTTTTAAAGTATTACTTTGGGAAGAATGAGTATAAACCTATTTTTTAAGTTTTAAAAAAATATGAGGTGTACTTTTGAAGAAGAAGAGGTTTTAAGTTTTGATTGAATGAAATTATTTTTTGTTGTTTGCTAAACAAATTAGAATTTCTATTTCAGTTTGATGATTCAATATAAGCAATAATCCATTATAAAAATAAATTAATATAAGAATAACTATAATAACATTGAATGACGTACTCAATGGTTACTGTGATAAATATACAATAATAAATAAATACAAAATAAATACTGTAATCATATACTAAAATGTTTCCAAAAAATATTCTTAAAACTAAACAAGATAAAATCAAATCAAATTACAGTTTATTCATTTGATACAGAGAGTACAGAATGGCATCAAATTATTTAGAGTATATTGTATAATGAATGTAAACATAATATAATCTTAATTATTTAGGTGGCACTAATACAAAATTGAAATATAAAATTCTATTCAAAAAAAATCCTCTAGACAGTACAAAGGCTTATTAATAGATAGACAGATAGATAGATATATTTATTGATCATTAAACATACAATAGATGTAATAGATCTCGTCAAAATACAAAATACTCTAACAATAAATAAATGTGGCTGTAAATTCAGTGCAACAATAATACAAAATTAAGCAAATGTCAAACAATAATACCATCAAAAGACATGCTACATGTGCTAGACAATAGTTGAATAAAATAAAATAAGATAAATTCAAAAATAAATAAGATAAATTAATCACTAGCTGACCCGGCGAACTTCGTAACGCCTGACAGTAAATACATGTTATCTTTAAGATTGGCCATGTTTGAAATTGAATAGCAATACGGCTTCATTGTAAAAGGTTATTTATTCTGGGTCGCGGCATAGTGAATAACAATAACAAAACGATAAAACATATTAATAACATCCCCATAAAACAAATAAATCTGAGTGGATTAATTCACAATTTTCAAATCCAATCCAAACCCAAACGAAACCTAACTGTAATACGGCTTTTATGAGGAAAGATATACAACAGCTGATTATTATAATAAACGTAATAATATAAACATTGTAATTATTATATAAACACGTGACTTTAATCAGACAGAAAATAAAAATATAAATACATAATCCCCCAAAACCGAAACTATTAACGTGGTGAATAAAGCTGTTCATTTTTTACAGTACAGTACACATTTACTTCATAGTTTAACATTAATGAATGATTCAGATGGCATTGGATATTAAAGCATACGGTATTGCTAATGGAAAGTAAACCAATCAGCTGTAGCTAAGAAATCAAATGTTTTCATTGTAGACAATTTGTAAACAAACTTACTCTCCATAAGGTTAACATTAGAAATTTAAAACGCCATAAAATGGAAACTAATGGGGTTTTCGAAAATATTTTTTCACTAAAACCTTCTCGGACACATATAGAGCAACTTCCTACAATTTCATGGCGATCGGATGAGTAGTTTGGCAACGCATAAAGGACATACATACAGACAGACATACATTCAATTTTATATATAGAGATAAAATTTTAATTTTTTCTAAATTTATTGTAATCAGTTATATTTTTTAGATCTAATGGTAATGAATTAAAAAAATCTAATTCCTGAGTAGGATTGTTTTTTTTATAAAAGCTTAAGTTGTGGTTATCATATCCCAGAGTGCTCTATATCTGTATCATATCTCGTATTGTGATTGGGATGAAATCCTAAATGCCATGAAAAGTTAGAATTTTGTTTCAGGACCAATATTAATTCAAATATATATAAACTGAAAACGGCCATCATTCCTAATTTTGTAAAATGTTCTTGCCAGGGATTCAAAACAATTTTATTTTAAAATTATTCTTAAGGCTTTCTTTTGTAATACTAAAATTCCTTTGAGAATTTCTATTGAGGTATTCCCATACACGGATAAGCCAAACAAAATGTGACTATGCACAAAAGAAAAGTAATTTGATTTCATTGTTTTCAAATCACAGATTGATGATCTTTTTCTTAAAACAAATATACCTGAGGCTACTTTTTTTTTAATACTTATGTAACGTGAGAATTCCAATTAAGATGGCTATCCACTGATATTCCGAGAAATTAAGTCTCATCGGTTTCTTTAAGAAAGTAGTTGTTTAAGCACATGTTTGTTAAATTGTATTTATTTTTTCTTTGTTTAGTGTAAAAATTAATAAACTTGGTTTTAACTGGGTTAATTAGTAGGTTAATCTCAGCTAAATGTTGTTAGATAGTTGTGATTTGGGTAAAAGCAGTCACTTCAATTCCATTAGATTGATGTCCAGATAATTTAATATTGATATCATCAGCATGTAATGTAATTTTACAAAACATTGCTAGATTAGTAATTTCATTAACACTTAAAACGAAACAAAATTTTTAAAACGCTAAGAGAAACATAAGGTCAATTTGACTGTTACTGTGTTTAATTGGTGTTTAGTGTGTTTATTATTGTTTTGATTTATCACTTAGCAATCACATGAGAAACAAATGATGTTTTACAACACTTTATGACAAATCATATGTTTTGCGCAAAAATCATGTGACAGGAAAAACTGAAACTCCAAACTTCACACTCCAAGACGACCAGCTCTGGCAAAATCTGTATAGGATTGTTGCCCAAAGCCAGAGCTGGTGGTCTCCTAGCGGGTAATCTAGCCGTTGTTTTATTTCTAGCAGGTGTTCTTTTGTTTGTTGCGTTTCACCACAACCTTTAACCGAAATTCAAGGTATATTTGACCGACGATTGCCATCTGGTAAGCGAAACAAGCGGTAAATCTGACCAACCATATTCACACAATGCGTCTAATATGACAACATCACGCCAACTAGTTGGAAATGACCAAATATTACGGAGAGGGTTTTGGGGGGAAGGTACTGGGGGTGATAGCCATCAAGGTCAAGCAGTTTAGCCACTATTACGCAGTAAAATTATCAATCGGTCAATTTGACTGATGTTTCGTTTTAAATGTTAATGTAGCATAAAAATAATATTAGTCCTAATAATATTGGTCCCCTAAGAGAGCACAGATAAACAAAAAGGCTACTTTATAAAAACCTTTATCCTAAATAAAAATGTTTATCAAAAAGACCTTTTCAATCTCCTGTCGATGTTCACCCTCTAGTTTTTGAAGCCTCTGTTGTATTTGCCTGTAGTCAACAGATAACATGGACATCTGACGTTCCTTCTCTTGAGACACAAGATCTGCCTTTTGCCTGGCACTCTTCTCTTCATTCAGCTTGGCTTGCAGGGCTGCAGTGGAAACAGGCTTGTTAACAAAAACCTTAGCCTACTTGTTTTAAACCTTTTACTATTTACTGGTAAGTGACAAACTTGTTTCCGTTCCATTTTTGAAACAAATCACAAATCAGATTTGTTCTATAAAACTTTTATGTATTACATAGTGTTCTGGTCATTCACTATTTTGATAAACTAGTTATGTAACTAAAAATTATGCCACATTGGAATAAATAATTCAAGAATGAAATAATAAAAATGTTTCAAATTTTGGTCTCACAAATTGCCAACACCCCCCCTCCTCCCACCAGAGCTGACATACCTTGCAATAGTCTTCAATTTGGCTCTTAGTCAGGGGATCTACTGTTTACTATCTTATACTTGTTGTTATACTTGTTATTATATATCTAACTGACCATATTTTAACAGCCTTAATCTATAATATTATAAAGAAGAGGTAGTGTCTGTATGTTTGTTTGTGGGTTTGTTGTGGCAAGTAAAGGCAAAAAATACTGAACCAAACAGTTTGAAATTTTACATAAAGGAAGATCTTAAACTCATGCATCACATAGGCATATTAACTCCCTTAAAATCCCCTTGGGCTACGCCCCATGAACGTCCTAAATTTCAATGTTCACATTTTCAAAGAATGAAAACATAAAATTACTTGAATGTCAACAGCTGTGAACACTAAAATTTGACAGTTCGGGAAGATGAAGAAGAAAGAGCTGCTGTGACCGTCCTAGGTTTCAATGTTTAAATTTTCTAATGACAACATCCGTTTGCACTATATATTTTGACAGTTCGGGAAGAAGAAGAAATAAAGTTGATTTTTCAGATAAACTGCTGGATCAAAATCTGTGAATTATTTGAAATAGTGGAATGGTAGATTTTAAGTTTTTCCGACGACTGTCTCTATTACATTAATCCTTATTCTCTCCCAATATTTGACAGATGTTACCTTGAAATGTTGTAGACACTCGTGTTTTGTCATTTTGTAAACAATGAAGAATTAATTAACAATAACTTAAATGTATCAGTAGAGCCTACACCTTTCAGCTTTTTTAACCCGTGCGTAGAACGGGTACTTTGGCTAGTCATCAATATTACTCTTCAAATTTATCTTTTACTAGCAGCAAACCCGTTCTTTGTACGGGTTGTAGGACTCAGCAAAAGAAGAAAGACTATCATACCTAAATGGATGCCTGAAATCCTAAACAAATCAGTACAAAGAAAATAAATAAATATCCAGCTTTATTACATAACATTACTTTACAATTAAATAGATTAGAACATTTATACAATTATTGAAATTATTTACACAATAAAATAACTTTTTAATATAGAACGATTTTGAAATGGGTTTAAAATCACTAACCAATATTGATTTTAATTTGACAGCTGTTTGTTTTTCTTTCTTTTAAAAAATCATTAAACTACAAAGATGGCTGATTATTACCAGTGGGTGATTCATTGAAAATTGAAAGCAAAATGTGACTTTAAGTCGTAGTAATAAGTAAAGAAGGCATCACGTAACAAGTGGGCTTTTAAATGCTCATTATTTACTTTTGAAGGGGCAGCGGACAATTTCAAGAATTGAAAAACTTTCTCTGGAATATAAGGGATGCAAGAAATACGTTTCATTGTCATCAGTTCCCACGTTTTTCGGAGAAGACGGCGTAAAAAGCCTCCTGGAGCATCACAGACAAACACACAGACAGACACAAACTGAAATCAGACTTGTTCTGACTTCTCTAACGCATGAAACGTAAAAATAACTAAAAAATTAATAACTTTGAAGTACAGACAAAACTCTGATTTTATTTATACAGATAATGATTAGTTTACCAAATGGAGTCAATTTTAAATCATATTTGGAAGATTCTGAGGCTATTATATTTTAAACTGTGTTTAAAGCACCATCATATAGTAAAGGCATTTATCAAATATTAATTATATTAATTCAAAGGAAAATAATATTTTGGAAAATATTTTGACAACTACACAACATTATTTTTCTTTAAAGATATTATGCAATTTATGTGTAGTTATAACTACAGAAAATCTTTTTTAAAGCTGTTACATGAATTATAACCAAAATATACCAATCATATACCAAAATATGATTTACCACAGACATTTTACAACTAATGAAAATTCATTTGTAATACATCCCAGTAATTTAGAACTATGTCGCCTGTAAAGCTAATTTTTAATAAATGACTATTATGAAAATGAAGAATACAGTAGAACCCCTCTAACCCGTTACCTTCGGGACTGGGACTATGGTCGGAACGGAAAAAAGGTTGTATTTTCTGAAAGATGTAATATTTATAGAAAATAAAAAACAAATGGTGTTTTTGACACAGAGTTAAAAAAATTAATCAATATTAACTGAAATATGTCTACATACTCTAGAATATGTATTAGTTCAAAAGGAAAAGGACAAACATATTGTTTTCTGTACGTTTGTTGGTTATACAAACACCGGAATGACAAAATAGGTCAAATAAATTTTGTTGATTTGGGAACAATTTATATCTTATTGCTCAAATTATGCATATGTGTTGAATTTGTGAATGTAATAACGAAAAATTGTCTGTTTGATGAAATATTAAATGAAGGGTAGACGATCAAAATGAAGTAGTGTATTATTTTTCCGACAATTACCTTTGTCAAATGAGTTATTATAGCTTTGTTTGATGTATTTGTTGTTTGATATTTGTTGTATTATAGCTTTGAGTTATAGTTATTGTAGCTTTGTTAACAAATATCGGATAAAAATTTCAAGTTTTTTCATTGCCGACGTTATACTTTATGAGTAATAACAAGAAACCACAATCTGATACTCGGCGTGACTATTAATGACGATATGCTTTGTATATCTTGTTGAATACAATATCTCCATCAGTTTCTGGAATTCATGCAGTAGTTGACAAATTAAATAACCATACCACATCCTTGGACGGACCAATGACATTTTTGTATTCTAATAGATTATGTATTCCGTAATTTTGTCATCTGCTTCAGCACTTTCGTTCAAAAAATGTTCAAAGATATTCTGTGTCACCAAGATAATCAAATGGAAAGTTTTGATTGATTTTATTTTTCATTTTTATTGTTTATATTAATTTAGCTCAAAATTAAACTATCCGAAAGATCGGATATTTATTGGTATTTACCTTGATCAGTATTTTAAATATCGTTTCTGTACGTTATCGCTTATAACGATAAACACCGATAAACACACGAGGTATAAGTAGCCTACTGAAGCTGAAACAAGGGCTAGACAGATGTCCCATGAATGACAAGTCGGTACAGGCTTGCGAGCCTGAACATGGTCGGACTAACTGGAATGAAGGTCCATCCAAAGTCGGTTTAGAGGGGTTTTACTGTAAGTTACAAGTTATGATTCAAAAGGAGAAGTAAACGTGTCATATATTTGTTTTTTGAATATAAAGATTTAGTTTTTTTGGGAGTGTAATTGAAATTTTAATTGGGTCTTAGATCAAAAAGTGAAGGGTTGTTTGTTACTAGTAACCAAATATTAATTGGTATGTTTCTTGGCATCTCATCTTGAAAAATAAAGTGTAAGGAGAAAACTACACTACAATTCCAATTTAAAAATTATAGTACTGAAAATAGCAATTTTGGAAACCCAATGATTAGTTAGCTGAGAGGAAAAAAACTTAATTATAAAAAAAAGAGAAAGAATTCATCCTACCTCGAAATATGCAATCCATGCGGTCTGAAGCATGAGCACATAATATATTTAGTCACATACTATACAAAAATTGCAGTGTTTTCTGTACTACTGTTGTTATAACACAATAATTTCACATTTTCACTTTTACGATACATTAACATTAAAATAAAGTTGATGCATTTTGATACACATTAATATCACAACAACAAACACATGGGTTGTTTTGAACAAACTTCATGGGTTCGGTTGCAGAAATTAGTGAACAAGTGAGTGATTCAGTTGTAATTGCAAAACAGTTTTTATATAATTTAATACAACCCAGTAGTTTCAATTTCAGAAATTGTGTTTATTCATATGTAACTTGCTCTCAGGTTCAGAAAATTGTAACCTTCTTGCAAAGTCCACACACGAAAAATGCTTATGACATAAGTAGTAGTTTAATAAAATCTGTAATAGACAGTATTTTGGAACCATTAACTGATAGTATCTATTGCTGCCTGAAATAAGGTATTTTTCCTAGTTGTTTAAAAATTTCAAGAGTTGTACCAATTTATAAAAAGGGTCCATCAACAAGTCTAAGTAGGTATCAACCTATTTCTTGTGTACCAGTAATGTCTAAGATGATTGAAAAAATATTAAAATCTCAAATATGTCATAATTTTTAATCTCTGAATCTGTTTAGTAATAATCAATATGGCTATACATCTTGGCAATCCACTATTAAAGCATAATATAATAGCTTCTTCCCTATGGGAAATTCGCTAATAAAATACCCCCGTCGCAGCACACCTGCGTACTCAGCGAATTTCCAAATCAATAAAAAATAACATAATAATAATATATGACAAGTTTTATCATTATCTGTCAGTAAATATGAGAGTTATTTGGCTATTCTCCATAAGATTAACATAAAAAAGAGTATGCAGGTTTGCTGCTGTGAGGAATGTTGAAAGTAGGTATTTCTAGCGTAAACAATTTATATTTTGACCATTCATACCAAGTTTCATCAACATCTGTCCACAAATAAAGGAGATTACATAATCTCTATATGATTAACATGGGAAAAGAGTATGCAGGTTAGCTGCCATGTCAAACACATAAACTATGATTTTTATGCATAAATGGTTGGATCCCAACCACATGAAGCTAAATATCAAGTTTCATCCAGAAATATTGATTGATAATAAGTTAAATATTAATTTTGCCTTATCCTCCTTAAGATTATCATTGGATCCCCAAAATACAACGTACTGTGTTTAGATTTTTTAATAACTCGGTAACCATTGGAGATAGAAAACAACTTTAAGGAACTAAATTGTGTAGTTTTATAAGCTGATTCTAATGGTGAAAGATACAATTTGAAATTTTTAAAAATTACATGGGAAAAATGCAATAAACCCATTTTTGGGGTACAAAACCCCCCCAAACTACCCATTCCGATTGGCCGATATGTCTGGTTTATGAGCTCATCAGAGCAAACGCAGGAATACACGTCTCTACCAAATGTGGTCTTGATCGGACCATTTTTACGAGAGTTATCATGTTCACAGACACACAAACACACACACACACACACACACATATATATATATGTATATATATATATACTTATTATATTGAAATAATTCAACCAAGTACCCTTACAAAACATTTTTATTCCTTCTACATGTTTTTGGTAATAATCCCATTTTCAAGAAGTGTAAATGTTTAACGAAACATGTAGAAGAAATAAAAATGTTTTGTAAGGGTACTTGGTTGAATTATTTCAATATAATAATATTAGTAGCCCTGTTTGATGAAATAAACAGTAAAATACTTACTTATATATATACCTTATAAGTGCCAAATGATAACTACGTAGTTATGTACACACACACACACACATATATATAAAAATTTTAACGACTATTGTTTTTGGTCTCTAGGCACCTAAAGACAAAAAATAACATAGTCCCGGGCTTAAGTTTTACCATGAGACCTACGGTAATAGCTTCTTTCCTATGGGAAATTCGCTAAAGGCATATAAACGCTATAAAAGCATATATAAAACAATTAACAATCTAATAAATCAGGTTCTCTGTGCTCCTGAGAATGGCCAGTTCTCTCACGTCACATTATGTGACTTGAGTAGAGCATTTGATTGTGTAAGCCATGACATTTTGTTAAGTAGGTTAGAGTTTTATGGATTTCATGATAAAGAGCTGGTTATTTTAAAATTTTATCTTCAAGATTGTAAACAGTTAGTAGAAGTGAATGGTAATTTTTCACATATTGCTCATATTAAATTAGGGGTCCCTTAAGGGTTCTTATAAGGACATATTCTATTATTTTTAGTCATGACCTTCCTCACTATATTTCATGTCAATAGTAAATGCTGATGTCTAACAATCTCCTTATTACTTCATTAGGGTTGGACTGGTTTATGAAATTGATTGAAATTCATTTATATCTATCCCTAGATATGTTATTCTTATCATTACATGATAAATTAGGATAGTCTTTAACAACTTTTACAGTAACTTGAAGCTTTGCTAGTACCTTTTATTTCATGATTTGGCCCTTTTTGTAAAATAATACATTAAGTTTGTATAATAATACATTAAGTTTGTAAATAAGCATGGGGTTTCGTGTTTTAAATCTACCGTTATTACATTATGATAGTTAAAATTTTATTGTATATATGGCTTGGAAGGCTAGACAGACCTAAGACCTGATTGACACAGGCAGAATGGCTGAGTACTAAAACTAATTAAACTTTTCTGTGGTATCGTTAAGTTGAAAACAATAATATATTTGGATAAACCTACTAAAAAAATCTATCTCCTGTTTTTGGTCTAAATTAACATATTTTTGAACGATTATTGTGATTAAGATATTGTGCTATAGATTCAAATGTTTTGTATCACAAGTTCATGAAATTATTATTTTTTTTGACACCAACAAAAGATCTAGATCAAAAATAATGGCAGGATTTAATTACTGCCATCCTACAGATTGAATTTTAATTATTTTCTTAAGTTGTTTACACATAGGACACTCTTTCTAAATTATTACTTTACAAATTATTTTTATTCACTTTCAATAAAATAAATTCATATATCTATCATAGAAATTATAAAATCATAAGTAGTCAGGACCAGTGCAGCCATGCGACCAGGGTATTTATGCCGACTATGCTTTATGCTCAGAAGAAAAATGCTAAAAAGGAATATATGAAATTAAGTTGACACATTTTATTAAGATTTAAACATCCATATTGTCTCTACAGTTTAGTAATTGCAAAAAAATCTCAATCTTCTATAAATTAAATAAAAATTATAATAAAAAGTAAAATGCTAGTAGTGACCATATCAAATTTTGTTTACCAAATTATATCATCATTTTACTATCCTTAGAAGGCAAAAATTGCAAAAAATATCTCAATCTTCTCTAACTTTAATAAAAATTATAAATACCCAGGACGTGGGTATTTATGGCAATTAATCCCAGAAGTAAAATGCTGTAGTGACCATATGAAATTTTGTTTAACACATTTTATCATCATTTTACTATCTTTACAGGGTAATAATTCCAATAAAACATCTCAATCTTCTCTAACTTTAATAAAAATTATAAATACCCAGTTTTTGAGTATTTACCCGGGCCTGGGGTAAATACCCAATTTATATTTACCTACCCACTGGGTATTTACCCGACCCACATCACTAACATTGACACATAAAAACATACAATGATAAAACAGTGCTGTCCGGAGGCCTACCTTTCAGGCGAATGCGGCCGTTACTGGAGATGAACTCACATGTTCAAAAAGTAGTTTGCCGAAAAGTGATGTGAAAGACTCGGACCGAGAATCGAGTCTATTGTGATACCATATACCATACACCATACACTATCCTGAGCAACAGTGTACTGCTAAACCAGAATACGTGATGTTTATGAGAGGATGGCACAACTTTGCATTGGATAGCAAGATTTCTTTGTTAGGATAAATAATAGTTAAGATACCTTCTTAACTGCCTTCATTCTTTGTTACGTCAAAATACGATAACTGAATTCTTATGTTTAACCCTTCAACGCTGGCTGACTACTCTACACACGGTGCCAATACTCGCCAGCCGCCAGTTGTCGTACTTTTTACTTTTTGTTACTTTTTGTGAAATATTTGGTGCTTCTCAATGTTGGAGAACACGGTCTACTTTTCTAGCATTATTGTTTTTGTCATGCTATCCTTGAAAGGAGGCAAACTGAAAAAATCTCAACTGGAATAGCAGACGATAACCACTTAGTTTGTTTCCTCTAACGTAACGTTGGAAGCCAATGTTATTGTGTCAGTTTAACCCTTAAAGCGCTACTGAAAATCACACTCCCCGCTCATTTAGGTTGAAAAAAATCAAAATTATATTTTCCCAATGTTCTTTTTGGATTTAGGTAGCTTGAGTGAAGTAGAAAACAGAAATATGCTTCATTTTTATTTATTGAACATTTTAACACTATTTTTCAGGTATTTAAAAATTATTACTGCAAAAAATTTTGAGCGCTTAATTTACAACTTGTAGGCTTGCATAAATGGTGAAAGAAATGAAAATTACTGATTATATTAGCTAAATTAACTTGAATAAAGTAGAAAACAGAATAATGTTTTATTTCTATTAAAAAAAATTAACACTATTTTTCAGGTAATCTAAAAAGTTATTTTCACAAACAACTTTGAGTGCTTGATATAATAAAATTTGTAGGCTTATATAAATGGTCAAATAAATGTAAAATTACTGATGTTAAACATACAAAGAACAAACAAACAAACAAAGAAAAGAAATATGTAAATAAAAAAAAATTTGTACATCACCACTAAGCATAATTTTGCATGGTGTGATATGCCTCGAAACAGTCAGCAGGATGAAGGGCGGGGTTAGATTCACAGGTTTTACAAAAGTAAATTTTATCCCTCCTTACTCCCTTCTTGGAACACACAACACATCCTACTCCCTTCTCTTTTTTTCCAATGAAGTGCTTGTTCTTATCCAGGCGCTGCTCAGGTGGACCTTGTCGTTGCCGCCCCCGCTTCTTTGCGGGTGGTTCCGAAAGCTTCTCCACTGCTAGGTCTGAGATGATAGAATACCTGAAGGCTGAATGAGAGAGTGGTTTCTGCTTCTCATTTTCTTTTACAGTACATATGCATTTATTAGGGCGACTTCCAAGAGCCAGAAGAAGCATTTTCTGTACTATTTTTTGGATTTCCGAAGAAACTGGTAGGAAGAAATCAAATGATCGCTTCTATCCACAGCACCTATATGCTTCGTATAGTCAAGCACTACGTTTGGCTTGGAAATGTATTGTAGGTCAGGCCATTTGCTGGGTACATTTGTGGTGTCGGATGTGCTTCCCTTGTTATTTGTAATCAGCATTGAGACAACACGCTTAACCTTCCATGAAACAACCAACAAATTTTTATTTCTTTTAGCGAATAGATCTCCTTTCTTCATCAATTTTTGCTTTTTTTTCAGGCCTCGAGGTAAAACCTGTCTATTAGTCATAACAGTGCCCGTCAAAAAACAGTCCATTTTCAGTAACTCTCTGGCCAACTCCAGACTATATAGTATCTATCGGTATAGACGTGAAGTCCACGTATAGGGTTCTCGGAGTCCTTATATACAACGGATTCCACTAGAGATTTTACAATTTGATTTGTTTTTAGTAAGGTTGGAGTTTGGAATGATCTGTTGTTTCCCAAAGTATGAAATAAAATCATATATGTATCCATTTTCACGTGCAGATAAAACAAAAACTTCTAGACCAAATTTTGTTGGCTTATTCTTATTATAAACCTTGAAGGAAACCTTACCCTTGAATGCAATTGTACTTTCGTCAACTGCCACTTGGTCGCCTGGAGTGCAAAATAGTTTGCACTTTTCTCGCATATGTTCAATAATAGGCCTAATAAGAAACCCTTTGGGCCTAGGCTGTCCCTCATCATCGTGATTGAAATGTAAGGTATAAAAAATATTAATGAACTGATCCTTCGTGAACATACGACGATAAAAATGAATGTTTTTAGCCCAGTGAGTTGAAAAATAAGTTTCAATGTCTGGTAAAGGCATAAGACCCATGTTTATGATTGTAGCTAAAAAGGCCTTTAGGCTAGGTAAGGTAAGCTCATTCCATTTTTTTATTCTAGCATGAGGTGAGTTTGCATCATTTTTCTTTTTCTCAGCGAATGAATTTGTTTCATCGCAAATATGAAGCAACAGATCGTCACTGAAAAATAAACTAAAATACTCCAAAGGCGAAGTTTGAGCATCAAAACTGATAGGTAAACATATTCCTTTATTTATATTATAAATCGGGATTGTATGGCTTGGCCCAGGATCGTTATCAGTTACATCATACCATCCCTCATCTGCAGTCACATCCTCAATGCCTAGTGGGGCAACTGTACTTACATCACCGCCACCATCAACACCAGTTTCATTGTCCATTTCATCATATTCACATTCACTATCACTAACATTGTGCAACAAATTATTTTCTAGCTCTTCTTGTTCTTGTAATTCCACTGCACTAGAAAATGATGCGTTCATAAGACCATTAACAAAATCGTTAATATCTGAATCGTCTGGATGAGCCATGATGTTTCACTTGATATTTCACTTTATATTTTACTTTATACTTGCAAATATTCACACTACATTACTATTTACTCCTCTAACACAACACACATTAACACACGTCGATGGAAGTAAACAAACAATGATAGAAACAGTGAATACAGCTGGTCGTGGTGGCGCGTTAATTTTCTCGTCAAAAGCAGTACGGGAGCGCCAGAAGGCCAAAGTTGCATTACATCTAATTTCAATTACTAGAAATTCCAACAAAGCCGCCATATTGGTTTTGTGAGTTCATAGAGGTTAAAGCAACATTACTATGCACTATATTAATTGTTTCACAAACTACAGCGCCGTAAATGTGACGAATTGTCTGAAAGTGAAAAAACTCGGTTTCCGCGCTATGGGACCCTACTGTGCCGCAAGAATGTCATCAGCCGCCCGGTAAGGGTTAACAGAGCTTTGAACTGAAATATAATTAGTTATTACCAAGTGTTCTATGTTTTGTTAGTCTTAGTTTAGTGTCTTAATAGTAAATTTTAAATGGAAAATATGTTTCTAGAAGACATTTCATGGTAAACTGACATTTGGGGTACTGCCCAGAACTAAGTTATTTTTGGATGTTTTCAATAAAATATTAGTTTGTACTGGACTTAGAGGATAAGATTTCATTGTGGTTTGTTTAACTGTTATCAGTTACAGTACAGGTTTGCTGGTAATAGGAAGTTAAAATTCCAAAATAATTCGGTTCAGGGGATGTTGGCAGGGCTCTTAAAATTCCGAGGTTGAAGGGTTAAAAAAGTAAGTTATTGTGTTTACTTAACAGTGTGTACGTTGTACTGTAAAATTATTGATATTGTGCAGTAGATTAAAGTTTTATAATTCAGATTAAATTGCTCTGCTTTAAATTAAAACTCAGTAAACTCAAAAACAAAAAAAAAACTAGTAACCTTTTTCCCCATCCGGTTGTTTGGATTACCGGGACTCTAGTGTATGTACAGTATAACAAATGCTGAATTTGCTGCAAAATTTACATGTAAATTACAGGCTTTTTTAGCTATAAACTTTTATTTTTTACATTTAAATAACTGTAAAAACTATAACAGATTTATTGTAAAGGAAACCAACCTCTGAGTTTCCAGGAATCATTATTATGGATTTTATAGCTACTATTATTTATGAGGCGATGGTAAAAAGAAAGCGGATTCGTTTATAAAAACTATTAATAAGAAAAAAACCTATAAATCCGGCATTTCCACTAACAGAACATGTTTGCTGAACATTTTATGGTGTTTAAAATGTTTTTGGGTGGGGGCACCTTCTCGAACATTTTGAACGTCGTTATGGGATTAGTGAAAAAAAATTCGCTGTAAGAGTTCACTGCCAAATGGAATATTTTAGTTTCAAGACAAATCATTGATTCTTTCTATCCGCGAGCTGTTGAAAATGTCTGTTGGACATGTTTGATGAATTAAATATGGAATGTTTTTCTGTTGGCAGAGTGTTGTTGAATGTTGTTTGAATGTTGGAATGTTGTTTCAGTAGATGGAGACCTGCTAAATTTCTTAATTTTTTTCACTAACAACATTTACTTAGGAAATTTATGTTTTATTTGATGTATCCTTAGTTTTGGTTTATTTACAAAAATAGTAAACAAAATCCATTGGTTTTATTTGTTATTTATATGCATGGCAACATTTTATCACTATTAGAGAATAGAATTGGGAATTTTCACACCTTAATGTAAGTTGTTATACTGGTCAGTATGAAATCTGGAATCGAACAAATTCCAAGTTAGGAATGGAAATTGAGAAGTTCTGAAATCTGTACATAACTAAAACATAAGTTATGATGACAGAAACAGAAACATATCACACTGAATATCAACTACTACAACACTTTCTGTATCCAACAACGCATAGGCCAGTCATGGATAACTTGAGATTAGACTTTGTCAAACAAAAGATTGAAAAAATATTTCCTGATCTTATTTTTTATTTTAGGAGTGAAACAGTTGAGTTTGGAATTGCATCATAACATGTTTTTTTCAATATAATCCCATCCATTCCAACAAACACAAGTTAATAATCACAAGGATATAGAATATAATAGCATAATCAATTCACCTCTTCATTTAACAAAAATATTAAAAATTTACATTATTATAATCTATCATTTGATAATTTATGAAAGATTAAACTTTTGGGGTAAGTATTAATGGTTATAAATTTAATATTTAAAAATGTCATTTTCAAATTAAAAGTTTTATTGATTTATTTATTATTAATATTCTTTGTATTCCTATAAGTAATGTGACATTGATATTTTCTGTGTTAGGTTTTACAAAATTAGTCAATTCAGGTAAAACATTCATAAAATGTATATTTACTACGTAGTGTATTTTTTCGTTAACTCTTGTCAGGATCATTTTAATAACAGGTATAGTTTTGAACCCGAGAACAACAACACTTTCACAATTTTTTCATTGTTTTTTAATTAATATTTCAACCAAACTAACAAACAAATTAAATAGAATAATATGTATTATGAATTTTTCTTTTATAAACGTTACAATATATTCTAGAAAATAGAGTCTTGTGTAAATCCAAAGACCTGTAACAGTACACCCAATTATTGCATTAAGACTTGCAATGTTCTGGTCCCCAAACCTAAGGAACTTTGTGCTGTTAATAGACTGAAAATAATGTTTGAAGAAGTTGTACAGGAATGGGCTTGATCGTTTTAAAATGGCCAAACAAATATCCATGATAAGAAACGTGGTAGGCTGCCTATGGTCACTGATAATCTTCTTCAAAAAATCAACACGAAAGCTCAAAACAATCTAATCATTTTTAAATGAATGAACCAATTCCAAACAACTTCAATCATTATTTGGTCCAGATACAGCTTAAAGTTATTTATCAATAGCAGCTGATGAATACTAATTAGCTATAAAATTCAAATCATAGCATGTTCCTCACCACACTTGGTGGGATTTTTAATTGCTGCATATATTTTGGTAAGCGACATAAAACAAACTAATGTACAGACAACTTTGACTCTTAACACGGCTGAATGCCCATTGTCCTGAGGTACAATTTGACCCAAGAAGCTTTACCCCCTCCACTTTCCGCAAAGCAACAACTTAAAGTAAAATTCCAAACTACCTTCATAATTTATATTTATAATAACACTAATAACAGTAAAATTTACAGTTGTCAATTATTGTGTATGATTTCATTTTTCTTAAACAGAAATCATTTGAATCTATATCAAAATAAAAATCAAAACATAAATTTGGAATCAAGAAGTACTGGAATGAATGCACTAAGGAATATATATTTTACAAATAATAAATGAATATATTTTATCACCCTGTTTGAAACATTTATTTTAGGCTACATTTTTCAGGCTTAGTTCTGAGTTAACACTTTTGAGTGCGAAGCCCGTCATTTGACGGGCAACTAAAACTTCAATAAATTGCTAAACCCGTTATTTTGCACGTTTTAAAATAAAGTTTTTTGGCTGTAATTCCGTACTATTTTATTACAATCATGAATAAACAAAGTTCTTAGAGTGTTATGTAATATATTTTACCTTTAACCCTAGAAGTGGCAAGCTTTTTACTCTTAACTGTAACATAAAAATAATTACTAATATCTTCTTGAAATATCAAAGTTTAAACAAAAAAAGCTTAAAACATGCCCCTCCCTTATAACCACTAACCACAAAAGCAAAACAGGTGTCCACTGCAATCCCAATTAAGCCTACAAATGCTGTCAACTTCCACCCAAGCCGGTCACCGTTTATTTAAGGTGGGCCCTCCACTCCGCTATACCGCACATTTGAAAGCCAAATTGGGATTGCTCATGGTCGGGATTCGAACCCTAGCACTTCCGAATGGCTAGAACGTTACGCTCGTCAGCGTAGCGCGTTAGCCACCTCGGCCATCCAGTGCCTAGGAAAAGAAAGCGCTTACTTGGGTATAAACCTGCCCGGTGGCAGGCTCGTGTACTACAAGAGCAGTTTCGGTTGTTGGCCCCCAGAGGGAAACACGGTCGCGTAGGCGATAGTGTCTAACAATTCCACAAAACTGACGACAGATGCCTCCACCTGCCAATTCTTATTGAATATGTAAATGCGTCGTAAATTACGACTTTGCCATTTCTAGGGTTAATAGAAAGATAAAACATTTATAGTTAGGTGTGAACGTTATTACATAATGCAGTGTTTTAATACGTCAAGGCCAGCTGTTTGCGGCAGGCAATACAATGAAACAGAACGGTCAGTTGTCATGTTTACTTTGTAGGTTAGAGTTAGAGTTTTAAATTAGTAAAAAAGTTTGTACAGTTTCCATGGATACCTTTGTTGATTCCCTCAACTAATTTTGTTAGCTTTTTGTAAGTTATAAACAGTATGAGTGAAAATAAAGTTTTTAATTTTTAAACTCTTTAAAAACTTGTACATACCAGCTTTTTATTTTTTGACGTTTTTATACCATGAACTTTTAAATATAAGGAAAAACTCCTGCCATTTTATATAGGTTCTGTGGTCGTCCTCGCAATATAATGGTCAGCACTCAAAGTGTTAATATACTATTTATAATCATGTAAATAGGTTATGGTTAAATATCGCTTGAAAATAAGTCCCCTTGAAGATACCAACGTAAACAGGTTACTCAAAGTTAATTAATTCATTATTTATCATCCTAACAGTAGTCCTAAGCTTGGCATTCTTAATAATAATTACACACACAAGTGTATATATATATATGTGTGTGTGTGTGTGTATGTGTGTGTAGTAAAAATATATATATATTAAATATATTCATTTTACTAGAGTTGTGCGGATAGTGAATTATTTTTTCGCATCTGATTCGGATCGTATAGTTAGGGTTCGGATCGGATAGTTTTCGGATTCAGATACTCGCAATAACACAGTGGAATCACACTTATCTAAGAATAAATTACGAACAAATCAATAAAATGTCATCAAAATTATTTAATGGTACATAAAAACCATAGATTCTTAACCCTAGAAATGGCAAAGTCGTAATTTATGACGCATTTACATATTCAATATGAATTGGCAGGTACAGGCATCTGTCGTGAGTTTAGTGTACTTGTTAGACACAATAACCTACGTGACCGCGGGGGCAAACAACCGAAACTGCTCTCGTAGTACACGAGCCTGCCACCGGGCAGGTCTATAACTAAGTAAGCGCTTTCTACTCCTAGGCACTGATGGCCGAGCCAGCTAACGCGCTTTGCTGATGAGCGTAATGTTCTAGCCATTCGTAAGTGCTAGGGTTCGAATCCCGACCATGAGCAATCCCAATTTGGCTTGCAAATGTGTGGTAAAGCGGAGTCGGGGGCCAACCTTAAATAAACGGTGACCAGCTTGGGTGGAAGTTGACGGCATTTGTAGTAGGGGTGTACGAATATTCGAACTTCGAATATTCGTGTCTCGAATATCGCCGATATTCGGTTCGACTCGAGATATCTGACAAAGTTCGGTGTCGGTCGAATATTCGACGGTCGAATATTCAAAGACGATAAATAATATAAAAGTGACGTATGTCAAAGCAAAGCTATAGAGTTTTCATTTCAAAGTTCAGAATTAGTGTACCATTATGCAGCTAATTCAGTTGAAAACTAATAATGTAACCAATGCTTTATTATCTGACTAACTACAGATGGATAAAGATACCGATTTTAGGTCGATGCCGAACTGACAGCTTTCGTTTCCTTCCTTGCGCAGCATAAAAGTAGTTCCATATTTTCACTGATAATATCTAATTCAAAAAAACTTTAGAGCAAAATGCAACATTCAAAAGGGACAATTACAATGGTCGGCCATTATTTCAGAAGTTTCATGGTATGGCTAGTCAAGATAAAATGTTTTGTATTTTCCTAGTCTTGTTATTACCACGGCCACAGTGATAAAAAATCCAGGTTGCATTTTTAGAGTGAAACATGAAGTTATTATTGTTGCATAAAACATTGTTTCAATACGGTTTTAAAAGCTTGGAGGAAACCATTTTTTACAAACAGTAAAATTGTGACTCACAGTATAACGGGATGTATTTTGACAAGAGCAACAGACAATAGAGGCAGCCAGGTGGCCGGGTCAATGTTACAAAAACTATAACCTTGAGCTTTGGACAGGCAGACGGGTGTAAGGGTTTGTTTACATTTGAACCAGGTTGTTTCAATTCATTTCTCAAGTGAAATATTTTCACTTCCCTGCCTATTACTATCTGGTTTAAACAAGTTATTACTACGTTCTTACTAAAATACAGTAGATACTTTTAGCACACTCAATAATGGGGTTAAAATATCAACTGTAAAAATGACTACATTAATAATTTTATAATGTTGAATCTTAATTAATTTTATAAATGTGAACTTGATAAGAAACAACTCATAAGAATTCTTAAACTATTCATAATTTAGCATTATAAATTGAAAGAAATTGTGCTATGCAACTGTTGTAAATTGTGGATTATTAGTAAATTGATTTTATTTATGATATGATACAAAATTTTAACTTAAAAATGATTTTTACCTCAGTATTTGTATTACAATTTTGATCATTTCATCAATTGTCTATAATTAATATGTCAAATTTTACTTATTTCTCAATATGTATTATTTTTTAAAGAGATTGATTAGTTTAATTGTAACAATGGTTAAATCAGTTTTTGTATTTTTACTTTCTCCCATTATACAGAGTATATGGAGAAAGTATTGTTTTCCTCAAAATTTTCGAAATTCGAGTTGAGAGCGGATGGATATATCCCCGTTTTAGGGTCCCCTGAATCCAAAAATACAAATTCCCCCATACAATTTGAACAATTAATTTAACTTCGTCTCTCTTGTTTTTCTTTTCAGAAATATGATGATTATTTTTGTAACAATAAATTATTAGAAGATATTTAGATAAACTTTGAAGAACATGATAGTTTTATTATAGATTAAATTTACTTAAGGAAGAAAGTATATGTCAGTCCACTGATACCGTTTATGAATTGAGATGATTGAATAGCAAATCATATATACAGGCCCTACATCATTCAAAAGCCATGCAATTACTACATTTTTTAAATTAGGCTGTTCACACTAAAGTTTTGAAGATCACATAAATGGATGAAAATAAACGCTTATATTCGATTCAAAAATATTCGATATTCGGAATAGTAAACAAATATTCGATTCAGGTTCGATTCGAACCCTAATATCACTATTCGCACATCCCTAATTTGTAGGCTTCATTGGGATTGCAGTGGACACCTGTTTTGCTTTTGTGGTTAGTGGTTATAAGGGGGGGGCATGTTTTAAGCTTTTTTTGTTTAAACTTTGATATTTCAAGAAGATATTAGTAATCATTTTTATGTTACAGTTAAGAGTAAAAAGCTTGCCACTTCTAAGGTTAATAGGTTGAACAATAAAACTAAAAAAATAAAAAATAAATAAATAAATAAAAAATAAAAAAATAAAACTAAAACAATAAAATTTTTACTTCACTGCATTTAAAAGTACTGGTAACAAATTTTATAAATGGCGTAATTCACAAATGAAATCAACAGAAACCTTATAATTTGCCATTAAATTACATCGACAATTCTTAAAAGTTAGTTACATAAACCACGGATAGATTGATAAATAAAAATTCTCAATTTTATTTCATGATTCACCTATTTTATTTATTACAATAATAAAAACAAAGCACCATTAACAAAGGACCAAGATTTGAAAGACGACGTTGGCTCAATGCCGGATTAGCGATATTTCTGTACCGGTGACAAAGTCACCGATATGGTTCTGTCACTGATATATCGGTGACAAGGAACTAGAAAAAGCAGTGACAGCGCAGCTACTATCAAACAAAGGGTTGTGCGCGGGCGGAGAGTTGGAATATCAGGCAGATAAAAACCACAATAGGCCGTTAACAATATTGAATCCTGTGAAATTATGGTGCCTTGTCGTAATCTAGGTAGTTATTCATCTTAAAATTATCTAAATATGCAAAAATAATAAGGCGTAAATTCATTTAACAAAGAGAAAATGTAGAATGAAAACAAGTGGAAAATTTGTTGGTTATGTGAACACCGAGCGACGAAATAGGCCAAATGTAAAATTGACAACACTTTATCGTATTGCTCAAACCCGGAGAACTTGAGAATGTGATAACGAAACATTTGATTGTCTACGTAGACGATCAAAATGAAGTAGTATTATTATTGTTGGAAATACCGTCACAAAACAAGCTATTATGATCGTTTGTTACATTAATATTAAATCAGCAATTAAAAGTTTTTTTGTAGCCGAAATCATATTTTATACAGAATAATATGAAATCGAAATCTGATACTCGGTGCAACTATCGATGACGCTATGCTCTGTATTTCAAAATGCAATATCAATACGGTTACTTAAATGCGTAGTTGAAGAATCGAATAATCATACCACGTCCTCGGACCGCCCAATGATGTTCTTATGATGTATGAATTGCGTAATTTCGTCATTTGCTTCAACATTTTCGTTTGATCAAAGATGTTCTTTATCGCCGACTTCTCAAATGGGAAGTTTTGCTTTTATCTTTCGGCTCATTTTATACGGTCTATCCGAAAGTTCGGATATTTATTGGACTTTACCAGATACTTGTTTTGCAATCGGATTGGAGCCGGATATCCGATCTGATCCGAAACCGATCCAACTTTTTGGATATCCGCACACCTCTAGTATATTGTCCTCTTGTATAATACATGTTATGAAAAGCAGGATTTTCTGATGGTCGTGTTGACTGAATTGGATCCTGTCTGTACGATCACCAGCATTTCGTTAAGACGGGGATGGGGATGTTTATTACCATCGATAACAGTAAAGAGCACATAACTGCATCACATTACCACTTATATGCAGACAACGTAATGACATTTCAAACAGCGAGAAGGTAAAAACCATACGATTTTGCAACTTGGATGGAACAGGTGAAAAACGTGTTTAAAAGAGTGTTTTGCTATTAAAAAATAAAATAAAATTTTAACTGCTGAATGATAAGGAGTCTGACTTAACAAACAAAAACTTATTTCTGGTGTTACGATTGGCATGTTTTGGATGTTATAAGGACCTATTGAAGTGAGACCACACATTGAACATGAATAAATTTGAACTGAATGTAAAAAGTTCCTTTTACTACTGGAAACATGGTTTTGTATGAAGGTTTTTTCTTTATAATTGTGAATAACCCTTAGATTAACTATGATTAAACTCTTAATAATTATCACATACCTTTGACAACCTCAATGTTAGCCTCCTCCTTGGTGAGCAAGCGGCTGCGCTCAGTCTCTTCATGTGCCCGCACCTCCTGGTTGTACCGGTTCTGTGCTGCCTTTAGTTCTAAAGTAAGAGACGCACATTCCTTCTCCAGCGTTGACACTCGCTCGTTC
This sequence comes from Nephotettix cincticeps, assembly GCA_023375725.1. Classification (NCBI taxonomy): domain Eukaryota; kingdom Metazoa; phylum Arthropoda; class Insecta; order Hemiptera; family Cicadellidae; genus Nephotettix; species Nephotettix cincticeps. The sequence continues at coordinate 38,545,461 of CM041786.1, forward strand.
AGCTGCCGGTTGTCTTCTACCACCTTCCTCTCTCGATCACTTGCCCGCTCCAGCTCCACATGCAGAGTAGCAAGACGGGCTTTAACCCAAAAACAATACATTTAATTTCTTCAATCTAAAAAATTAATTGTGCTTCTTATTAATACCAAACAATTTTTTATTCAATTACTATGAATTAATTACCAGTTCCAAAGTTATAATCCTTGAAATAGCCAAATGAATTTAGTCATAACTCAATACATACACGTGAAATATTTTAAATAGTTTAACACACAATACTTAGACTAAGAGACAATACTAAGAGGTATTCTTTAACCCACGCTGACCCGACAAGTAAAAATAGCAACAATGGATATTTTCCACAAATTTAGCGTGGTTAAGGAACCAGGATTAGTTGTTTTGTTTTTATAGGAAATTCCAAGTACACAAACTGGTTTTAGTGTAAACACTCCATTTGCCTATCTTGTTAACATGTGACTGTTGGATTTCGTGTATTTGCTTGGCAATACACGAATGCATAGTCAAAGGCACGGAATGGCCAGCACGGAGAAAAAGCGTACAAAAATTTGGCAGAACACATAAAACGTGGTAAACAGATCAATGTTCTCAGTACAAGACTGAGCTCACACTGAAGCCGAATTGTTTACATCGCTCAAGGACGATGCTTCCCGCCCCGCGCCAGTGGTGCCGTGAACCCGGGGTGGATATTCCCGCCCCGTGCAGCCAAAGTTAATATTCACAAAGCCAAAATCGACCAAGTACTTCAACAACACAACCTCAATAATTAAAATAATTGCTATTTGATGACATTTTGTAAAACTGGTGGATGGTTTTTATACTAATAGCGTGATTCACACATTATAGATACATAAATAAGACAATAATATTAATTAACTAATCACAGTAGACTGGGAAATCACTGGGCATTACAAAACCTCTACCGACACTTTTGATTAATATAATAGGTTAGGGCTATAACACTAGAGATTATACACATGAACTATTCATAAAGATGTAAAAGGGGAAAAAAGTAAGTACTTGGTTTACTTATTTCAAAAACTACAATATTTAACACAGTATTTTTAATAAAAAACAATGAATAATAATAATAATGGTTTAGTGGTTTATCATAATAATATTGATGGTTGGTGGACACGGTTATTACCCTCCAATTCCCTGTGCAGATCTGTGACATGTGTCCGATTGCTCTTCTCTTGACTAAGCTGGCCCTGCAGTGTTGCTACCTCCTGCTGCAGGGTGTCCCTTTGGCTTTGCAGTGTTGCCAGCATCATTTGCAACTCCATCACCATCTGTTCACTTGCTGCCTTAGCTACACCTAATTCAGCAGCTTGTTTTCGTAATCTTGCACTACTTTCTGTCTCCAACTTCAACTTTTCTTGTACTTCTGACAACTGGAAAGCACCAATACAATACTGATTAAAATTTGGAGTTTAGATGTATTCTGTTCAAAATTTTTAGTAGTTTTTAGTAATATTCTTTATGAAATTTTGTTAGTAATTCGTTTTTATGAATTCATTCATTCTTTGAGGTTTGTTCTAATATTTAAGCCTACACTTAACTTTTAAGCTTTTTTTAATTTTTTTAATATTAGCATAAAAAGAAAAAAAGTTTCCTAGACTAATTAAATAAATTTAACTGATGTATTCAATAAACTATTCATTTTAAATTACTTCCAAACAGACTATCACGACAATCACTAACAAAAAACACGGTAAACTTAGCTGATTAATAAAATACATGTCAGTGTCAAATAAAATAAAGTTAATTTGTAGTTATACTCATTACTAGCACTCAGTTATTTGCAGATAAATTGCATTTAAAATTATAAAAATCACAGAATCATGCTCAATTACTTTGTTATTCACATCTATTTATTAGTTTGAAAAAATAAAGTTTTTATAGTAAAAGGAACATATGTTTAAAATAGTTATAAATAATAATAAAAACAAACTACAAAATTTAGTTGACTTGAACAAGTTATAAAAAAGTTTTATTATCTGTTATGTTGCGCTTGCTCACTTTTTAAATTAATTATGACTGGAACTCGTAAAAAACAATATACGAACACAATACAAAGAAGGTACTACACTCTGAAAGACCGAAAACGTCCCATATCTTCAGGGAGGGTGGGGTTCATAACTACCTAATTCACTTCTACAGGGTCTCAAAAATTAAATAATAACGCATGCATCATAACTCCGAGGTTTTATATCTACAAGGTATCATCAGTTCCAAAAGTTGTTAAGCGGATAGCTGCCTGCCAATCGCAGGCATTTGAGCTCCGTCGACGCGCGAAGCCAAGTAAATGGAATTAATTCATGATACTTGCTTTGTGCTTGCCCATTAAATAAAATGTATTAAATTATACAATAACTTTTACAAATGTTAGTTTACATTTTAACGAATGTACATTTTCTTCCGAAGCACTAAAAATGAGTTAATCTTTTTATCAGTATTGTTCAGATTTTTTTCCTGTGTACTCAGCGAATATCCAAATCAATAATACAATAATAATATTATATGTCAAGTTTTATCAATATCTGTCGATAAAAATATGAGAGATAGTCATTTGCCTAATCAGTATAAGATTAACATGTGGAATCGTATGAAGGTTTGCCGCTTTGAGGAACACTGAAAGTAGGCATTTCTAGCATTAACAATTTTTATTTTGACAATTTATACAAAGTTTCATCAACATCTGTCTGAGCAAGATAAGTGGGATTTGGCTGATAGATCATTTCAATGATGGAAGCTGTGCTGTATTAAGGAATGTGTGTTCCCCAGATACCAATATCGTCAGCTGAACCAGTTGATGAACCAGCTTTGATGCTTCCTCGATATATTGTGATAATTGCTTGGATAATATGAAAATTGTCATATATTAATTAATTTATTGAACTAGGTACTTAACAAATTATCCTATAATAAACTATGCCACCTGGGTACGTCGGGTAATTTAGTTATTTACTGAATGAATCTACAAGAAATAATTATAATAAATAATAATACTGATTTCCCTATCCTACCATAGCATAGCCTTAATCCCTCCCTGGATTAAGACTTAGCTGATTAAAACAGCGAGTTTGAAGAGGGTTTTCGGTGTCCTGCTGATCGTTGGCGAAATG
>CM041786.1:39186088-39324138 GCA_023375725.1 Nephotettix cincticeps
GTTTTTAGTGCTTTATTTTTATTTAATTATATATTTTTTTAATAATTATATATTATTTAATTATTTTTATAAATTATATATTCTTGTATGCTATCGATGTATGCTGATGACATCACCTTGCTTTTAAGCGGAAACAATGATCTAGATGTAAAATCTTTCACAGCACTGAACATGGCATACCAATATTGCCACTCTAACGACTTGGTGGTAAATTCATGGAAAACAAGCCAACTGGCTTATGGGAGAAGATGTGAAGATGTACCAACAATACCTCATGTAGAAAGAAATACCCAGGCTAAGTATCTAGGAATCCGAGTAGACGAAGGTCTTACCTGGTCACAGCATATAGATAACCTCCTTCCTAAACTCAATTCATTACTTTATGTGATTAAACGTACAAAATCCATTAGCAACCTTTCTACTGCAAAAATAGCCTACCATTCTCTGTTTGAAACACATCTCAGGTATGGCCTCATTGTTTGGGGAGGAACTTCAGCAAGAAATCTTCAGAGAGTTTTTATACTGCAAAAGAGGGCTGTAAGAGCCTTAGCTGAGCTAAATTTCAGAGAAAGTTGTAGAGAAGCTTTCAAGACTCTGAAGATTATGACATTAATAAATCTCTATATAAAAGAAGTCATCCTGTATGCCAATGGGAAAACAATTTACACAAAATAGACAGTTCCATGGATACAATACTCGACATGGTACAAAATACTGTCTCCCAGCTCACCATCTCACCCAATATGAAAAGAAACCATCCTACATGGGCATGAAGCTGCACAACCTACTGCCAGAAGAACTGAGATGCCACACCGGGAGAAGAATGAAGACTGCTCTAACAGAATGGCTGATCAACAATCCATTCTATACATTGACTGAGTTCATGGAAAGAAGACGATAAACATTTTTTTTTAACCATCCAGCTGACGCCATTTCAATACTTGATGTATTTTGAAAATAAAGCATTTTTGTATTGTATTGTATTGTACTACGCATTACAAAAACCAGGAAGCCGTAACCTTACTTTGGTTTGGTTGTTGCTACATTCGATTGTTTCATTCACTATTTCATTGTTAATTATCGATTATTTAATTCAGAATAATGATTTGAAATTTAATTTTAATATCTACACCAATTAAAATCATTCAAAATCCTGATCTTTCCAAACTTCTAAATATACCGTTTAATGTAATTATAGATTCACTCTTCAAGAACACATATTTTCGGGATATATTTCACGTTGTCATAATGCTTAGCGATTCAGATCGCTATAAGTGTATCGCATCTACCAGTCAATGATATTGGAAAGACTACGTAATACGTCTTTTAAGCAAAAATTATTCCGGCTTCGCGGGTATTAACTCGACGAAAATCTCTTTGTTTTTGTTCAAATTGCTGAAATATACAGTCTATCGAAAATTCGGGTATTTATCGGATATTACCTGATATCTTAAAAACATTCAGATCGGTTTCGGATATCCGATCCGATCCGAATCCGAACCAAATTTTCGGATATCGCACACCTCTATTATTTTAATTAAAAGATTTTTAACCACCGCCATTTTGAAAATGTAAAAGTAAATTAAATGATACTTTGAAACTATTTGTAGCTTTTACCAATAAATATGTGTGCAAAGTTTGGTTTCTGTATCTTAAATAGTTCTTGATATCTAAAGTTTTTTTGTAAAAAATACAAAATGGCGGCAAGCGGCTAAACAAAGGATTTTTTGACAAATAGCTATTGGTAATTTTTTGTTTATTTTGATGAGCACTATCACCCCACGAAATTTGTCCCTGACTTTAATAAACAGCCTATATATATATATATATATATATATATATATATATATATATATATATATATATATATATATCCATATAATATAAGGTATCCATATAAATCACATTTTAAGATGATTTTAAAGCATACTTCTTCAAATATTAAGGTTTTTGTTTTTATCTCACTCGATCGATCATAGTTTTTTAATTGATAAATTAAATGTGTGACCATAAAATGGAAAAAACATAAAATTATAAATCACTGCAAGTTGAACCTTTACAAAATTATTTTACAGTATTAAAAAAACGGAACTCTATGATTATAAGATTATCTCAAACATATTTATTATAACCTAAGAAGAATAAAAATCGGCTTTACAATACTGTACATATTAAAAGAAATCTATTATTTTCTTTTGCATAAACTGTTTTTTGGAACGCATAATCATGCCATTTCCTCATAATCATTACATCCACAGCTAATGTTCCGTTCTGTTGCTCGACGTAGTAGAGCATCTAACTGCAACAGTGTAGAACAACTGTTTCAACAACAAATTGTTCCACTGTTTCAGTGACGTTGACCAGTTCCAGTGCTGGCCTCCCTTCCGCATGAGTCAAAATTCCCACACCGACGTTCCATTTCCCGCTTCGCTGAAGTTCTGTATCGGACGCAATTGTTAACTGATCTGATTTTGTGATATTATTTATTTAGATTTAGACCGTAAATAAACAAACACATTCAATCCTGTCGATTTTTGCGATGAGAAACGTGACTTTGTGCTGACGACTCATTTCCAAGAAGTAGTCTTGACCATCCAGTGTCCGAACCATCCGAGTCTGGACTAGAGGGAGTCGACAGTATACCATTTTATTCAAGAAATTCTAGCGTTTATTTCAATATATAATTTGTTTAGTTACTGTCATGAACGACAACGTAATCATGTTTTAAAAAACGAGAAGAAAGCTTTGACTGTGTCGACTGCTTGCCAAGTGCACTATCATACTATCTGAGGTAAATTTTTTTTTGTAAAGAAATGAGCGGCATGACTAACAGTCCATTTCAGTCACTTCGTGGACATAATGTGTCAGTGAAGCACATATTATGGTGATTTACTTTGTTTATTTCATCTGTTCAGCTGTTTCGAATTTTCTTTCGGTCTGTGTTTGTGCAATTTCTATTTTGGCAAACGACTAGTTTAGAATAGTCAATAGTTTTTCTTTAGTATTTGGGTTATGTAGAAGTGTCTTGCGAAATTTTAGGCATCATTCAATTATTCGTGAAATTACATTTTCAGTTATGTGAGTATAAATATACTTTGACAGGTTTATTGGGTCATATTTTCACAGAGAAATAAGTGGAATTTACACGCTTTCGACATAAAGGCTAGGCATCTTGGATTTAGTTTAGCCTCAGTTAGAAGTGAGCTGTGTGTTGACTGTTAATGTTTTGACTAATTAAAAGTTATGACATAATTACATATTTTTGTTTCTAAAGAGTTCCTGTAATTTTTTGTATTATGAGCTCAATAAAATAGGCTTTTTATATAAAATGTTTGAGTTTAACTGTATTTTTAACCCGCTAGAAAAAAATCAATTTATATGGATTTTTATAACTCAAAAATAAATAAATTGAATACAATTAATTTCATTTATCTTATTCACCATGTAATATTCTACAGAAAGAAGGCTTTTTTTCTCCAAAGAATAATATATTTTGGTGTGTTTTTGATCATCATTGGCAATATTGACCAAATTAAGACAAATGTAATCTTTTCATAAAATGTAATTTTTCATACAAATTATAGTAACTTTTTACATTTTCACCTTAAACACTATTATTTGAAACTTTTGTATATTTTGTATTTTCTATATAAAGTTATTTGGTATTTTTTCCAGGCCTCTGCTTTGGAAAATTTTAAGGGCCTGTTAATTTTTTATATTTTATATGTAAATGTGTAATTTTTTATTTTTTTGACCTTAGAGGAGTGTGCAATTGTTTCTTGTAATGACCCAAAGGCCCAAAGAAGAAAATATTCTACAATATATACTTTTGTTCAGTAGAGCATAAAAAATAAAACTCTAAAGGTATATATGTCCAGAGACCAAAAAGGGCCTGCCAGTATAGAAATTTATAGTTGCCAGATAGAGGCTTAACTAACTGGAGTGAGTGGAGTATTCCAACCTTGGTTTTATATAATTTCCCATAGGGAAGAAGCTATTGCCGTTCATAGGGAAGAAGCTATGAGACCTTAGGTCTCATGGCAAGACTCAAGCCATGAGTCTTTTTTCCATGTTATTTTTCCGTTTTGAGATACTCAGAGGCCAAAAACAATAGTCGTTTTACATTTATAAATATGTTTTATTCAGCCTAAAAAGTGAATGCACACCATTCACTTTTTAGGGCTACTATTGTAATTACGAAATAAATAATGCCAGAGTATTCTTGTTTAAACACAGTTTAATAAAACACTGTGATTATGAGCGGTGTGAATAAAAATGAGTAGAACAAGTAAATACTTGAGTGACAAGTAAACGCCAAAATTGAAGTGAATAAAACAAGTATTTACTCTTACTCGCGAGTAAATACTTGAGAGGCTAGTAAACCCCCGAAAATGCCAATTTTGGTGTGAATAAACGCAAGTAAATACTTCTGTAGCAAGTAAATACTCGTCCATTCGCAAGCCAACCCGACCCCAGACTTGCAGTCGTACTTGTACACGAAAGATGGCTGCGTTTATGAACCTGCGTGGTGTGAAACGTTATAGAGACCAACATGATATAAGTCACAATTTATCTAAGGGACTATTACGGATTGAGAGCGAAAACGTAGATTTTCTTACTTCACACTTTCTTGACGAAACCACTGACGAGAAAGAAGTTAAAATGATTATAAACAATCTTAAAGCAAAAAGTTCATCTGGAATTGATGAAGTTTCATCAAAAATCCTTAAGCAGTGCTGCAATGAACTGGCACTACCCTTGGCTGATGTGATAAATAAGTCCTTAAGACAAGGCGTCTTTCCTTCCCTACTAAAAATAACTAAAGTATACCCCAAATTAAAAAATGGTACCACTTCAGAAGCAAGCAACTACAGACCAATTTCTCTTGTTTCCACTTTCTCTAAAATATATGAAAAAGTTGTTTTAAAAAGACTTTTAGACCACTGCACAGAACATGATCTACTAAACAACCTGCAACATGGATTTACAAAAGGGAAATCCACAACAACAGCAATAATTCAGATGGTTGAGTCCCTGCTCGACAGCCTAGATGAAGGAAATTTAACAACAGGAATCTTTCTCGATTTCAGTAAGGCATTTGACTGCCTTGACCACCAGCTTATCATTAAAAAGCTGGAACTGCTGGGTGTATCAGGAATAGTAAGAGAATGGTTTCAAAGCTACCTTACAGGCAGAAGTCAGGTAGTAGAACTAAGGCACAGAGATAACAACCTAATAAAAAATGCCAGTTCAAGTTTTCAACCAATAAATCGAGGAGTTCCACAAGGGTCAGTTATGGGTCCGGTACTCTTTATACTTTTTACCAACGATTTGCCTCAGGAGGAGACGCCTGCCTTACTCTTATGTATGCTGATGACACAACCTTAGTGCTTACTGAACCACTAGCCGAAAACTTAGAAGTAAAATCTTATGTGTCACTCAGTATGGCCTACCAATACTGCCATAACAATGACCTCGCAGTTAACATGTCTAAAACAACACAAATAGCTTTTGGTCGTAAATCCCACGAAGTGCCACAAAATCCAGATGTAGAAGTGGAAGATGAAGCTAAGGTTTTGGGCATCACACTTGACAAGAATTTGACCTGGACCCCTCATGTGGACAATGTATGTAAAAAATTAAGTTCAAGCATCTATGCTCTTAAACGCATAAAAAATGCAACTGATGACATCACAACAAAAGTAGCATACTTTGCACTCTTCGAGTCGCACATGAGATATGGACTTGTAGCATGGGGTGGAACCTCATCCACCAACATGCAAAGAGTTCTCAAACAACAAAAAAAAGCAATCAGAATAATTGCAGGACTCCACAGACTCGACAGCTGCAGGGAAGCATTCAGGTCACTCAAAGTGCTTACCATTGTAGCACTTTACATCCAGGAAGTTATACTGTTTGCAGTACGAAATAACCCTACAAGGCGTGGCGAAATGCACCAACATAACCTAAGAAACACCATGCAGTACAATCTTCCACAACATCGCACAGCACAGTTTGAAAAGAAACCTTCATACGCAGGAATGAATCTCCACAACAGGCTACCCCCAGATCTCAGAAGCAAAACGGAAGATGACCTAAAACCAGCTCTGCAACAATGGCTCATCAATCGACCATTCTACTCCCTAAATGAATACTACCAACACATCTTCGACTAGAATTATTGTAAATTGACTCTACTACTGTTCTTAATGAATATGTAAATAAAGAATATTGTCTATTGTCTATTGTCTACTGATGCAAGGGGTGGAGGATTAACTGCACGGAAAAAGATGGAAATTTTTCTGAGATACGTCAGTGATACAGGATTCCAAAGTGGTGTTGCCAACGACATGGGGGTTGAAATATGTACCGTCAACAGAACATTTTCAAGTGTATTGGATAAAATAGTGTCAAAGTCTGAAGATTGGATTAAATTTCCACGCACTATTGAAGATATGGATCAGGCAAAGGCAGATTGGGCTTCAAAATTTTCGCATTCCGACTGTCCTTGGTGCTATAGATTGCACTCATGTGCATATTATGAAACCTTCGAAATTCTGCGACGAGTATGTGAACAGAAAAGGAAAACCAACAATAAACATTCAGATGACTTGTGACGCTAATGAAAAAATTACAAGTGTGGACGCTCAGTGGCCAGGGAGTGTACATGATGCCAGGATTTGGCGAGTGAGTGAAATTCAGGACATGGTGCGCCGATATGATGGTGATGTTTGTCTCCTCGGTGATAGCGGATATGGAATTACTCTTTGGGTACTGACTCCTTTTGACGAACCAAGAAATGCTCGTGAGCGGAATTACAATTCGACCCATGGTCAGGTAGAGTAATAATCTAATGAGTTTTTGGCCAGATGAAACGTCGTTTTCCCATACTCTTGAGCCAAGTTAGAATAGCAGTCAAAAACGTTCCCAATTTATTAATAAGTTGTGCAGTGCTTCACTATGTAGCAAAACATTTGAATGATGCTTGGGAAGTGGAAGACGGAATAAAAGGTGGTATGGTTGAAGAAAATGTACCACTATATAATTTAGATTTAGATTTAGTGTCACAACAGGAACTCACACTACTTTCATCCATAGCTGCAAAAGGACAAAAACAAACGGGAACGACAACTGACTTGTGAGTAATGACGGGGAGTCAAGTTACTTTAGCGGGGAAAAAATAACAAAAGTCAAAAAAGGAAATGATGTGTGATATGTGTGGCGCTACAAGTATTTACTTGCCTTCCTTATGAATCAGCTGTCTCGCGAGTAAATACTTGCTAGTATACCCTCGGGTTGGCGAGTACACGGTCACAAGTAAACTCGACGCTTAATTCACATCGGTTTACTTGGGGTTTAAATACTCGTTACACTTTACTTGTGAGTAAATACTTGTCGTACTCGTTTTTGTTCACACCGCCCTATGGGGTAAAGCTCCAAAGCACTTGTCAGAATAATAAAATGAAAAAACAAGAGTACTCTGGCATTATTTATTTCTATTTCGTAATATACAGGGTGAGTCTCTACTCACTAACCTTGATTTACTCCTAGATTTCACTGATTGATTTCACTACTCATTACCTTGATTTTACCTGTTGTTTCTACTTACAAAAAGAAATGAAAAAATGTACGTCCATGTCTTATATTAACCGTACAGCTGTCATAGAGAAATTTGTGATTTTTTAAAATATTACGACTTGTTCCATTAGTTTGACAATAGAATGCAAAATAGTTTAGTTACGACATGGAAAGTAACAGCATTTGAAAGAGTGTTAAATTTACTATAAGTTCAAAATAGTACTTTTATAATAACTCCTTTGGTGTATTATTAACTTTAAATTCAAAAAATATTTTTAATAAAATTTTTCAAAAAATTTTAGGTTAAATAAAACCAGTAAGTAAAACTCAATCTTATGATCTGTTGCATAAAAAAATTCCTCATTCATTTAGCTTTAAAATTATGTATAAATTTTAAGAGGTCATACATTGATAACGCTGATAAGGTACAGCATTAAAATTTGTCATGTTGGCTCTAAACAACAAACTAATTATTGCCTAGCAGCCATTATAAATTTCTTTATTAGCTGAATATTTTTACTAAATCAGCTGATTAGGAAGTAAACTAGCTTTAATCAACTTATTTGCCATTATTGCATTAAAATACTGTTTGTTAACAAATTTCCCATAGGGAAGAAGCTATTACCGTAGGTCTCATGGCGAGACTTAAGCCCGGGACCATGTTATTTTTTCTTCTTTAGGAGCCCAGAGACCAAAAACAATAGTCGTTAAAATTTTTAGCGAATTTCCCATCGGGAAAAGCTATTACCGTAGGTCTCATGGCAAGACTTAACCCCGAGACCATGTTACTTTTTTGTTTTTAGGTGCCTAGAGGCCAAAAACAATAGTCGTTAAAATTTGAATATATATATGTATATATATAGTTCACTTTTAAGGACTACTGTTATATTAAGTACAGTTAACAAAATCAACTGAGTATCCTTTAGAAACATTTTTTATTTTAACTAAATTACATTTATTAAATTGAAATTATTTAATTTAAACATATGTGATTTAAATATTACTCGTATATTTAGACCTCTTTCTGTAACCAATAAAAATAAATCTTTCAGATCAGTGAAGATAAAACAGAAATTAGACGTAATCCTGATAAGCCATTGCCAGAAGAAAATGAAGCTCGACGTAAGGAAATAATAGCTAGGAGTGTCTACGTGAAAGGGTTCCCGACCGAGGACTTCACCATTGATAGCGCCCTTGACTTCTTTGAAGAGTTTGGTCCCACAGATGATGTTGTGGTAAGTAGGTTTAAATTTTATTTTGCTACATATCAAAGAGGCACCCAAAAAGAAGTGCATTAAACCTAAAGAAAAGAAGTGTACTAAACCCGATTAGAATGAAAAAATTAATTTTATTGAAATGAAAATTGGTTGTACTGATGAGATATTTATTTTAAAAGTTGAAGCTACATTGATCATTAAATTATTTTAAATGACTTATAAAAGAACACACATTTAATCGCTTTTAAAATAGTTGAAAACAATTTTTTTAATAGTTTTTTCAACAAGATTTTTCAAATAACCAGTTTCACAAAAATAATTACCGTCTATAATTGGTATAGTTATGGCTATTTATTTATTGACATGGATATGTCTTGTAGCTCTGTAGGGGGAGGATGTTGTCATCTTACATTCAATCCTCATTCATACTTGGCTTAAAATACCTACCTTGTGGTATGGTCGCCATTTCAAATAATCTAATCTAATCTATAAAAAAATTAAGTTAGTAAAATGATTTTTATATTTATACGGTAATATGCAACAAATAATAAAATTATTAATTACTTACATTTATAAGTTGTGTTAGCAGTAGTCCATCGTCCACAAAATTTGTTCATAAAAACGTAGTACATATCATCACATGGCACTGTAAAAACACAGAACTTATTATTAGTTTTTTACACCACCAACATTTATCTACATCTCTTTAAATTCAAAAATGTTTTGCTTCATTAATTCAGCCAACCGTGCTGATTCTTCTTAATTTCAATCATTCATGATTGGTGACAGTGATAAGGGTGATAAGGAGAGTCTTACCACTGTGTGACCCAATTCATTCGCCAGCAGGTCCAGAACGTAAGTTTTTTCTTTAGATTTAAATGGCAAAACGTTCAATAAGAGTTAGGGCTTTGTCTCGTAATTTTCGAAAATTACTCCCTTTTTTGTCAGCCAGGCCTGAACTTCTTCTTTTCGCCATCCTCAGGTGGCTAAGGAGGTGTTGTAGCCATGTGGCTTCACATACGAGGCTCCGCCTTGATGTAATACCTTAACCCTTTGAGTGCTAAGATCCGATATATCGGATCTCGGCATATTCCCGAAAAATGCTAAGATCCGATATATCGGACCGCCGATTTTTGCCGAAAAATGCTAAGTGCCGATATATCGGATTTTACCATTTTCGTCATATCTCCGTTATTTATTGGAGTATACCGATGACAAACGTATCAAAATAAAGAGGAATAAATTCTCTATTCGAACATAACATTTATTTTAATATTTCATATAGTATACGCGCCGGAATGACGACGCGAATTTTAATGGCGGTGGCGTCTGCTGTTTACTGCGCAGTAGTGAGCAACGTCGTTACAGCCGTTACAGGTCGTGTCCAAATCTTTGTATTTGTTGTTGTGTTTGACTTTTTTGTGTGTATTTACTTAATTTTAAGTAAGTATGGGTGACAAACACCGATCTAAATCGCCGGTGAGTGAGAATACTATTGCCGAATTTGCGAGAGAGTGCGGACTCAACATTGATTTTGGACGTAGTGACGATGAACAATTTAATATAAGTAGTTTTTCTGAAAATAGTTTTAGTCAACCGGACGATACTGATGAAGACCCTACGTTTAATCCTGAAGAACCAAGTACGTCCTCAGGACTAAGAGGTAACAGGTTGAGTCTATTTCTACCAACACCTATGTCTGCACCTCGCTATGACTCATTTGAGTCAGATATTGATGATCCTGAACCACCTAGGCCTAGGTCAGTCCTTAGAGGTAGGGGTTCAACTAGAGGTAGAAGGGTTAGAGGCAGAGCAATTGCTAGAGGCAATATACAAAGAAGTGCTAGGCCTAGGTCCCCCCAAGATGACAGTAGTAGTTGGGATGAGGTGGAAGAAGGGATTGATGAACCCTTCAACCATGAATTTCAATTTTTTGAGTATACAGGCCAAACATTGCCCTCCGGTAAATTCAAAACCCATTGCATATTTCAACCTGTTTTTTACAATTTCATTGATTCAAATGTTTGTTGACAACACCAACCATTATGCCCAGAAATTTTTGTCAACAACTACACTCTCACCGTTTAGCCGCTCAAGAAACTGGGTGAATACTACCTTGCAGGAGATGAAGGCTTTCGTGGCAATGGTTTTAAATATGAGTATGATCCGCAAGCCTAGCATTAAAAGTTATTGGGATACTTATTTCACTGATGAAACACCTTATTTCCCCAAAATGATGCCTCGAGATTGTTTCCAAGTTATTTTAAAATTTTTCCATCTTGTAAATGTCGACTCAGTTCCTAAACAAGGGGAGCCCGGATATGATCCTTGTAGCCGCTTTCAGCCTATCATAGACCATGCCAACAGATTGTTTAAATTTCACTACTACCCAACCCAAGCCCTCTCTGTGGATGAATCCCTGGTGGGAACGAAGAAGCGTGTTGCTTTGACACAATATATGTCACAAAAAAAACATCACAAGTGGGGCATAAAACTCTGGGTATTATGTGATTCTGTTACCCGTTATTGTGTTCAATTTTACTGCTACAAAAGTACTCAGAGAACAGAGGAAAATGAAAGAATTGTAGAGACTGGTTTGGCAAGCTCAGTTGTGATGAAGCTGTTACAAATGGCGAACTGTCTAAATAAAGGCCATCACTTGTACCTGGATAATTTTTTTTACATCTTTATCCCTAGCCAGAACATTGTACAGCAACAAAACCTTCATGACTGGCACCCTGAGGAAAGACAGGAAGGGAATCCCAAAACAAATGTTGGGAAAATATCAAGTTGGCGATAAGAAATATGTTAGGAAAGGGCCACTAATTATGATGGCTTACAGAGAGAAGCCAACCAATAAATCTCAATTTTTAATTTTATCCTCTGACTCAGTAGCTAAGCGTATCAACTATAATGTAAGAAGATCTAGGAAAGTTTTGACTAAAACAAAAACCAAAATACAATTCCAGTACAACCGAGGAATGGGGGGGGATAAACTCAACCGACCAAATACTCTATGTTTATCTCGATGAAAGGAGAACTATGAAACATGCCAAAAAGGTAATATTTAATGTAATTGGCAGAATGTTGTTAAACTCTTACATCATATACAAGCTGAACACTCCTGGAAATAAGTTGACAAGGGCAGACTACAATAGGGAGATAATCGGAGAAATATCTACAGAGTGGCTTGCTTTCAAAGCGGTTCCTGCTGATGTTAGAGGCGGTGGCGATAATAGGGTTGACAATGCTGGTCCAAATGTAGGCTTTGGTCTAAGGAAAATCCCTGATGGTAAGGAAAGAGTATGTAAACTTTGTTCTTATCAAAATCATCCTGAAGGGAAAAGAAGACGATCAAGAACTGTGTGTGTGCGGTGTGGGGCAGCCGTGCACCCCGAGTGTTTTGTTCGACATGTATGTTTGTAAAATACAAAAAATACCTGTAAATAGTGTAAATATTAAATATAGACCATGATTAACAAGATATACATTTCATATGACTTATTACAAAGACTTATAGACTTTGGTTAGATAGTATACTTGGGCTCCACAAATCTGCTCATTTTCATCTTGGTAAGTTTTGTATTTATTAACAAAACTTTTTTATTTGTAAAGCAATTAGCTTGAAATTTTCAGTATTTACTTGAAATAATATGTACTTTCAAAAGATACTGTATTCTGTATCCATAATTTTGATTTTTAACATTGTTTGTTTATTTGAATGTTGAAAATTTATGTATAAAAAATTTATGTTTATATATATTCGTACATATATATATATATATATATATATTTATATTTGTAAACATTTTTAATGCATATATATATATATATATATATATATATATATACATTTTTATTTGAGGAATTTCAGTAGCTACTAAACAAAACAAATTTCAAGCTAATAGCTTTTAATTTAAGATAGTTATGACCGTTTTTATAAAACTCTACAAAATCACCATTTTTTACCCAGCACTTTAGGTATATGTCATGATATATGTCATGCGGTATATGTCATGCGGAGCACAACGCCTTATCAGTGACCAGTGAAGTGGTGCCGTCCGAACTCTAGACTGTTTTTAGTTTATACTATCAAGTTGATAAGAACATTACTGACCAAATACTGGCAATAGGTCAGTAATAATTCCTAAGTCTTTTTTACATTATTGTTTTATGAGTATTCATTGAAGGAATAAATCATTATTTTCATATAATTGCCAGCACTTTTCGAAAATAATATCCAAAAACTTCCAGCACTTAAAGGGTTAATAGGTGCTTCCAAGGCGGATTTCAGCCTGATGTGAGGGGGTTTTAGTGGGTGAGAGCCCCACACACCAGGGAGTGTACTGATATTTCCTCCCTGATGCAAAAAAATGTTGAATCATATTAATGACTATTGGTAACTGAAATAGTAACAAAATCATAATACAGCCTTGAACTAGTGAATGATTATGTTTCATTTTAGAAGAATACGATTTCAAAAAAATGGGAAACAAACAAAAAAAAACTAGAAACAGACAAAATATATGCAAATTAAATTGAATTAATTTTTGTAAGGGATTTAGTTAAGGATTAACTCTGGCTTTTACGGTACTTAATTTTATTGAAAAAAAGCTTTACCATATTGACCTTTGATGAAATAAAACTTTATCTTTACAAATCTTGACACTTCATGTACCTCTGTATCTCGAAGTTAAATGATTTTCAACTGAACCTTGTATCGAATTTGTACCATAGTCTCCTAGAATTTGTATTAATAAATCCTATTATTGTAAGGTTATGAAAATTTGGTTGTTCTTTTGAATTTTTAATATTTTTAGGATAAGGAAAAAGCAGGGATAAACTATCCTTAGTTAATCTAGAGTCAAAGTACTTTAAATTAATACTGTACTTTAAACTAACCATCAGTTGTAATGTAAATCAGTCCAATGCTTGAGTGCTTCACATGGAACATGTTTGCATGATTACGTGGATTACTTGGAATCTAGTCTAGTTTTTATTCTCCCTACAGATGAGATTCTGGCAAGACAAAGCTACTAAGACATGGAAGTTTAAAGGATCGGTATTTGTTAAGTTCCCAACCAGGGAAGATGCTGCTACATTCTTGGCACGTGAACAAGTTAAGTTTGGGGATGAAATACTCATCAGAATGTATCAGTAAGTATTGGAAATAATTAATGGTACATTAGTAGTTTTGAAATGCTTCTAGTCCTAAGATAAGGTTGGGGAATGCACTGGTCTAGGGGTAGAGTACAGGGCTTTGGTGTCAAAGGTCCCGGGTTCAAATCCCGCCAATCACCAATGGCTTTTCGCTAAGTGATGATGTCGCAACTCACTAGGTCTAGCCTGAAGTAATGTGCAAAACGGTTCAGGGCGAAGGCCTAGTTTAAAAAGTCCTGAGCAAAAATATTATTTTTCGGAAAGATTACGACTACATTGTTTTTGCAGCCAATCGCAACTGGTTAAACATCGTCCTGTATATTTCAAATAAAAGAATTGTAATTATTTTAATAAAATTTATTTAATAATTGTAGTTTTGTTAAGCACATTCCAGATATTATTTTACTTTTATGTGTATTTGAATATGCTGAAAATTCCTTTTATAATCCACAGGGAAGAATATATTGAAAAGAAACGTAATGAACGTTTAGAACAGAAAATGTTAAAGCGAAAGAAACCTGAGACGGACATTGAGGTAAGAGTAATTTTTTTTAACAATATTGAATTCTTTGCAGAATTTCTCAATTCACATTCTGAAATTATAATTTTTGATTCTCGATCCAGCTCTTAATTATCAGACACTGTCTATTATCATTTTCTAGGTTACTGTTTATTTCTGTCCTTGATAATTGTCTTAAAGTCATAGTTAATCTGTACGTAGTCATCACCTACGTCTTTGTTAGTCACTGCCTGAGATCATACTCTACATTATTGTTAATTCCTTTCACAATCATTTGCTGATTTGTAATTAATCTCTAACATTTAACTATTTACCTACATATGGTATATTTGGGAGAACTAGCAGATGTTTGTCATTTAGTGTCATATGAATACTATCAATTAACTTATGGCTGTTCGAGGGCTGCACGCCGACCAATCTCAACTTGCAAGCACAGCACCATGATGATACTTTACTCTGCCAAAAACAAGATCTTACACCTTACGTCCTGAAAAAATATATGCAAACACACGCTCCTAACACCGAGTGATAGATACTAGCACACTTTAAATAATACCCCCGTCACAGCAGACCTGCGTACTCAGCGAATTCCCAAATCAAATATATGACAATAATAGTACAAGTATGTAACAAGATTGATCAATCAATACCTGTTTATAAATTAGAGTATTTGCCTATTCTCCGTAACATTAACATGGGAAAGAGTATGCAGGTTTGCTGCTTTGAGGAACATTAAAAGTAGGCATTTTTACCAAAAACTATTTTTATTCTGACCATATACCAAGTGTTATCATTATCTGGACGTAATAAAAGGAGTTTCCCTATTCTCCATAAGATTAACATGGGAAAGCGTATGCAGGTTTGCTACTGTGAGCAACACATAAACCATGAATTTTTAGCACAAATGTATGGATCCCAACCACATGAAGCTAAATACAAAGTTTCATCCAAAACTATTTATTAGTAAGGGAAATATTAATTTGTCCTCATCCTCCATAAGATTAGCTTTGGAGCCCCTAAATACAATGTACTGTGTTTAGATTGTTTAATATCTCGGTAACCGTAGGAGATAGAGAAAAGCGTTAAGGAACTAAATTGTGTAGGTTTTTGAGCTGATTCTAATGGTAAAAGACAAAATTTAAAACTTTTTTAATTACATGGAAAAACACAAAAAAACCCCCAAAACTACCTGTTCCAATTGACCGATATGTCTGGATTACGAACTCGTCCGAGCAAATGTAGGAATACACACGTCTCTACCAAAATTTGGTCTTGATCGGATAATCTTTACGAGAGTTACCGTGTTCACACACACACACACACACACACACTCACACACACACACACTCACACACACACACACACACACATATATATATATATAAATCTTAATGACTATTGTTTTTGGTCTCTGGGTATCTAAAGACGAAAAAATAACATGGTCCCGAGCTTAACCAAATATCTTTACGGTCAGACCTATGGTAATACCTTCTTCCCTATGGGAAATTCGCTAAGATGATAACGGACTGATTAAGTAGAAGTGATTTTATTAATATTTTATTTCATGTTTTAAATTTAGGCCTTGAAAATCTGCTTCCACAAGACCATGCATTTTTCCTATCTGTAATTACATGTTAACTATAAGATTGACCATGTTCTGAGGTCGAATAGCATTACGGCTTCGTTGTGTAGATATTCTGGGTTGCGGCATAGTGAATAACAGTACTGAAACGATAAGACATATTAATAACATTCTTACAAAACAAATCTGAGTGGATTGATTCACAATTTTCTAATCCAACCTAAACCCAACCCAAACCTAACTGTAATACGGATTTTATAGGAAAGATATACAACAGCTGATTATTATAATAAACGTTATATGTATAAACATTGTAATTATAAGCGAATTTCACATAGGGAAGAAGCTATTACCGTAAGACTCAAGCCCGGGACCATGTTATTAGCGAATTTCCCATAGGGAAGAAGCTATTACCGTAGGTCTCATGGCAAGACTTAAGCCCGGGACCATGTTATTTTTTCTTCTTTAGGTGCCCAGAGATAAAAAAAAATAGTCGTTAAAATTATATATATATATATATATATATGTGTGTGTGTGTGTGTGTCTGTGAACACAATAACTCTCGTAAAAATGGTCCGATCGAGACCAAATTTGGTAGAGACGTGTATTCCTACAAATGCTCGGACGAGTTCGTAAACCAGACATATCGGTCAATGGGATCGGGTAGTTTGGGGGGGTTTTGTACCCCAAAATGGGGTTTTTTGCGTTTTTCACATGTAATTTTTAAAAATGTCTAATTTTATATTCCACCATTGGAATCAGCTTAAAAAACTACACAATTAAGTTCCTTAAAGTTTTTCTCTATCTCAAACGGTTACCGAGATATAAAAAAATCTAAACACAGTACGTTGTATTTTAAGGCTTAAGGAGGATTAGGAAAAATTAATTTTTCACTTATTATCAAATATTTTTGGATGAAACTTGATATTTAGCTTCATGTGGTTGGGATCCATACATTTCTGCTAAAAAATCATTGTTTATGTGTTTATCATGGCAGCAAACCTGCATACTCTTTTCCCATGTTAATCATATGGAGATTAGGCAAACTCCTTTATTTATGGACATATGTTGATAAAAGTTGGGATAAATGTTAAAAATAAAATTTTTGATGGTATAAATGGCTACTTTCAGTGTTCCTCACAGCAGCAAACCTACTCACTCTTTCCCATTTTAATCTTATGGAGAATAGGCAAATAATTCTCATGTTTATCGACAGATTTTGACCAAACTTGTCATATATTATTATTATTAT
Organism: Nephotettix cincticeps; assembly: GCA_023375725.1. Taxonomy (NCBI): domain Eukaryota; kingdom Metazoa; phylum Arthropoda; class Insecta; order Hemiptera; family Cicadellidae; genus Nephotettix; species Nephotettix cincticeps. The sequence continues at coordinate 39,203,398 of CM041786.1, forward strand.
TATATTATTGATTTGAAAATTCGCTGAGTACGCAGGTCTGCTGCGACGGGGGTATTTTTCTTCTTTAGTTTCCTAGAGACCAAAAACAATGGTCGTTAAAATATATATATATATTAAGTAAAGTTAAAATAATTAACTGAGTATCCTTGATAAACATTATTTTATTTAAACAACATGTTTCAACCTTTAAAGGCCATTTTCAAGTTAATTCAAAACAATATTAAAATCACATATGTTTAAATTAAATAATTTCAATTTAATAGATGTACAAGTGTTCTTGAAGAAGTTAGTAAAAATTGTTGTATCTATATAAATGTAAAATGTGATTATATGTTTTGTTTGAGTTTTCTGATTTTTTAAAAAATTGGATTGTTTTTTGTTATGTGGCTGTTCAAAATGTTTTGAGGGTCAGTTTTTTGCCCTGAATAAATGTAATAATCTTCTTTGGAATCCATGATGTGTCCTTTGTTTGTGAATTCGAGTATTTCCAGATTTTCTTCCATGTTCTTGTAATTGTGATGTTGTGATAGTAAGTGTTCTGCAAAATTTGATTTCATTGTGGTTTTGTTGTTGCTTCTGAGTGCTTGTATGTGTTCTCTGAATCTTTCTTGGAATGTTCTCCCTGTTTTGCCTATGTAAAAGTGGTTGCAGTCTGAACATTTTAATTTATAAATGCCTGATTGGTTGTATTTATTTTGTTGATGTATTTTGTTGTTTGTTTTATTATGTATCATGTTAAATGCATTGTTTTGGGTTTTGTAACTGATTTCATAATTAGATGTTCTAAATGTTTTTCTTGTGGCCTTGTTTAGTATTGAATTATATGGTAAACTTATATATTTTTATTTTTAGGTTTTTGTTCTTTATTTTGTTTGTGTTTGGTTTTCTTTATGTTTCTAATCATTTTGTCAATTATTTTAGAGTTGTATCCATTCTTGACAGCTAGAAATTTAACGGTGTCTTTTTCTCTTTTATAATCTTCTTTGTCCATTGGGATGTGTATGAGTCTATTTACCATGGTTCTGAATCCTTCCATTTTGTATTTCCAGGGATGATGAGATTTAATTGGTATTACAAGGTCTGATTGGGTTGGTTTTCTGTAAATTTTGTATTTGTGTCTATTATTTTCGTTTCTGATGGTTAAGTCTCTAGATAATTAATTTCTTTGATTTGGCTTTCTTTTGTAAATTGAATTGTATCTGATAGTGAGTTTAAATATTCTAGTAGATTGTTGCTTTAGTTTAAATTCCCTTGAAAAAGACATAATATGTCATCGACATATCTTATCCAATATATTATTTTTGATTTAAATGGGTTTATGTCATTGTTAATTTTATTGACCTCTAAGTAGTGCATGTATATATCTGAAAGTAGACCCGATAAAGGTGAGCCCATGGCTAGACCGTGTATTTGTTTGTAGAATTCAGAGTTGTATTGAAAATAATTTTGCTGTAAACAGTTTTTAGTCAATTTGAATATGTCTCTAATTTCTGAGTTTGATAAAGTTCCACCTTTTTCTAAGTCATTTTTGAGAATGTTCAAGGTTTCAATTGGTGGGATGTTTGAATACATATCCTTCACATCAAATGAAATGAAAATGCAATCATTAGGAATTTCAATATCGGAGATTTTACTTACCAATTCCATGTTATTTTTTACGCTATAACTTTCACTCCAGTTTAAATTTATTTTAATCTTATTATTCAAGAATTTACAAAGTTTATAAGTGGGTGAACTTCTAAAATTGACAACTGGTCTAATAGGTATGTTTTCTTTGTGAGTCTTGGGTAGTCCTTTTAAATTTGGTGCTTTAGGGTTAGTTACTTTTAAGTGAGATTTTATATCTTTAGAGATTGATTTGCTATGTGTTATTAAACTATTAGTCGATTTTAAGTAGTCTTGTGTGGGATCTTTAGGGAGTTTCTGAAATTTGTTATTAGAAATGAAATTGCTTACTTTATCGCCGTAATCAGTTCGGTTAATAATCACAGTGGTGTCTCCTTTGTCAGCCTTTATAATCATACAATTATTATCTTTTATTTTTGTAGAGATTGATTTAATCAATTTTAGATCTTTGTTTGAAGATTTTAATGTAGTGATTTTTCTCAAGTTTTCATTATTCTTTTCTAATTCGTGTATAAAATTGTATTTCAATGGTTCTCTATTATCTTTTTCTATGTTCCTTATTGAAGCATCAATGTGAAATAGATCATTTGTAATATTATTAATTTTGAAATCTAGATTTAAATTATATTTCAATGATGTTCCTAGGAATTTAGTTTCCTCTTCGGAAAATTGTATGTATATATATATATATATATATATATATATATGTGTGTGTGTGTGTGTTGTGTGTGTCTGTGAATACGATAACTCTCGTAAAAATGGTCCAATCAAGACCAAATTTGGTAGAGACGAGTATTCCTACATTTGCTCAGACGAGTTTGTAAACCAGACATATCGGACAATCGAAATGGGTAGTTTGGGGGGTTTTTTACCCCTAAACTGGGTTTTTTGAGTTTTTCCCATATAATTTTTAAAAATTTCAAATTTTATCTTTCACATTTAGAATCGCCTTCAAAACTACACAATTTAGTTCCCTAAAGTTTTTCTCTATCTCCAACGATTACCGAGATATTAAAAAATCTAAATACAGTACGTTGTATTTCGGGGCTCCAATGTTAATCTTATGGAGGATAAGGAAAAATTAATGTTTCACTTATCCCATATTTTTGGATGAAACTTGATATCTAGCTTCATGTGGTTGGGATCCATACATTTATGCTTAAAAATCATAGTTAATGTGTTTATCATGGCAGCAAACCTGCATACTCTTTTCCCTGTTAATCATATAGAGTTTGGGTAAACTCCTTTATTTGTGGACAGATGTTGATTAAACTTGTCATAAATGGTCAAAATATAAATTGTTTACGCTAGAAACACCTACTTTCAGCGTTCCTCACAGCAGCAAACCTGCATACTCTTTCCCATATTAATCTTATGGAGAGTAGACAAATAATACTCATATTTATTGACAGATTTTTGTAAAATTTGTCATATACTATTATTATTATGATATTGATTTGAAAATTCGCTGAGTACGGAGGTCTGCTGCGACGGAGGTGTTATTAATCTGGCCAATATATTAACATGTGCTTTAAGCAGGCAAAAGATAAAAAATATAAATACCTTATCCCCAACAACCATAAAAGATTAACGTGGTAAAAAAAGCTGTTCATTTTGTACAGCACATATTTACTTCATAGTTTTACATTAATGAACGATTCCGATGGCATTGGATAGTAAAGCATATTGCTAATGGAAAGTAAACCAACAGCTGCAGCTTAAGAAATCAAATATTTTGATTACAAAAAATTTGTAAACAAACTTAGTCCCCATAAGGTTAACATTAGAAATTTAAAAAGCCATAAAATGGAAACTTATAGAGTTTTTGAAAAAGTTTTTTCACTAAAGCCTTCCCTGACACATATAGAGCAACTTCCTAAAAGTTCATGGCGGATCGGATGAGTAGAGTGGCAATGGATTAAGGACAGACATACATACATACATACATACATAAATACATACATACATACATACATACATACATACATACATACATACATACATTTTTATATAGAGACTAGCTGACCCGGCGAACTTCGTAACGCCTCACAGTAAACACATGTTAACTTTAAGATTGGCCATGTTCTGAAGTCGAATAGCAATACGGCTTCATTGTGAAAGGTTATATATTCTGGGTCACTGCATAGTGAATAACAATACTGAAACGATAAAACATATTAATATCATTCCCATAAAACAAATAAATCTGAGTGGATTAATTCACAATTTTCAAATCCAATCCAACCCCAAACGAAACCTAACTGTAATACGGCTTTTATAGGAAAGATATACAACAGCTGATTATTATAATAAACGTAATAATATAAACATTGTAATTATCATATAAACACGTGACTTTAATCAGACATAAAATAAAAATATAAATACATAATCCCCCAAAACCGTTAACTATTAACGTGGTGAATAAAGCTGTTCATTTTTTACAGTACACATTTACTTCATAGTTTAACATTAATGAATGATTCAGATGGCATTGGATAGTAAAGCATACAGTATTGCTAATGGAAAGTAAACCAATCAGCTGTAGCTACGAAATCAAATGTTTTCATTGTAGACAATTTGTAAACAAACTTACTCTCCATAAGGTTAACATTAGAAATTTAAAACGCCAAAAAATGGAAACTTATGGGGTTTTCAAAAATATTTTTTCACTAAAACCTTCCCGGACACATGTAGAGCAACTTCCTAAAATTTCATGGCGATCGGATGAGTAGTTTGGCAACGCATAAAGGACATACAGACAGACATACATTCAATTTTATATATAGAGATTATACCACAGTGGAACCTCGATTTAATGAATTTAAAGGGACTAATCAATTTATTCGTTATATAATAAGGGTATTCTTAAAAACAAGGTTTGTTAAATCGAGGTTGAATTTTGTCGAAATTCGTAATATAGGGGTTAGGTATAACCTCCAAATAAAGAATATTCTATTCAATCTCTATATAAAGTAGATTTACGTATGTTATGTTTGTTATATGTTTAACTGCTACAGATTTGTTACCAATATTAATTTCCTTTGCAAAGGCCACTTTCTTCTTATGCGGGTATTATTACTTAACATTCAAGTACCTGGTGACCGAGCTTTGCTCGGATAGAGTAAGACATGTTAATACATGTCTTGTATTAATAACTTGTCATAACTTGTTCATAACTTGTAATTATACTTGTCATAACTTGTATAATTACAAGTTAAATAGCAAAATTAAAACACATATATTACTCAACGAAAACATTTATGTTGTTTAAATAAAACCGATTTAATACACCTTAATTAATATAGCATAAACACTAATCAAAAATTGATGTTACCGGATGGGGATCGATCTCACAACCTCGAAACGTGGAACCTATGCGCTACCACTGAGCTACGGCGTCGGCCGAAAGCTTGCCGTTGTCTATGGATCTTTGGCCAACCTCAATTGTTTGAGCTGATCTTGTACTATAATTATGCATAAAGTTATTATTAGCCTGTGGTCAACTTATTTCATTAGAAAGAGAAATTTAATTTACACCAATTAATTAGTTTGTTACAGTGGCAATATAATGAACACGTTTTCTATCAAAACACAAAATATTTTTAAAATACCTTTTTCTCCTTTTATTTCACACAGTTATTTTACCCTTTAGTTTTTACAAATTGTTTAGTAATTTGATAATTTTTCATTTATACATAAAATAAATATTCATGCAAAACCTCTATTCACATATTGTTCACCACCACCTTCAACAACAACTGTTAAACAGTTATAAACAGATGTTTTGATTTGTGTTGTTTACTTTTGATTCTCCATAAGCGTAATGTTAATTTTTTAAATTTTTAACTTAATATCACAAGAAAACCGGAATTTTCCTGGACATTAGACCTATCTATAACTTACTCGGAAATGAGTTATTTAAAAAATTTAAAGAAATTCGTTAGAGCCGTTTTCGAGATCCATGTGCAAATATATATCCATCTATGTCTATATTCAGGGTGTTCATTAAAGTCGAGGACAAACTTCGAGGGATGATAGTACTCATCAAAATAAACCAAAAATTTCTAATAAACATATGTAGAAAAATCCTTTGTTTAGCCGCTAGCCGCCATTTTGTATTTTATACAAAAAACGTTATATATAAATAATTATTTAAGATACAGAAACCAAACTTCGCACACATATTTAATGGCTAAAGAAAAAAATATTCTCAAATTATATTTAAGTTTGCTTTTATATTTTCAAAATGACGGCGGTTAAAAATATTTTAATTTAAATAACAAAAAACCATTAACTTTAAGAACCGCCGCCATTTTGAAAATATAAACGCAATTTTAATGATACTTTAAGAATATTTTTCTCTTTGGCCAATAAATATGTGTGCAAAGTTTGGTTTCTGTATCTTAAATAGTTCTTTATATATCAAGTTTTTTGTATAAAATACAAAATAGCGGCTAAACGAAGCATTTTTCGACATATGTTTATAGGAAATTTTTTGTTTATTTCGATGAGTACTATCACCCCTCGAAGTTTGTCCCCAACTTTAATGAACACCCTGTATATATATCTATATCTATGCAATCCTTGCTCGTATTATTATAGTATTGGATTATCTAGCTTAGATATCTATAACAAATTCGACACTAAGAGCCTGTCTACTACTTTTCTCCGCCATGACGCACCAACAAAACAAGTACACAAACTTGTCAATCACCTACGAAAAACTGCTACAATATGTATCACAGTCTAAACGCTGTAATAGATGTGCACCTTCTACAAATATTACTGGCGGCTGGTGGAAAAAAAAGGAAATCAAAACTTTCAAGTCTATACTTGCTCGAGTGATGGTCTAGATAAGAATAAAATACATAATACAGGGGTCCGGACCATGGGATTGCGTTATATAGAGGTTATGTTCGTTATTTAGGTGTTTCTCACTTTGGATATCCTTTATACAGAGGTAAGAAAATTATTAGCACACACCTAAAATTCGTTATAGGCTATAGAAGGTTATATACGTAGTTTTTTCGCTACATATGGGTCAATTTTCTATTGAGATATAATTGTTTTAAGAGGATTGAAAAATAATACGTTATACTAGATAATTCCTTACATTGAGGTTCGTTAAAAAGAGGTTCCACTGTATTAATAAAATTAATTCAAAATTGTTAAAATATTTGTTTTTAATACCAGTACCAAGTTTGTCAATGAACAATTCTAATTAGGATTAATGCCTAAGTTGTAAGTTTTACTACTGGGTTTTACATAGGAGAAGCCAAGTGATGACAAAGGGCTACCAAAGGACGCGACACTGCATATGACCAACATTCCCGAGGGTTTGCCGCGAGAAGCTGTTAAGGAGCGACTGGAGGAGTTGGGTCTTTCTGTAGCCTTCATTGACTACAACAAGGGGGATCCTGAGGGTTGGATAAGGCTGTACGAGGCGGGATCCACTGCTAGTGTGAGTCTCAGTTCTATAATAATTTACTCATATATCATGATCCTAAGAATTAAGAGGTGAGGCAGGCTATAAGGGCACTCTTACTGGACTATTTCCTCAAAACGTCATCAGATAAGTATGAGAGGCAAGGTAAGGGTTAGCGTTAATCAACTATCTTTACATTATCTTCTTGGTTGCATAAGACATAAGACACTAAGTGACTTGTGGCCCCTTTAGCATGATTTTCTTTTGCTTACTAATTGTATTAGCTCAAATGACCCAACTTAAAATTGGGGTCTGAAGAATTTTTTAGTTTGGTTTGATTTCAACTTTTCACTTAAGCTTAATAATTTAAGCATTACTATCAACTGCACTGTGTTGAAGAATTATTAGTATATTTGGTTTTTCTATAATGTCCTCACAGCTCGAAAGTCTAGCTGTACTAACCATGATTAAAATACGTCTATTGCTCGAATGGTCAGTATTTTTGGCCACTAAAAATAAATGTGATTTTATTTATCTAATATAATGCCTGGTGAGTGTTGAAAACTATCTGGCACTTCTTGAACTAAATAATCATATGTTTTCATCATTTTCAGCAGCAAACAGTTGAACAAACACCAGCTGTCTGCAACTGTGACACGGCCAGTACTTCTGGTCTTTCGAGCGGGGGTCAATATTTTTAATTAATTTTATAGATCGTAACTTAATGAATATCTGACAAATAAAGAAATCGTCCAGAACATAATTTAAAAGCCGGCTGAGGGAGAAACTCAGAAGGAAAAATAATATGACGACGAAGGAGAAAAAATGTCTCATGTGTACATTGAACGGCAACAAACTTCTACAGCTAGCTATTGACGACATGTTTATAAAAAAGTTGCGAGTATGCTTTCAAAATGGCAATGAAAGGCAAAAAATGAGAAAATTACTGTCTATTTTGGTTAAGATCTATTTACTGTAATCAAATTAAGGTTTTTTTATGATTCAGTGACTCGTAAAAAAATGCAGTGTTTTATTAGTTTATTCTGCTTATTGAATGTTTCTGAGGGGTTATAAAAATGAGTTTAACTAGTGTATGTTAAGGGCCTTCTTATTATATATTACCATGTCTTATTTAAAAAGGGATTGATTGGAAGGAATATTGGGTGAGTGATAACTACTCATACATTTCAACGTTTATAGTACAATATATATTTTTTTCCACGATTTTAGCAAATTTCCTATGGAAAAGTGAACTATTCACATGACCCCACATTGTAACAGTTAAGCCCGGGACCATGATAAAAGTTCATAACTTGACCCCCTGATTGTTTTGGGGATCATTAAAAATTGTGTGTGTGTGTGTGTGTATATATATATATATACAGGGTGTTCATTAAAGTCGGGGACAAACTTCGAGGGGTGGTAGTACTCATCAAAATAAATAAAAAATTTCCTATAAACATATGTCGAAAAATCCTTCGTTTAGCCGCTAGCCGCCATTTTGTATTTTATACAAAAAACGTTATAAATAAAGAACTATTTAAGATACAGAAACCAAACCTTGTACACATGTTTATTGGCCAAAGAGAAAAATATTCTCAAAGTATCATTAAGTTTGCTTTTATATTTTGAAAATGGCGGTGGTTCTTAAAGTTAATGGTTTTTTTGTTATTTAAATTAAAATATTTTAAACCGCCGTAATTTTGAAAATATAAAAGCAAACTTAATGATGATTTGAATATATTTTTTTCTTTAGCCATTAAATATCTGTGTGAAGTTTGGTTTCTGTATCTTAAATAATTATTGATATATAACGGTTTTTGTATAAAATTCAAAATGGCGGCTAGCGGCTAAACGAAGGATTTCTCGACATATGTTTATTAGAATTTTTTTGTTTATTTTGATGAGTAATATCACCCCTCGAAGTTTGTCCCCAACTTTAATGAACACCCTGTATATATATATAGCCTATATACGAGGGCAGTCCAGATAGTCTGTCACGTTTTGCGTTTTAGCCGCTAGGGGCGGGGCTATCACGGCAATTTTGGCGTCAGGACGTTCCTCCGTTCAGTGGCTATCCAGCCGTGCTAGAGGGAGGTTCGTGTCGCTCTTTGTTGTTTTTCAATAACAATTGAAAATGTGTGCCGCAATTCAAAATCCCGCGAGTTGTGAAGTACGGTCGGTAATACGGTTTTTGTTGGCTAGAAACAATAAACCAATTGAGATTCATCGCCAAATCTGTCAAGTTTATGGGAACGATGTTTACAGTGAAAGTGGAGTACGGCGTCTGTGCATTCAGTTCAAAAATGTCCGAACTAATGTTCATGACGAAGAACGAAGTGGACGGCCAAGCCTCGTGACTGATGACATTGTGAGTAAAGTCAATGACAAGATTAGAGAAAACCGCCGATTCACAATAAGAGAGCTATCGATTTTTTTCCCAGAAATTTCAAAAAGTTTATTGCACGAAATTGTTACCAAAAAATTAGGTTATCACAAATTTTGTGCAAGATGGGTGCCCAAAATCCTAACAGAAACCCACAAAAATCAGCGGATGGCTGCTTCGTTGTCATTTTTGCACGCTTACGACGAAGATGGTGATTCACTACTCGATCGCATCGTGACAGGAGACGAGACTTGGGTGAAGCACGTCAATTGTGAAACCAAACTTCAGTCTATGGAATGGGGTCACACAAACTCACCCAAAAAACCAAGAAAATGCCTTCAGACATTGTCTGCAAGGAAGATCATGGCAACTGTTTTTTGGGACAGGAAAGGGGTTCTTCTTGTTGATTTCTTGGAACGTGGAACAACAATAACCTCTGTGAGGTATTGTGAAACACTTGAAAAATTAAGAAGAGCAAGCAAAACAAGCGCAGAGGAAAGTTGACTTCAAAAATTCTCTTTATCCACGACAATGCCCGACCACATACGGCAAATCGAACACAAGAAGTCCTGGATGCTTTCAAATGGGAGGTTTTCCCACATCCGCCATACAGTCCAGACCTTGCACCCAGCGATTATCACTTGTTTCCGGCAATGAAGACATGGCTTGCTACGCAGCGCTTTGACGACGACGCGGAGCTGCAGGAGGGCGTAACCAACTGGTTAAAGTTACAGGCGGCAGACTTTTATGACACCGGCATTTCCAAATTAGTTCACCGATATGATAAGTGTCTCAATTTGTTTGGTGATTATGTTGAAAAATAGTATTTTAGTTGTACTTTCAAATGTATATAATAAAAATTTTCTCTTGCACTTACGTTTTTTTTTTATATCAAAACGTGACAGACTTTCTGGACTGCCCTCGTATATATATACATACATATATATAAGTAGATAATCTTATAGGGCTCGTAGCTCGTAAAGTGGTGAATAGCAAAACCAAAATAATTATTTAAATTAGCACTTTTTCAGCCATTTTTGCAGTCTTTCAGCTATTTTTGCTAATTTTTCAGCACATTTTTTAATTTTCCATAAATAAAATTTGTTTCAAAACCAGTAAAATTATGCTCCAATTTCCATAAAATTGACTAAATTATCCATTAAAAACTGATATAAAAATGGTTTATATAAAATTATTTAGTGAAATATACAGTTTTTTCAACCATTTTTGCAATTTTTCATCATGATTCAATTAAATTGAAACCTTTTTAAAACCAGTAAAATATGTTATAATTCTCACAAAATAAGCTACAAAACTACGATTTTTTATTCAAATTCAACCAAAGCAGTTTCTTTATAATTAAAGGTCTTGATTTCTGTAATAATAAAATGTGAATCCTTTTTATTTAGTTCTTTAATTGTTTTATCATCAATAGCATCTTTTTGGTAAATGCACTTTACAATCTTCTAATTCAACTATAATTAATTGTCAAACCATATTTGACTTTAACTCTTTCAAATTTTTCAATTTTATATCTGTCATTCAAATTTAAACTTTTTAATGACTTATAATCTTTAAATTTAAAATCTCCAACATTATTAATTTTTAAATTTTAAATTTTACCACCCAACTACAAAACCTGATCTCATAAAATTATTGCCGGAATGAAGCGCCTGAACTTTCTGTACATGATAAGGGTAGTAATTTTTTTCTTTAATATTTTCCATACTGCAAAAACTATCACCAAAGTACACAATATTCACAGTATATATACGTTTTTATAGCCGGCTGTCTTAACTAAGCTTATAGTACAAACCCTATAATTGTGGGTATATATGTGTGCATTTATTAGAAGACATTAAGCGTTGCTGAAAGTCCTGAAAGTGACTATTAGGGAGACGTCTGTAAGGAAATCTTGTGCTGTACTCAATTACAGCCGCTCTTGAACTCCCATTGCAAAATCCATAATGTGCATATCAGGATTCGCTGTTAGTAATAATATTAGAATCTGATAGTTTTATAAACACTTTTTCATTAAAAGAAAAATAATTAGACAACAATGAGTTTCAAAGGCTGGATTCTGGTGGTTTTCTGAATCCTCCAGTGTTGTATCTTATTAAAAGCTAATAAATTATTTTTAAAACTAATTAAAAACGGAAGTAAAAAGGTTTACAACTAAAAAATCTGAAAATGATTATTTCTGTAATTTCTCTTCAGATAATGTTGTCTTAGTTCTTAGTAAAAAGTTAAGTTTTTTATATCAAATAAAATCTAATCTCTTTCGACCTCAAATTTTCCATAAAAATAATATTACATAAAATAATCACCTTAAAAGGTATATAAAGTTGATACTTTATTGTTCTCCATTAAATTCTGCAAAATTTGGTAAAGTTGCAACCCAATTGCTTGATTATATCAACTTTCATCAACATCTGTCCATAAATAAAGGAGTTTGCCTATTCACTATATGATTAATATGGGAAAAGAGTATACAGGTTTGCTGCCATGATAAACACATAAACTATGATTTTTAAGCATAAATGGATAGACCTCAACCACACGAAGCTAAATATCAAGTTTTATCCAAAAATGTTGATTAATATGGGAAATATTAATTTGCCCCTATCCTCCATAAGATTAACATTGGAGCCCCATAATACAACATACTGTGTTTAGATTTTTTAATATCTCGGTAGATAGAGAAAAACTTTAAGGAACTTAATTGTGCAGTTTTTTAAGCTGATTCCAATGGTGAAATATAAAATTATAAATTTTTAAAAATTACATGTGAATAACGCAAAAACCCCATTTTGGGGTACAAAACCTCCTCAAACTACCCGTTCCCATTGACCGATATGTCTGGTTTACGAACTCGTCCGAGCATTTGTAGGAATACACGTCTCTACCAAATTTGGTCTCGATTGGAGCATTTTTATGAGAGTTATCGTGTTCACAGACACACATATATATATATATATATGTACGTATATATATATATATGTATATATATATAAATTTTAACGACTATTGTTTTTGGACTCTGGGCACCTAAAGAAGAAAAAATAACATGGTCCCGGGCTTAAGTCTTGCCATGAGACCTACGGTAATAGCTTCTTCCCTATGGGAAATTTTGCTAATAAAAATTATTTATGGTAGAAAATGACTACATTCAGTGTTCCTCACAGCAGCTAATATGCACACTCTTTACCATGTTAATCTTATGGAGAATAGGCAAATAATTAGCATGTTTATGAACAGATTTTTATAAAACTTGCCATATTATTTTTATTATTAATATATCATTGATTTGGAAAGTCGCTGAGTACGCAGGTCCGCTGCGACGGGGGTATTTTTGTTTATACTTAATATTTCAAGAAGCTATTAGTAATCATTTTTATGTTACAGTTAAAAGTAAAACGCTTACCACTTCTAGGGTAGATTTTCTTAGTTTTTATTTTAGGTTAAATATTTGATATATGGTAAGTAAATTCTTATGTTGTAAGCTATTATTAAGATTGGAATATAACTATGAGAAATGTAATTGTTTAAAGAAAGTCCTATTTAAAGAAACTTATGTTCTAAACATTCACCAGCTTTATATTAATGTATACTAATTAACATATTTAAGAATTAAAATAACTTTTTTTTAAGAAATTTCACACTCACATAATTTAAGGTACTCTTCTAGGATTAGAAAATGTACTACACAGTTAAAATAACTCTTATTCTTCAGCCAACTTCCTTTATATTTGGGAGCGTTTCACAAACCCGAGTTTTCACTACGCCGAGTAACTAATAAATATCGAAATTTCACTACGCCGAGGTTTCACAAAACCGAGTACGTTATAAAATTCATCTGTTTCACTAACCCGAGTTTCACAAAACCGAGTAAGGGGCTGGGTACCGTCCGCTCTAGAAGTGACTGTAGAAGCCTGTGTAGCGTGCAGTATTACGTGCTTTCGCTGTCCAGTCGTGTAGTGAACACAACGCTTGACACATAATTTATATTGAAGATTTAATAATAAATAGTTTATAGTTTATATTTTAGTTAATAAAAATAAGTTAACAATAGTTAATACATTTAGTTAATAAAATGTTGCGAATTAAAATAATTTTTAGAGCTTTATGATTCTTTAAAAGCATAAGATCCCAAAAATGTATTAAATACAAATCCTATGTTGTTTCTAGTGTTTCAAGTGCTATTCACCGTTTTGTATAGCTAAAATATATTAATATATATTTTAATTGTTACCAAGTTCATAAACATTTGAAACGCAGTACCCTTTTTTAAAACATTGATTAAAATTTAGGGTACTACGTTTCAAATATTTATGAACTTTGTAACAATTATAATAGTAGCCCTCCTTGCCTTAAGTAAGATAATAAATTGTAATATATTATATATATATATGTATATATATCAATTTTTATAGCAAAAATTAAAAAATAAATTTAGAAAAAGAAACATTTAGGCTTACATTGGTTGTGTTTTTGAAATATTTTTTTATTTAAACTGAACTTTCTTACTCCTAGACCTCATTTAACAGATATTACTAGAAAATTATTAAATTTACAGTTCAACTGTCAAATCTTGAACCAATCTCCGATATTTGGTACGAATTACAAATATTCTTCAATAATAAATGCTTTCAGCTTGTAATATGTACATTTATGTAATCTATTTAAAAATTTAGTTAAACATTTCCTATAATCCCATTTGGTGTTATAAGTGCGCCCGGTTTATGCGTTTTACAAAACATTAGCATGTAAATAACATGTAAATAAATAATATTGATTTTCAATAATGAACAAATGATTGAAACATAGTGCTGTTTGAAGTCGGAATAGGTATTCTTGCCTAATCCTTGTAAGAAGACGACGACGACGACCAAACATTAGCACTCAGAACTGACCCTTCTCAGAAGGCCGATATACCTTTCTAATAATCCCATTTTTTGTTCTACGGGCATCCGGTGTCGGCGGTTTACAGCTTTAAGTCTCACAGTTTTGAACTGTCCCTTCTGAAAAGACAATTTGACATATCTAGTAATCCTTGTATTGTCCTTTATGAGCGTCCGGTGTCATTCATCAACCTAGTTAAAGTTGTTATTTCCAATACACAACAGGACTAGTCATACCCATCGCAACTTTGTGCTATTTTCCTGTAGTGAACATAAATAGCCTAATCAAATACATTTTTATGTAAAGAATTGTATATATTCAAGACAAAGTTTTCAAAATAATTTTACAATGAACTCCTCATCTTAACCTATTTAAATTTCTCAAACCAGCATTTCTCAATGCCTATTCGTTTAGGACTTTAGTGGCATTAGTTAAGATAATTTAAAAATATTACAAGCATACAATTAATTATGCTTGTAATGTTGGATGGTTGTAATGTAGTTTTGGAAGACCTGAGTTTTACTTCATCCTATAGCTTTTTTGTGATAAGCTATATTTTATACAGGAAAGGAAAAATTGAACTGTTCTGAATAAAAAAAGTCGTTCAAATTAACAATGAAATTCTCTCTGCTTTGGAGCATACAATTATTTTCGTTAACTATTTTCTATAATTTTCTTTTTAAGATTCATCCATGGACAATTTTATTTCTGTATAATATATTAAAACAGTATAAAGTAGCTTAAGTTATTAGATCAATAATGTCATTTACACAGATTTCAGGCAGTGAATGCCTTCAAAGCGGATGATACTGCGCGTTGTTGGCCTGCCGGCCGACTTTCTCTTGGTGCGAACTCACTTCTAGAGCGGACGGTACCCAGCCCCTTACTCGGTTTTGTGAAAATCGGTTTAGTGAAACAGTTGAATTTTATAACGTACTCGGTTTTGTGAAACCTCGGCGTAGTGAAATTTCGATATTTATTAGATTTTTAGCCTTACTCGGCGTAGTGAAAACTCGGTTTTGTGAAACCCACCCTTATATTTCTCATATTATTTTCCAAAATATTTGCAAATATTTTTTAAACCTACATTTATTTGAATCTCCAAATTTAAAAACATTCAAATTTTGTGTCAAGGAGTGGCTTCAAAGCTTAAACTTAAGCTTAAAGTTTAAGACGAGGTTGATGTTAACATCACGGCGGCTGACCGGTGAGCTAGACCCGACCCTTGACCCACGCACCTGACTCTCGACCCTTGATTGTGAGTGGACTGGACATGGACTCCAGACAACTCCCTCCGGTTCCTTCTCTGTGCTCATTTGGTCCAATTAAAAGAGCATAATTTATTTTCACATTTTATAATATACTGATCATTGCCAACATCCAATTAATTAAGTACTTGGGGGGTTGGCAAGCCTGGCTTGTCTAGGAAGTCAAGGGTAGTTTGTGTTCCTGTTAAAATCATTAATTTCACATTTACACTGAACCAGATTAGCTTAACAGTGCCTCAGAACATTTTATTGTGTTGTGACGAGACAGTGAAAGAAGCACAACATGTACGTTTAATATGTAAGTAGCTTCTGTGTCGAAACAAAGTGACTAACTCTGAGGTTAAGCTATCTGGCACCGGCATTGATAACAGCTATCAGACTCTCGGCGCATCGCACTGAGTCGACTGGACGCTACCAACCGCTGGGCCCAGATTTCCCAATAACTACCGCCTTCCCTGATCACTGACCGCTGGGACTACGTCGCGGCTGGACATTTAAGGCGCCTTCAATTTATCAACTGCAATACCTGCTACTTATATGTGCTGATATCACTGACTTTAAATTGAAGGAGCAATATTTAGCTGCCTCTTGTATGTTATGTAATAAAGGTTTGGTTTGTAATATTTTTATGGTAGTTTTTATATTTAAATTACTTGTTCTTGTTATCTAATGACTTTAAGTTAATTTATTTGTATTTTTAATTTATATAATTTATTTCTTTATTTGTGTTTAAGAATTTTTTATAAGAATATATTACTGTTATTATTTATATTTTATATTTGTTAAAAAAGTTGTTTTTAAGTATATATTATTGTTATTATTATTTTTTTATATTTAAAATTTATTCAGTTTTTTTATTTGTTCAAGCCAAAATGCCTATAGTTATAGGCAAGTTGATCTAGTTAGATCAACTGAACTTCTCAATATTGTTGATGGTTTTTTTTATATTGACGATGACGTAGTTGAGTTAGCATCTAAATTTTAAAGTGAGTTGAAATGCACCTCGGCAACATTTGGTGTAGACGCAATTGGAAAAATTGTTCCCCATGTGTCTAGTCTCATGATAAAATTAAATGAGATTTCCAAAGTAAATAACGAGCTCACCAATGATGTCAATCTACTGCGTGACCAACTTGCAACCATCGAGAACGAGTATTCTGGCTTGAACAATAGCATTAGGGAGAAGACAGAGGAGTACCACGAATTGGAGGATGAAAGCAACGAGAGAATTTTACGTTTAACAGAACAGTTATAGAAGGTTAAGGATGAAAACACTAGTATGAAAGCTTCTCATGGTGAAATTTTGAAAATTGATGTCGAGAGGCTTAAATTGGAGCATGAGGAGAGGATAACGGCCTTGCAAGCGGAGAGGAGATGTCTACTGACTACGATCGAGGTTCTGGAGGCTGATCTGACGGCTCTTCGAGCAGAGATGCGGACCATGTCGGCGCGGGAAAAGCAGAGTCAAGCAGCTGCTGACCTCTACACTGAGCTGTCCCTAGCTGCCCTCAACAACAACGACCTGCCTCTCACTGCAGGAACTCCTGACACACTCCCTACATCGACTCCGGCCAGACTTCCTCAAGTAATTGACACTGACAGAGAACTCAGCAAAGTCCTCCTCATTGGTGACTCGCATCTCCGTTACGCCAGCAAACCAAGTGTTAGCACAGGTGCTATCTTAGAATGTTGTCCTGGTGCTAAAATCTCACAAATAAAAGAAAGACTGATGAACTTTGTAGATTTAGATTTAAGTTTAGTTTATATTCATGTAGGATGTAATAACCTTAGGAAGGGATACAGGGGAGGTCCAGGCTACAATGGAGGGCATGGTAAGCGGGAGGCCCTTCACAGCATGGCGGATCTACTGTTTACTGCCAAGACACATTTTCAAAATTCAAAAATTGTGTTGAACAGCATTATGATTCGCAGAGATATTGGCGATAGAGCTCTCCGCGACTTTAACGCCCAATTGGAGCTTATGTGCAACAACTTCGGCGTTGAATTCGTGGAAGTAAACTGTTGTGTTGGCAGGAGAGATCTCGCCCGAGACGGTACCCATTTGAACCGTGGAGGCACCTCACGTCTTGGATCACTGATCGTTGCTGTAGCTTCGCAGTATCTGGCTCCAGCAGCACCGAATCCTCCCCTTCGCGACGGTGT
This sequence comes from Nephotettix cincticeps, assembly GCA_023375725.1. Classification (NCBI taxonomy): domain Eukaryota; kingdom Metazoa; phylum Arthropoda; class Insecta; order Hemiptera; family Cicadellidae; genus Nephotettix; species Nephotettix cincticeps. Next base: position 39,221,171 of record CM041786.1, read on the forward strand.
AGAAGCTATTTCTGTCATGCTGGCTCCTGTGCCCGGTGAGGATCTTGGGGCCGAGACTGTCGGTGGTACCGGTGACCTCGGTCATATTGGTGAAGCCGGCTCGTCGCGGTTCTCGGGAAACTTGCGCGGGGGGGGGGGGGGCTCCAGAGATCTCAAGGTTGCACACCTAAATATGCGGTCTCTGAATACGGGGTTTTCGGAGATGTGCTCTGTGGTGTGTGACTTTGATTTTGATGTGTTTGGTGTGTCGGAGATGTGGCTACAACCTGCAACACAGTCTGGGCACTACTCAATACCGGGTTACCAGATGATACGCTGCGACAGACATACCAACATTTGTGAAGCTGAGACAGAAGGAGGTGGAGGCCTTGCCCTCTATATAAAGAATGGCATACAATTTGAGCAGCGTATCTTTACAAGTCAGCTGAACCCTGGTGTGGAGTCACTTTGTGTCATTTTGAAACTGAAGGGTCAGAGAATCGGTTTGTGTGTGGCCTACCGTCCGCCCAGGGTAAGACCTACTTGCCTTGCATCTCTGTTTCACTCTCTTTTTGTGGATCTTGCAGTCGAAGTGAGCAGTGTTATATGCATAGGGGATATGAACGTTGATCTTATGGCAAAAACTAGTAACGACCGAAAATATTACAGTCGGCTCTTGAAACAATTTAATGCTGTTCAACTAATTAATGTAGCAACGAGAGAGACAGCAACTTCAGCCACATTGTTAGACCACATTGTAGTGGACAGGTCGGTTGAAGTCAAGAGGATCGGCGTGGTGGATGTAACAAGTATACGCGATCACAGAGACGTACGGATTACAGATCACAAGCTAATATACGTAGGAGTTCCTCCACAATTTGCGGGGAGCTACTTCCGCCAGGCCTAAGGGACCTGATGAAACGACCAAGGGATTCCATGGTAAGAAAGTATAACTTTGAAAGGAAATTCCATGTGGAGCTAGGAAATAAACTTAGCTGGGACGGGAAAACCCTAAATTCCCTCGGGAATCAGGTCATCAGGTGGTATACTGATGGCTCCAAGACCGAGGAGGGGACTGGTGTAGGGGTATTTGGTCCCAGGATCAAATACAACGAATCACTGGGGCGTTCCCCCAGCATATTCCAAGCAGAGGTCAAGGCCATAGAAAGGTGTGCACACTTCAACCTAAGCAGAGGATTCATGAAAAGGGAGATTGTGATCCTCTCAGATAGCCAGGCTGCCATTGAAGCCTTGAGCTCAGCAGCCTTCAGATCCAAGATGGTCTGGGACTGTCGGAGCAGTCTAGATCAATTGGGGAAGAACAACAAGTTGTCACTACTTTGGGTACCTGGGCACCAAGGTGTCCAGGGGAATGAAGTAGCAGACAAACTGGCTAGGGTAGGGGCAGCCACCCCCTTTGTTGGACCGGAGCCAGGTTGTGCACTGGAGGACTCCTTTTTCAAAAAGAAATTAAAGGAGGAAGAGAAGGAAGCCAGAGGGAAAGCCTGGACTGTTCATCCAGGATGCCGACAGGCTAAGGAAATGCTTGGAGGGCATAATATAAGAAGGTCTGAGACCATGATCAGGCTTAAGAAAAACGATCTAAGGATACTGACAGGATTTCTAACCGGACACTGTAGGCTCAGGGGTCATCTGAGCAAGATGGGCACTGTCCAAGAGGGTGAATGCCGCTTCTGCCAATCTGGGGAGGAAACACCTAGACACCTATAGGCTGAGTGTGACGCGATAGGTCAGAAGAGAGCCAGAAGCTTGGGAACACACCAGGTGGCGGTGGAGGATTTTCCAAAGTTAGAACCCCTCGTTATACTAAACTTTATTAAGGCATTAGGACTAGAGGGGGTTCTCTAGGCAAGAACTAGAGACTAGTCTGGGTGGCACAATAGATCTCATAGGTCGCGGTGCAATCTTTCCCCTAGATTTTATTAAGATCAAGAAGCTAATATACTGTATCGTCAGAGCAAATAAGCATAAGAATGACACAAAAATTATAAGATACAGAGATTTTAGCAGCTTTGACATGGACTATGTATTTTCTGAGATAGCAGCTTGTGACTGGAATAGAATACTTAATGAGTGTGAAGTAGATGTCATAGAAATGTTGATAACCTCCTATATCAGAAATGTATAAGATAAAAACACGCCAATAGTGAGTAAGAGAGTGACTAAAAGAAAAGCCCCTTGGCGAAACGACAGTATAAAACAAATGACTAAAGAGAAAAACAAACTGCGAAACAAATACTGGAAAAATAGACATGCTGAGGATTGGGAAAGGTATAGGATAGTAAGGAACAAGTTGAATAATAGTATATGGAAGGCAAAAAAGAGCTATTTCACAGATAAACTATCACACTCTAAAAATCCGAAAGATTTCTGGTCATGTCTTAAATCCAATGACATTGTCGTAAATAAAGTAAACTCAAACATTCCACCGCACTTTAAAGCAAACGAGATCAACGAATACTTCATTAATATGGCTGATGGATCGAGAATTGACAATGAAAGATTAACATTCTTTGCAACCAATAGCCAAGATGAAAACAGTGAGAAATTTTGTTTTTCGCTAGTTAGTGAAAAAGAGGTGATGGATGCAATGAATGAGATAAAATCAAAAGCCGTAGGAACTGATGAAATCTCGATTGACATGATAAAGTCAGTTAGCCCCTATGCAATTAAATCGATAACACATCTTGTGAATGTATCCCTGGCAAGCGGCATATTCCCAAAGACATGGAAGACAAGTATCGTCCGTCCACTGCCCAAAGAACCAGTCGTAAATAAAGTGGACCAACTGAGACCAATTTCTATATTATCAGCCATATCCAAGATATTAGAGAAGGTTGCTATTCGCCAAATAGTAAATTACATGAACATAAATAAAATATTACCAAAGCTGCGATCAGGCTTTAGACGAAACCACAGCACATGCACTGCCCTAGTAAACCTATTTAGTGATATGATCGATGCTAAAGACAAGGGTAGGTATAACACCCTTGTGATGCTTGACTACTCTAAAGCCTTTGATTCAATGAATCATGACATGCTATTGGCGAAAATGAATTACTATGGTTTCAACGATAATTGTCTCAAACTTAGACTCCTTAGGTCCTACTTAGACTCCAGGCTGCAGGTGACACAGTTAGAGGATGAGACCTCAACCCCGCTTGTTAAATGTCGAGGCATTCCTCAAGGTAGCTGCCTTGGGCCGATTTTATTTAATTTATATATAGCTGACATGCCAAGCTGTGTACAACATTGCACAGTTCATTTGTATGCTGATGACTCACAGTTACACTTGTCATATGAGCCTTCCAGCATTGACCTGGCAATTGAAATGATTAACCTGGATCTTGAAAAAATCCTAGGCTGGTCAAAAGCGAATGGGCTGAAACTTAACATAGGCAAGTGTACTGTGATGCACTCAGCGCCACACGACCTGCTACAGTCCCTCAATGACATTGGAGTTAATGTTAAGCTCGGGGCGAGAGGTTGGATGTGTGTGATAAGGTAAAAACCATGGGTGTGGTGCTTGATAGCAACCTTACCTTTTCGGACCATATCACACACGCTTCTCAGCGAGCACTTGGTAGGATGAGGGGACTGTACAGGTTTAAAAGCTTGCTCCCAGAGTCTGCTAAGCTTCACCTCATGCAGTCACTAGTCCTGTCGGTCTTCACTTACTGTTTTCCAGCCTATGGAAACAGCATTTCCGGAGAAGACATGAGCAGAATTCAAAAGCTCCAAAACTCTGCTATTCGTTTCATTTTCTGCTTGAAACGCTTTGACCATGTCTCTCCTTTTAGAGATGCTGCTGGGATGTTGGTGGTGGATGCCGTTTGCAGGATCATGACGTGCTGCATGTTGCATAAGGTTCTGCATCAACAAGAACCTCAGTACCTTTGTGAGCGGCTCTCCTTCCGGGAGGAGGTCTCACAGCGTAGTACCCGCCATGGGGGGCTCCTTCACTTCCCAAAAGTCAGACTAGAAATGGGAAGGGGAAGTTTTTCTTATTTCGGCCCGAAGTTGTACAATGACCTTCCCTCTTAACTTAAAAGTTATGGAGGCAAAACTTTCAAAAATAAGCTTATAGAATTATTAAGACCTACATAACTGTTTTTTTTCTTCTTAACTTTTATCGTTTTCCTCATTGTTATTAAAATGTTTTTACTGTTGTGATTGTATTGTTATTATCATTATTGTTATTTTGTTATAAGTTCTATATTAAAATTAATTTTGACGAGAGTAGTTCTGTAAAGCAGTTGTAACTGAGAAACGCTCGATAATAAAAGGCAATTTTATTTTTATTTTTTTTTTACTTTTTTACCAATTAATTTAGTACTTTTTAATTCAGTTGATTCATCATAAATTCACAATAGTTCAAACTTCTCCGTTCCATTTATTTATTCTAAATTTCTTATTTTTTATTTCAAACAAGCCATACAAGTTGTCAGCTCAACTATATGTCTTAAAGAGCAACTGAGCAGACGCACAGTCATTGCCTTTGTCTGCTGATTCCCAAGACCGTTTCTTTTTTCACTTACAGTGCAGCCAAGGAATATTTAGTTTTGTTATAGTTTTTTTTGTTTCAGTTCGTTATTTATTTTAATTCATCATCTATTGTATTTGTGGCCGTAATAATTCTGGAATAAACTTATTCATTCATTCACTTTGGGGAAATACTTATGAGTATTGTTGCGGAAACAGTGAAAAGATCCTCCAAAAGATAACATACTGTGTTTTAATACTTTTAAATTATATAGATTCAAATAATATTTTTAACTGGACCTTTCAGGTAATGAAAAATTGTGAAGATAATGGAGTTTTGAAGTTGAAAGATGGGCAGGAAATAACATTGAAGCCTTTAGAAGGAGAGGAAGAAGAAAAATTCCTTGAATCTGCCCGCAAGTCTATTAGTGATCGAAGAGCAAAAGGCAACCGACAACAGAGAGGAAGACGAGGTGGAGGTCGAGGTGGTAGAGGTAAATTTTTATCCTTTTACATTTTTAACTGGAACAAGAGTTTTTGTTCATAACTGTAAAGTTTAACTGCATTATGTGATAACAGTTTGTGTGCAGTTATCACATTAAAAGATTTTTCACATTAAAAGTTTTCAACTTGAAACAATTTACCGGATTTTAGTTTTTATTCTGCGATGGCCTAATGACACCACATTAACGTGGAAAGCTGGGTCCACACTGAACAAATGTTTGACAAACAATGTTTGTCCGTGGCCAGTGTGGAAGCGTCACCAAACAAAACCTGGAGAACAGGTTTTGAGTCGCGTTGCCATCTTTGTTTGGACTGAATGTTCGCTCTTAAAGCGACAACTGGCTTGTTTGTTGTCAGTCTGTGCTAGTTCCTAGTCAGAAGCAGGTGTATTGTGGTGTTTTCTGTCTGTGAGTTGCTGGTTTTCTCTTGTGTTTCCTGATTGGTAAGTAGAGAACAATGAGTAAGGAGTTTTGGACGCAAGACAATGTAAATTTCTTAATACAACTGTACGAATCGCACAGGTTACTTTGGGACACTAATGAACCAAACTACTAAAACAAGTACAAGAGGAAAGTTTCCTACGATAGTATAGCTAAAGAGTTAGGTGTAAATAATACCGAAGAAGTTAAGAAAAAAGTTGAAAGCCTCTTAGTGCAATACAGAAGAGAGAAAAAGGCAGTAATACTAAAGTCAGGAATGGGAACTGACGACAAGAAAAGAGGTTGGTGGGGTTTACCATTTTTTCAGTTTTTAAATGACAAAAATGTACCTAGGGAAACAGTGTCAAGCAAGATACAGGATAAAGTTTCTGAAGAGGCACTGATTGAAAATGAAGATTTACTTTCACCTTCTAGCCCTTCAAGAAGCAGCACACCTTTCTCGTTTGCTAGTCTTTGTGGCATTTCAAATAGTAGTACCAGTAGTAAGCCTGTTGCCAAATGAGAAAACAAAAGAAAACAAGTTGATGAAGCATTTAATATCATGACAACTTGTTTCAACAAAATGCAGCATGAACCAAGACCAACAAAAGATGAGCATTCAGTTTATGGAGAGTGTGTTGCTAACCAAGTAAGAAAAATTAAAAAAACCCAATGAGACTCTTCATAGTTAAAAACAAGATAGATAATATACTTTTTGAAGCTGAAATGGAAGAGTACAAGGACTTACCTGAAAAACAAGGAAAAAAACATCTGAACAAGCAGGAACTTTTGGGGAACCAGGCGAAGTGGAAGACATCACAAATTTTTCTTCATTAATTGCCTCATCAATGAATACAGTTGAACTCAACAATGAATACTTTGAGAAATTATAAATTTCAAGTGTTGTATTCAGTATTTGTTGAAAAAAAAAAGTTTTAGCGAATTTCCCATAGGGAAGAAGCTATTACCCTAGGTCTCATGGTGAGACTTAAGCGCGGGACCATGTTATTTTTTCTTCTTTAGGTGCCCAGAGTCCAAAAACAATAGTCGTTAAAATTTATATATATATATATATGTGTGTGTGTCTGTAAACACGATAACTCGTAACAGTGGTCCAATCAAGATCAAATTTGGTAGAGACGTGTATTCCTACAAGTGCTCGGACGAGTTCGTAACCCAGACATATCGGTCAATGGGAACTGGTAGTTTGGGGGGGTTTTGAACCCCAAAATGGGGTTTTTTGCGTTTTTCACATGTAATTTTTAAAAATTTCTAATTTTATATTTCACCATTAGAATCAGCTTAAAAAACTACACAATTAAGTTCCTTAAAGTTTTTCTCTATCTCGAACAGTTACCGAGATATAAAAAAATCTAAACACAGTACGTTGTATTGGGGGGCTCCAATGTTTTCTTATGGAGGATAGGGAAAAATTAATATTTCCCATATTAATGAATATTTTTGGATAAAACTTGATATTTAGCTTCACGTGGTTGAGATCTATCCATTTATGCTTAAAAATCATAGTTTATGTGTTTATCATGGCAGCAAACCTGCATACTCTTTTCCCATATTAATCATATAGGGAATAGGCAAACTCCTTTATTTATGGACAGATGTTGATGAAAGTTGGTATAAATGTTAAGACAAAAATTATTTATGGTAGAAATGCCTATCCTCACAGCAGCAAACCTGCACACTCTTTGCCATGTTTATCTTATGGAGAATAGGGAAATAAGTTTCATGTTTATGGACAGATTTTTTTTAAACTTGTCATATATTATTTTTATATTATTGATTTGTAAATTCGCTGAGTACGCAGGTCTGCTGCGACGGGGTATTTATATTTGTTATTGTGTTATATTGTTTATAACAATTTTATTTATTAACATTTTGTTATTCTGTTTTTTTTTTACTTAGGATGAAATTGTGCATCAAACAACATATATATAAGTACAATAACTTGAAGTAATAAAACATTTTTTCTAACTAACATTTGCTTCTTAGCTGCGTTACAATATTAAAGAGCAATAAAAATTGAGAGGAAATATTATATAAAACATATTCTTATTACTTTTTTACTAAGAAAAAAATTAGCAAATAAGAAAAATCTACAAAAAATGAGTTTTTGCCAGTTTTTAGCGTTACATAGCAACCATGTCCATCGTAAACTATGGATTATAATTATTAGTGTTTACAATAGGCACTATTTTACAAGGTATTAGAAATGTCAATAAATTAATAATAAACATTAAAATGTTAAAATGTTGTCATACAAATGAGCCATGTTTTGTTATTGGTCACCGCAGCTGTTGCAAGATTGTTTATGATCGATCATGATCTCAGAAAGCATTCCGCCATAGAGTAAGATGCATAAAATTAAGCCCATTTCTTTCTGAAGCTTTTGGTGTAATTTAAGCGAGTTACAATAACTGCTACATACTATAAACAGTGATTTTCTGAGAGTCTCGAAGCAAGACGCTGGTATTTCTCGCACGGGCATTACCGTCTTGATCCGAGACACTCGGCATTCAAGCTACATACTATAAACAGTGATTTTCTGAGAGTCTCGAAGCAAGACGCTGGTATTTCTCGCACGGGCATTACCGTCTTGATCCGAGACACTCGGCATTCAAGCTACAGTAACAGCGTGTCTCGGATTGAGACGCTCGACACGCAAAGGGTTAATGAAGTGAGAAATTGAACAAAGAAATTGGCTTTATTTGTATTTGGCATTAGGTTTACTGTATTGTATTTTTATTTCAAAACCTGCAAATTTGTGAAATAATATGATAGTGAAAGATAGTTCTTATTATCAAAATAATTCATTCGAGTGTTGACTACCAAATTGATACAATAAAGAGATTTTTAAATAAAAATCCTGTCATCATGATAATTGAGTATACTTTAGTACTGAACTGCCAAAAACATATTTTACAAAGAATAATATCAATCCGCATTTCTGTACTTGGCGTAACTATCAATGATTATATACTGTGTATTTTTAAATGCAATATCAAGTTGTTATTATCAGTAACTGAAATATGTCGTTGAAAATTCATGTTGCAATCAGTCAACTTCATCTTGTGTCAGGCCCTTTTAATCAGGCTAAAATGTTTCAATTCCCTGATATAATCTCAAATATAAAGTTTTGGTCATTAGTTTTTATGCTCATTTAAACTGTCTATCGAAAAATTATGATATTTACAGAATTTACCTATTATTTGTTATACATTTGGATCGTAAATCGATATACAGTGAACTCTCCGTATAGCGATTCTCTCTATAACGATACTTCCTCTATAACGATTGATATTGACATTAACGTTTGGTCTCCCATAAGAACAATGTATTTTTTCTCTCTAAATAACGATATCGTTCATTCTCTATAACGATGTAAATACTTGGAACAATAAAGAAAATACAGTAAAACATTACAATAAAACAAAATTTTGAGTCGTACCATTTGACTAGCGATCATCATTTGGCCTCAAGGTCAATGCCCGTAACCGGTTATTTCCAGTTTTTAGGTGAGGTTGTGGATGAGTCATCACGAGGGGTGAGGGGCGGGCGGCCAACAATAGTGGGGGAGTAGCGCGCAAATTGAGCCAAACACCCCAGTTAGCCACGTGCTGCCTGACTGTATCGTACCTGTATTTCTCCTTACTGTACTGTGTAGTTATTGAATACTGTTTGTGTTTTATTCTAACTGTCATGCTATCAAGAAAGCGGAAAATGCTCACCGTTGATGAAAAAGTTGCATTAGTTAAAGCGATTGAAAATGGTGAAAAACAAACTGATGTTGTTCGGCGAACGGGGCTTTCCCAATCGACTGTGGCTACCATTTGGAAGGATAGGCGCAAATGGCTTGACGCAGATGTGCATGGTGGTAAAAAGAAAATGAGAAAGCCTCAGCATGAAGACTTAGATCGTGCTATTCTGCAGTGGTTTCAACAGCAACGCATGAATAGCATACCACTCTCTGGACCTTTGATCAAAATGAAAGCTGAATCTTACGCTAAGGAGCTTGGCATTCCTGATTTTAAAGCTTCTGAGGGTCGGCTGAGCAAGTGGAAGCAGCGCCACAACATTAATTATGGGCAGATCAACGGAGAGGCTCGTGACGTCAATAGGAACATCACAGATGGCTGGCTAGAAAATGTATGGCCTAATCTAAAGTCTCGTTATTCTGCCGAAAATATTTTTAATGCTGACGAGACGGGTCTTTTTTACAGGTTGACGCCAAACAAAACCTTAAAATTTAAATCAGAAAAGTGTATTGGAGGAAAGCTGTCGAAAGAAAGAATCACAGTTTTGGTGGCAGCTAATATGACAGGATCGGTGAAGAGAAAACTGTTAGTGATTGGGAAATCTAAGAATCCCCATTGTTTTAGAAACATCAAACGTCTGCCTGTCAATTAAAAGTCGAACAAAAGTGCTTGGATGACATCTCAAATCTTTGAAGAAGAGTTGAGAAAATGGGATAGTGAGTTGAAGGGGAACAAAATCTTGCTTTTGGTTGACAACTGTCCTGCACATCCGGTGATAGAAAACCTACAAAACATAGAACTTTGTTTCTTACCCGCCAACACCACAAGTGTCCTTCAGCCCATGGACCAAAGTGTGATTAAAAGTTTGAAAAGTCACTATAGGCGCAGGCTTTTAATGGAACTCGTTGAGTCCAATGGTAATTTCAAGCCTACAATCTTAGATGCCATACAAATGGTCAGTAGGGCATGGGCAGAGGTGACAGATAAGACTATAAGACATTCCTTCAAACATGCAGGATGGCAGGAAGATCCCGAGCCAGCAAATGATGAAGATGACTTGCCTTTGGCCGTTTGGGTTCAGCAGCTAGAGCTCCCTACAACATTTTCAGAAGAGGACCTTCTGGATTTTGAAAGCGTAGATGGGCAAGTGGCTACAGCAGCGGGTGTTACAGACGAAGACATTCTGAATTCTGTTCGAGTTGATGAGGATAGTGAACAAGAAGACATAGATCCAGAGGAAGAACCAGAACCGGTCCCAACTCCCAAAGAGGCATTGGAGGCTGCTAAACTACTGAGAAGATTCTTTACTCACCAAGATAATCCAGTGGCGACAGAAGATGTCGGTCGTTTAGAAGATAGAGTGAGGTCATTGCTGTGGAAAACTAAAAAGAGGCAAACAACACTGAAGGACTTTTTCCAATAAACCGTATGTACTGTATTTCTGTCAAATACTGTATTACTTACTGTAATGACAGTATCTGTTTCTTAATTGATTTTTTTAAATATGCCTCAATGCTACGTTAACACATTTTTATTGTTTTGTTACTTTTTACTTTCTAAATACTGGGAACTAATGATTTTTTACTACACTGTATCATCGTAATATCTTTCATATCATGTGTATATGTGTGTTTGTTTGGACAGTATAAAAATATATTGCATATACTGTATACTATGGTGTCTTATTTCAGCACATTACTCCATCCATTATTTAAAAATATATTTCTCTCTGTATAACAATCTTTCTCTATAACGATGAAAATGGCAGGTCCCTTGGATATCGTTATAGAGAGAGAGTCTACTGTATCTGCACAATTCTATTCATACACTCTTTCTCACCGATTTTTTTAAATTGTTAGTAGACTAGAGTAGCTAGTAGGACATTGTAACAGATTTTGGTCAATCACCTAAGAGTGTTGTTAATGTTGTTGTGTCTTGTTTTTGTTCAGGTGGTAGAGGAGGCTGGGGCAGAGGTAGGAGGCATGAGAGTGGTGGTGAGCCTCGAGCAAAGGCAGCTAAAATAGAGGATGGCGATGACGATGATTAGTATCTCAGTCTTAAGTTTAAATTTAGCTTTTAATTTATTAAACAAAAATGAAATATTTTAAAATCAGTTAATAAACAAATAAACTTTCTAATTTTAAATTGTTTCTATATATAATTTTAACAGACAAAATCTTTTTACAAGTGTAGGTTTTACACTGAACATGTGATGTATTTTCAATGTCAAGTACACAGTGTATAAACCATACAATCTCCAGATATTTAGAGAGAAACGTGTGTAATAAAAAAGAATGAATTCTTGCATAGTAATTGTTTTTAAATAGATATAAGTAATATTTTTTTATACATTGACAGTGTTATTATTTACTCCTGAAAAGAAATAAAATCTAGCGTAATAAAATAGGCTAGATATTTATGGTACTTGCTGTACATAATCATTGTTGGAATGGTTCTTTTACATATTTGTTTTGTTGATGGTTGGAAGAGTTATCAGTTTTAAGAATAAACAATATTTTATTTATTCATCTTAACCTCTCTAGTTTTTACCCTTTGGATCCTGATCAAATTTGTCACTTTTCATCTGAGGTCGCAATGGTAATTATATAATAGCAGTTGTATTTTCTCTTTCAGTTTAGACATTCTTGTTTTATGTTATGTTTTGGTCTCTCTGTGACTCTTAGATACTGTGACTCCCATCTAAGGTATTCTTGCCTTCATGTGGCGGTGGGGATTGCAAGCTCTGACAACCCCAAGAGCTATGCCAGCAATAGCGTAGCTACGGGTAGAGCTTCCCTTGCCAGACAAGTCTTCATGAGATAGAAGCCCAGACTAGAAAGGATATCCTGGTCCTCCAGGTTGGGTTATGGTCGCTAGGCTGACAACTTGCTCCTTAAAAATCTCCTTGTCACCCAACACCAACAATCAGGATCGGATTATATGAAATATGTCCTGGATAAGTCAAAAGGAATTGAAATTTGGAACCTGGAATATAAGGAGCCTTGCTGTACCTGGAGCAGTAGATATTTTAGATGAAGATCTTAATAACTACGATATGGGTATACAGGGTGTCTAGCCCCAAGGAAAATTAGGAAAAGTCAGGGAATTTCAAACTATAAAAAGTCAGAAAATTTTCTACTTTGGCCAGGGAAACCGCCCAAGGAAATGGCTATTTTGTGAAGGATTATGAATCTTCAAATTTGGGAGGAAACATTTTGAAGCGAGAGGGAAGGGATGTTCCACAGGAAATAATTCTTGGAACAAGGTTTATTATTGGACCGATGAACGTCACGTCGTCCTGGCAACGACTGACAACGCAGTAGGTTGCCATACAGCCTCGACAATATTAGTTTGGCGAGAGAAAGCGAATGTGTACTTGTACTTACTGTGAAGTAATCGCGGTACGTAATTTACCACAGCTGTACTCTCTGTAATTCTCATATCCGTACAATATTTTCCTGGTTGTTTCCTATAAAATAGGGAATTTTGATCTCAAAATCAAAATTGGCAGCTGCATTCTTTTTTCTTTCTACTCATCAACGAGCCGCTTTGGAAGTGAATGAATAGTGATTGTTCAAATTATGTCGGGTATTTATCCAGTACACTTTATAATATTAATGTGATTCTATTTATTTGTATTTTTCAAATGGTTTCTCCATGATGTATTTAAAATTAGCTGATAGTTACACACATTTTATTCAGGGAATTTCTTTGCGATGACCTGCTAGATACCCTGATTTAGTAGTTCGGTACTTTGATATTAGCCGGATGCCACTATTGTGTTACATCGTAATATACGGGATATTGCCGACATACAGCGCTCTGCTGAGTTAAGTTAGGTTCTTTATTCATATTTTTATCTCGTTAATAATATTTTATTCTTCATTCGAAGGGGCGGTTTACTCCCAAGGCACTTCAGCCGTAGCGGCTTTTTGCGCACCCCTGAACTTCTCTCTCCTGGAGAATCAGGAATCTTCCAAATGACACCTGCAGAACTGCAACAACCTGTCGATGAGCTTGTCTGGAGGCAGAAAACTACCCCTTACCAAATTGCCAAAGATGGAGGAGCTCACCTCTGTCAACTCTACACAATCAAAGAGCAGACAATCCACAGTTTCCTCCTGCAGACAACATTTCCTACACAGAGGGTTGCCTTCAAAGACCCGCATGCGTAGTTGATGCTTCCTCAGATTACCGTGAGCAGTGACGATACCTGTGACAAGTTTGGCATCCTTCCTGCCAAGTTTCAGGAACACAATGACACAAACAGTGATACAAAACAGATGATGTTAATCTTATTATGTTTACTTACAGTTTAGTTATTTTTCAGTTTTCAAAAATGTACCTAATTTATGTTTTTACTCTATAATAAAGTTGTATATTCCAATTATCATGCGTGCATTATATTTGCAAGTCACAACAGTTAAATTGGCGACGATTGGTTAATAGTATCATTAATATTTCTACTTATTTTGTCAAGTTTTTAAAATGTAAACAACTCAACTTTCAATTAACCTTTTTTGTGTTTTCTTACAAACATTTTACTAAAGAATTCATAAAAAAAAAAACAGTGAGCATTTGAGAGTCATTGTTATTTGTTAAAGAATTTTAAAGTAACTGAATATTTTCAATTAAGTATAACGTTTAATTTTATTTATATTTTCAATTTTATACAGTAGAACTTGGATAGTTCGAACCTCAAGAAACCAGAAAAATATTCTAACTATCCAAAATTTCGAATTAGAAAAGTTTTTGCAAGTGGTTGAAATAAACAATTAAACATCATGTTTTAACATTGTATATTAAAAATACCCCCGTCGCAGCAGACCTGCGTACTCAGCGAATTTCCAAATCAATAATATAATAATAATAATAATATTTGACAAGTTTTATAAAAATCTTTCAATAAACATGAGAATTATTTGCCTATCCTTCGTAAGATTAACATGGGAAAGAGTGTGCAGGTTCGCTGCTGTGAGGAACACTGAAAGTAGGCATTTCTACCATGAACAATTTTTATTTTTAACATTTATACCAACTTTCATAAACATCTGCCCATAAATAAAGGACTTTGCCTATTTCCTATATGATTAACATGGGAAAAGAGTATGCAGGTTTGCTGCCATGATAAACACATAAACTATGATTTTCAAGCATAAATGAATAGATCTCAACCACATGAAGCTAAATATCAAGTTTTATCCAAAAAAATTGATTCATATGGGAAATATTAATTTTTCCCAATTCTCCATAAGAGTAACATTGGAGCCCCACAATACAACGTACTGTGTTTAGATTTTTTAATATCTCGGTAACCGTTGTAGATAGATAAAAACTTTAAGGAACTTAATTGTGTAGTTTTTTAAGCTGATTCTAATGGTGAAATATAAAATTAGAAATTTTAAAAAATTACATGTGAAAAATCATGATTTTGGGGTACAAAACCCCCCCAAACTACCCGTTCCCATTTACCGATATGTCTGGTTTACGAACTCGTCCGAGCATTTGTAGGAATACACGTCTCTACCAAAATTTGGTCTCGATCGGACCATTTTTACGAGAGTTATCGTGTTCACAGACACATATATATATACAGTGGAACTTGGATAATTCGAACGTCTGTAATTCGAAAACTTCTTTATTTCGAAGTTTTGTCTTGGTCCCTAGAATTTTATATAAAAACAATGTTAAAATATCTTGGTTAATTCGAATAATATTTTGGATAATTCGAAGTTTTTACAACGGAAATCTATAGTGTGTGTATAAGTGAACAAGTCATTGTGTGCGATTTTCCAGGAAACGATGTTCGGGCTTCCTGTCCTCAGACTATTTTTAGCTAGATCAACGCGCCCACCCCACTCACTAGTCCACTACTGCTCATAAATCACAACATTGACATCTGTGTGTATCATCGGTGGTGGTTTGTTCCGATGTCCGATATTCGTCGTCTGCTTTCATGTTAACACGTCGTGTGTATGATGGCTTCGTCAAAGCGAACCTACAAATCTCTGACGTTGCAAGAATAAATAGCGGCGATCAAGGAGGTAGAGAAGGGATTTGAAAAAGTTTGTAATAGCTAGTTTCGGGATCCCTCCAAACACATTATTGACATTTAACAAAAATTAGGATTTTTAATCAATAATATCTTCATTAACCTTACTTTTTTAATATACAATGTTAAAACATGATGTTTGATTGTTTATTTCAACCACTTGCATAAACTTTTCTAATTCGAATTTTTTTCTGGTCCCTTGAGGTTCGAATTATCCAAGTTCTACTGTATAAAAATTTTAACGACTATTGTTTTTGGTCTCTAGGCACCTAAAGAAGAAAAAATAACATGGTCCCAGGATTAAGTCTTACCATGAGACCTACGGTAATAGCTTCTTCCCTATGGGAAATTCGCTAAAAGGTCAATGAAGATATTATTGATTAAAAATCTTAATTTTTGTTAATTTTCGATAATGTGTTTGGAGGGATCCTGAAACTTTAGCCATTTCAAACTTTTTCTTAAATTCCTTTCTACCTCCTTGATCGCCGCTATTAATTCTTGCGACGTCAGAGATTTGTAGGTTCGCTTTGACGAAGCCATCATACACACGACGTGTTAACATGAACGCAGACAAAGTCATAAATGCAAACATGAAACAAAGACGACGAATATCGGAACAAACCACCTCCAATGATACACACGGTACTGAACTGCGCCAGCGCCTTGTAGTGACAGACTAGAGATGTCAATGTTGTGATTTATAAGCAGTAGTGGGCTGGTGAGGGGGAGGGGTATCATGTGACCAGTCAACAGCAGGTGTACGTGCTGTGAGAGTATGCGGGGGTGTGTGCATTGATCCACCTAAAAATAGTCTACAGATAGGAAGCCCGAAAGTCGTTTCCTGGAAAATCATACACAATGACTTATTCATTTTATAGATTTACGCTGTAAAAACTTTGAATTATCCAAATAATTATTCAAATTAACCAGGATATTTTAACATTTTTTTATATAAAATTCCAGGGACCAAGTCAAAATTTCAAATTAAAGAAGTTTTTGAATTACAGAAGTTCAAATTATCCACGTTCCACTGTATTATACTAACCTACTAAGGATCCAGATCAATTTAGACAGTTCATGACAGCATTCCAGGAGCAAAAAATGGCTCTTATTACCCATCTTTTTCTCGTCCAGAAAAGAAACATGATTCTTCAAACAACTGTACAAATATTGTACCTTTTGAGAATTTCAATCCTAAAATTGAAAAGTTTTCCTCATATTTAGAGCGTTTTGAGAACTACTACACAATGAAAGAAGTCAAGGATGAAAATAAAATTGCTCAGTTGCTGTGTGCATCAATAGGTTCGACCCACTACAATAATCTGACAGCTTTTCTAGGTCCTCAAAAACCTGTAAGATCTCTTGCTCATGATGTGTTAATTGACTCGTTCAAACAAATGTTGATTCCCAGAAAGAATGTTGTTATTTCACAGCATTACTTCTTAAATGTTTTTCAAAAGGACGGACAGTCCATTTCTGACTTTGTTGCAGCTTTACAACGTGATATTTCTGATTGTGAATTCAATGTGAAATGTGAATGTGAAAATTCGGTGTCGATTTCTGATGTATTCCTCAGAGCACAATTTATAAGAGGGCTTCGGGATGATTGGCTCAGAGAGCAAGTTCTACAATCAGGTTATCTAAGTTTGATGATATTCTAACAAAATCTATTGCTTTAGAGGCTTCGAAAATTAAGAGTAGGGTTCTTTCACAGCATCATAACATTAGTAGTAATACTACTGGTGACGTGAATAAAATTCAATCTAACTATCACAAGTCTCAATTTAGAAGTAAGTCAAACATAGGGTCAAGACATGGTTCCAGTTTTAGGTCTAGACATCGATCCCTCTCCAACTCCAGGAAATTCAAAACTCGTCAGTTAGACTACTCAGCACTTGGAATTGACAATAACTGTATAAGATGTGGAAGGACAAACCACCATGTTAAAGACTGCCGGATTGACAGAAATGATGTTTTCTGCGACTTATGTAAGAAAAGGGGGCATGTTTCTAAGGTATGTATTTCTATATTAATACAATCTTCTCGGTATAGTAAATTTTTAAGATCGAAAGTACATGCTATTGACTCTGAAAATCAAGAGACCCACGATCATGAATATGGTGTATGCAAAATGGAAACTATTTTTCAAAGTAGTCAGGTTGTTGATCTTTTTGAAATGACCCCTGACCAAGGTAAATATTTCATTGATGTGATGCTTAATGGGTGGAATAAACGTTTTGAAGTTGATTCAGGGGCTCAATTTTATTTTTTAATTTCCAAAAATGACTTCAATGATCTCAATTTAGATGTAAACATTAAGCCTTCAAATATTGCTTTCCGTTCCTACTCAGGGAACATAATTGAATCCATAGGAAAAGTCTATGTTAACGTTAAGTATCAAAATAAAGGAATAGAGGGTGAGTTACATATAGTTTCAAATGGACATGAACCTCTCCTTGGTATTATTTAGATTCTTATTGTGGACATTTTCCATCACAATATTTTATAAAACAAAGTTTCACGACGTTTCGGGATCTGGAATCTGATCCCGTCCTCAGGTGAACTAATATCTAAAACATAGCACAATTAATTAACACATAAACCGGTAAAAAGCTGAAAACATAAAAGTTTAAAGCAGTCAAAAAAACATACAAACGAACCATACACTAACCTTTACACACAAAAGAAACCAAACACGTCACGGAGACTGACGCCGCCTGACTGTCAGAGAAGATGTTGATAGAAATGCACTCATGACCCAGCATCAAAATGTCATCTAACATTAAAGGTTCACTTTCTCGCTTATCCATGGACGGATATCGTTCACAAAAATCGTTAGGTTTGAAATTAAAATTTCAATCTTTTTTAGTACCTCTTATAACAATTTTATAAAGTTCATGGTTTTAAATTATGTAAATTAAAATATTTTTAACCGTTGTCATTTTGAAAATATAAAGAAAACTAAATGGTACTTTGAGAATATATTTCTCTTTGGCCAATAAATATGTGTGCAAAGCTTGGTTTCTGTATCTTAAATGGTTCTTGATGTATAAAGTTTTTTGTATAAAATACAAAATCAAACAACAAAATAACACAAAAATCAGCGTTCGCCGAACATATTCTTTCCACAAACCACAATTAGACTAGTATTACACATAATATGACACATATATACTGACACATATATATATATGACACATGTATATTGAATTTCGAACACAAAGGAAGAAAATTGGATACAA
This sequence comes from Nephotettix cincticeps, assembly GCA_023375725.1. NCBI lineage: Eukaryota > Metazoa > Arthropoda > Insecta > Hemiptera > Cicadellidae > Nephotettix > Nephotettix cincticeps. Next base: position 39,239,640 of record CM041786.1, read on the forward strand.
AAGAAGAATTCCAAATTTATACTCACTATCAAATTGACAAAAATAATATATTTAACACTTCACAAATTGAAACAAAAAAAAAACAAAATATGAAAAAATTATACAAGAAAGAAATAATACATGCTAACACACTCCACCAATCTTAATACAGTGAAATTTAAATTATCATATGACATTTATTTACATTTACAAATTAAGATTATCAAATTAGGTTAAACATTTGTACTTCTTGATGATGGGATGATTCCCGAAACATGTCGAAGGAATAATTAAAATGTTTCCTAAGGGTACTCGGTTGACTTATTTAAAGATAATTATATTAGTAGCCCTATTCGATTAACTAAATAGTGATATATATATATATATATAGGGTGTTCATTAAAGTTGGGGACAAACTTCGAGGGGTGATAGTAGTCATCAAAATAAACAAAAAATTTCCTATAAACATATGTCGAAAAATCCTTCGTTTAGCCGCTAGCCGCCATTTTGTATTTTATACAAAAAACATATATAAAGAACTATTTAAGATACAGAAACAAAACTTTGCACCCGTTTGCACAAAACTTATATATATATATATATGTATAAAACTGTGTAATTTCTAATTATATAATAAGAATTTGTAGGTTCTTTCACCTAATTAAAAATAAGCATGGCTTATTTATATTTGATGTGTTGAAAAGTTGGATTATTATTGTATTATTAAATGGATTATTGATTACTCCAGATAGCACATTATCAGTCTGATAAGTTGGTAAACATATTTTCATGAGATCCTTGTGGTAAATGTCTTACAGTATATTGAACTCTTCAAGGACAGAGCAGAGGTAGTTACAATAAAGATGGAGGCTGAGACAGTTTTAGAATTCGTGCTACTGAGATTTAGATGGATATTTGTGTGCTTCTTTCTTTTACCATGTACAATAACATATGACTTAATATTGTTTATAAATCATTTAATTAATAAAGTTTCAAAAAAAGAAGTGAAAGAAAGTCATTTTGTAAAAACAAAATCCGTTCAAAATCAGGTGAGTCGAGAATTTTTATACTTCTATATATATTATGAATGTGAAATATAGTATGTTTTTTACTCGATCAGACTGGACATATTGGGTTGAAATGTTATTAAAGAAGAACCTGATAGTCTCTAGTAACATATAGGGATTTTCAGTTTGTGAAAATTCTTTGGGATTTAATTTTAGATTAGATAACATGATTAAAATGGCAACCGTACTTAAGGTACCTTCTACCTTCTACTAACATACCTTCTTCAACAAGTAAATTTAAAATGACAATCTCTAATTAAACTATTATATCCTTAGTTGTATTAGAATTACATAGAATTAGTTGTAGACAAATAATTAAAAATACTAATTTGTATAGTTTGTTTAAGCTGGTTTCAATGGTGCTAGTCAAATCATACTTTACTTTATTCTTCCAGAAAAACTTTAAAAATGGTTTTGTTGATATTTAAAAGCCTACCGTATAACTTTTGAACCGTAATTTTACAGACATGCAGGTGGTTTCATATTATTTAGTACTCTGCACTATAAACTATCAAATTTTAATCAAAATCGTTTGAACCTTTTTAGGGTTGAACAACCCTTAAAAAAATTAAAAAATGAAAAACCGCCTGGAGATTTGGTGAATATATACATACATATGTAACAAATTTCATCTAAATCGAACCAACAGGGTAGGCTGTGGCTCTGTTACATCCAGATACAAACAGACATGATGTTGAAACCCACTGTTTTGGATTCAGGGGATCTACTCTCAACTCAAATTCAAAAATTTTGATGAAAACAATAAATTCTCCATATACTATGTACAGGGGGAGAAAGAAATATTTTTGGACATTTTTTGAATAATCATTCAGCAAATTAATTTTTAAATTTTAACTTTATATTTGTAAAGGTTAATTGATGTTTGTATTGATTGATGTGACTATGCCTATTTCACCTTCATACATGTTATCAATGGCAATAAATGATTTGATTTGATAGTATAAATTAATTCATACCAGCAGCACAGGTCGTTTTTGGTATCAAATTATTAATGTAATTCGCTGGTTTCGCCATGGTTCAAACCAGATAGTAAAAGTTCAACTTAAAAATCCAATTTTTGTTTGGCCAAAGTTAACTTTCACATGTGACTTATGACTAGAAGTAACCATCGTAGTGCTTGTTTGAAATAACAATACTGATTCAAGATTACACCTATAAAATGATTGTATTTACTTCCCCTGTGGAAAATAGGTTAGATCATGGATATGAAGTATATTGATAACAGCTCTAACGAATTTCTTTAAATTTTGGAAATAATTAATTTCCGAGTAGAAAATAAGTTCTAGATAGGTCTAATGTTCAGGAAAATCCCGGTTTTCTTGTAATATTAATTTTAAAATCTAAAAAAATTTACATTTACCTTCATCCGCTCGTGTGGCGGCAATTTGCTGCCTATTGCATTTTGTACATTTTGAAAGTTTTTCTTACTCTATTATATTTATTAAGTATTTAAACAGGATATTAAAATTAATGTTTCAAAGATTTTTTCAATCTATAGCATTAAATAATTTACAAGAGATTAGGATATCAAAGCAAAATACATAATATTAAGAAATACATTTTTTTGTAAATTTACAGATTATTTTTGGTTTAAGTCCACTTTATTCAAAAATTTTCATTTAATTTTTCGCCATAGGTGTTAGATATAACACTGCAGTGACCTTTAGAAACATATTTTCCCGCTTCAGTATAGCCTCAATTCAGGACACTACATGGCCAATGGCCATATTATCTCACAGACCAAAATAGCAAAACGATAAAAAGAATAAAATACTGCCACCTTGTCATAGTGACAGTGAGTGAAAAATACATCCAGGGTTGAAACTTCTGATGACCTTGACAAGCCTAACACAAGCTAAAACTTAAAAATCTGTAATCTGCCACTCACGCGAGCTGATGAAGAATCAAACCTTATGGAGAATCAAATGTATACATTGTAATCAACTTAAAACATATGTTTATAACTCTTTGACAGTTTTTGATTGATGATGGTTGTGAACAATATGTTCAATGTAGGATATGAATAGAGGTTTTGCATAGATATTTATTTTATGTACCCTATGTCTAAATGAAAAATATAAAATTAGTAAACAATTTGTAAAAACTAAAGGGTAAAATAACTGTGTGAAATAAAAGAAGAGAAAATTATTTCCAAATCTTCCATATTTTTATGGAAAACCTATTCATTGTATTGCTTGAAGTCACTGTAACAAGCCAATTGGTGTAAATTAAATTTCCCTTTTGCTTATCAATCCTCATTCTGTATCAAACACAATCAGTTGACCACAGGCTAATAATAGTCGTACGAATAACAAATTATGATAGCTCCAACAATTGAGGCTGGCTAAAAGACTGAACCACTTCTCTGTACAACTCTACCCTAGCTCATTGCCAAAACGGAGGAATCATGTGTAAAGGTTATGAGATCGATCCCCGACCGATTATATTTGATGATTATATTTTTGTTTAAATTTTCTGCAAGTTAGTAAAATACCCCCGTCGCAGCAGACCTGCGTACTCAGCGGATTTCCAAATAAATAATGTAATAATAATATATGTCAAGTTTTATCAATATCTGTCGATAAATATTTGAGTTAGTTATTTGCCTATTCTTCATAAGATTAACATGATAAAGAGTATGTAGGTTTGCTGCTGTGAGGAACACTGAAAGTAGGCATTTATAGCATAAACAATTTTTATTTTGACTATTTGTATCAAGTTTCATCAACATCTGTCCATAAATAAAGGAGTTTTCCCATTCCCTATATAATTAACATGGGAAAAGAGTATGCAGGTTTGCTGCCATGATAAACACATAAACTATGATTTTTAAGCATAAATTGGTGAACCTCAACCACATGAAGCTAAGTACAAAGTTTTATCCAAAAATATTGGTTAGTAAGTGAAATATTAGTTTTTCCTTACCCTCCATAAGATAACATCGGAGCCTCAAAATACAATGTACTGTGATTAGATTTTTTAATATCTTGGTAACCGTTGGAGATAGAGAAAAACTTTAAGGAACTAAATTGTATAGTTTTTTAAGCTGATTCTAATGGTGAAAGATAAAATCTAAATTTGTTCAATTACATATGAAAAATGCAAAAAACCCAATTTTTGAGTACATAACCCCCCAAACTCCCCGTTCCCATTGACCAATATGTCTGGTTTACGAACCAGACATATCGGTTATGTATATACCTATAACATTTAAAAAAATGTTTTCTAAGGGTACTTGGTTAGATTATTTCAATATAATAATATTAGTAACCCTGTTTGATGAAATAAACAGTAATATATACACATATATATATATATATATATACTTTTATGTGCCACCGCGGTGTGTGCGTGGCGGCTGGCACAACAATTAATTCTTCGCCACGGCCGCGCCTCGGTGGCGTGTGGGCCCTGTAATCTAACATTAAAAATGAATTTTCTCGCTTATCCGTGCACGGATTTTGTTTACCAAAGTACCGTTCGATTTGAAATTAAATTTGGATTCTTTTTTATATCTTGTAAAAATGTTATAAAGTTAATGGTTTTGTTGTTATTTAAATAAAAGGATTTTTAACCACCGCCATTTTGAAAATATAAAAGCAAACTTAATGATACTTTGAGAATATTTTCCTCCTTGACCAAAAAATATGTGTGTGAAGTTTGATTTCTGTATCTTAAATAGTTCTTTATATATAAATTTTTTTGTATAAAATACAAAATAGTGGCTAAACGAAGCATTTTTTGACATATGTTTATAAGAAATTTTTTGTTTATTTTGATAAGTACTATCACCCTTCGAAGTTTGTCTCCGACTTTCATGAACACTCTGTATATAAATTTTAACGAATATTGTTTTTAGTCTCTAGGCACCTAAAGAAGAAAAAATAACATGGTCCTGGGCTTAACTCTTGCCATGAGACCTACGGTAATAGTTTCTTCCCTATGGGAAATTCGCTAAAAATGTTTGCATTTAATTAATTGTTCAATAAACCACTATCATTTATGTTTTTTTTTAGTTTTGAATTCAAGTAACCAACTAACAGCATAATGTTCTGTAGCCGACATAATTAAAACAATAACTAAACTATTTGGATTAGTATTATATTTTTATTTCCTTAAAATTGTCTTGTTCTATCCAAGCCAAGCTAGGTTCCCAGGTACTGGTATATAATAACCCAATACTGCACCATAAGACTTCCTTTTAACCCCTCTTGACCACCCTCCTAAGCATTGTAAAAGTGATACTTGCTTTAGAAAAATATAGTTTTAAGATTATATTCTTGTATTTATACTACTTGTTTTGGCTTTATTGGTTTGAAATTTAATAGGGTGCATTCAACAATTTTTGGGGTGAGTGATAGGGCAAAGCCCCACGGATGAATCATATTTATTAAGATTAGGTCATTTAAGAGATGCTACTCTAAGGCAGGCCCAGAACTAGCAGTTTTCAAAGATTTCTCTGCTGCCCCCTACTTGGTAGATCAATGTCAGCAACTTAACTAAAAAAAATGAGAGGTAAAAAACCTACACATTTGAATTTATAATAACCTACACATTTACAAACAAATCAAATTATAGGTGCAGTTTGAGGAATGTTGTATTTTTGTACTGTTATAGATACACATTTTCATTTTACGTACTATAATGAAGTAATTTACACTTACTCTATGATGCATTAGGTTACAGCATGTGATACAAAACAAAACAATAATTATTATATACAGTAATATAATAATAATATTTTATTTTTTACTACGAAAACAATGTTTAGTTATTTAAAACACCAAAATAAGAATCCATACTATTTTTCTAAAAAGAATAATTATGGCCATTATAACACATGGCCAGGCTGAAAAGATGAATAACTGAACTAAACAGATACTTATTATAAACATCCTTTCATCCTTAAACTTAAACATATAATTTCAATTCTAAATTATACAGTAGACGGTTTTAACACCTATCACAAACTCTAAGGTACGTTTTTATGATCTCAGTTCTTTGGGTTGATTTTGCAAGATTTATTTATTTGATGCAACAATATTTATGATTTTATCATAATTGATCAGAGCAGCTCTCTTATGTTTGATTGATATAAGGTAAGGATAAGGTATGGTAAGGATTGATATAAGGCCTCTTATGTAAGGTTAGTTAGCCTCTCCTGACTCATTGTACTTCATAGGTAGTTTTTTATGAGTTTTAATTTACTAAAAACTTCTTTCTCCAGAGGTAACAGAAACTGGAATGGTTAGTAACATCGTCAGTGCTGTGGTTATGTTTGTTTGCTTCTTAAAGCTTCTTAAAGTTTGTTTGTAAATAAGAGTGGTCAAGTCCATTGGTGATCACAACGTTTGTTGTTATTTCCTCTACGTGAGTCTTAGTTTGTGTTAAACTACTTTTTAATAGAGTACTCTTCCTTTCAAAGATAAAAAACTTCATAATGGACGAACAAATTAGTAGTTATTAAATTCAAGAGATTAAAATCAATACAAAATAAAATGAAGCAACAAAAATATCAGACAAGGAAAGAGAGATTACAATTTCAAAAGAGAGAGATTTCACAAATAGAGTATGAACAAAGATATTTGAGGGTTCTTCACAAAACTTCCATAGCTTTAGTCTATCTGGTTCAGGACCATGTACTTTTTTACCTTGTTCAAGTTTCCATGAAAACAATACAACACACATAATAAAAATTACTTTTAGCTTGCCAAACCTTTTAATACATTTCAAACACTATAAACATAAGAGACAACTTACTTATACTTTATACTTTTAACTGAAATGGCGACCTACCCAGGTAGGTATTTTAAGCCAAGTATGAATGAGGAATGAATGTAGGATGATTGTGGCGCGATCTTGTAGTCTTGTTACTGACTAAGGCCGACATGTTCCTTAGACAGGACTGTTAATTAATAGCCCAACAGCCGATGGCAAATAAGGGACCTACAGTTTAACGTGGAATCCGAACCACACCCTCTGAATTACGAATTGGTCTAATTATGAGGATGGTCTTTGTGGATTAACGTAGTATTCAATAGTGCGGACGTTAATCCACACAAGAGAACACCACAACCACCGCCATCTCTCACAACTATCCACAATTCGTGACCTCCAAGTAGCTGGATTACAGGATGTCGCCACAACAACACAATAATAAACAATAACAAAAACATATGTTTTCAAATACTAAACAATCAACCATAAATTCTTCCTTATTCAAATTCCTATTGTAAATGGTTGCCAATGATTCTGCCTTATTCTTTAAATCCTTGACTTCCATTTGATGAGTATTAATACCGGTTAAAAATCCAACATTTTTCATTTGTATTCTCCAGAGCCATAAACCTTGCACTTAATTCCATGATTAATCTGTCAATGACTTCATCTAAGAGATTCATTCTAAAAAAATCTTCAGCAAGTGACCCACAGACTTGAGTAACACGTAAAAGTCACACAGACATATAAAAGTCCTTCACACACCTCACAAGAATTTTTTTCCTTTTCCTCTTTTCTGAAAACTCCATCAGTACATCATTCTTGTCAGCTAAAAATTTGGCTTTGGTAATAGCCTCAGGTGGAGGTCTCTGGCATTTTCAGAAACTTCAGAAGTCCTTCGACGTTTCAAGCAGCTTTGTCTACGGTGAGGTCTTCTTTTTGTAGTATTGGGTTTACATGATTTATCTTGTTCAAAAACCCCTTTTCAAAAATCTTCAAAACAAAATATACCACAGAGTAGTTCAAGGTGTCTAGAACTTTTCCTGCTAAATATCTCCGTTTTGGAAATTTTGTCGCTTAGAACGTTTTCTGGGGGACCCATTCAGTTTTATAGACCAGTGGGAAGAAACCCCAAGGTGCAGACTGTAGATAAACTTGAGAGTTATTTGTCTCCATAAGATTAACATGGGAAAAGAGTATGCAGGTTTGCTGCCATGATAAACACAAAAACTATGATTTTTAAGTATAAATGGATGAACCTCAACCACATGAAGCTAAATATAAAGTTTTATCCAAAAATATTGGTTAGTAAGTGAAATATTAATTTTTCTTTACTGATGCTGATAAAGCCTAGGGGAAAGATTGCACTGCGACCTATGGGATCTATTGTGCCTCCCAGACTAGTCTCCAGTTCTTGCATAGAGAACACCCTCTAGTCCTAATGCCTTAATAAAGTTTAGTATTTTGTGGGGTTCTAGCTTTGGGAAATCCCCCACTGCCACCTGGTGTGTTCCCAAGCTTCTGGCTTTCTTCAGACCTATTGCCTCACACTCGGCCAATAGGTGTCTAGGTGTTTCCTCCCCAGATTGACAGAAGCGACATTCACCCTCTTGAACAATGCCCATCTTACTCAGATGACCCCTGAGCCTACAATACCTGGTTATAAAACCCGTCAGTACCCTTAAATCGTTTTTCTTAAGCCTGATCATGGTCTCAGACCTTCTTATATTATGCCCTCCAAGCATTTCCTTAGCCTGCCAGCATCCCGGAAGATGAGTCCAGGCTTTCCCTCTGGCTTCATTTTCTTCCTCCTTGAGCTTCTTTTTAAGGAAGGAGTCCTCCAGTGCACAACCTTTCCGTCCCTACAAAGGGGGTGGCTGCCCCTGCCCTTGCCAGTTTGTCTGCTACTTCATTCTCCTGAACACCTTATCACTTTTTGATAAAACATTTAAAATTATTTTTTACTGTTGGAAATCTTTTTACCAATCTAATAAGTTATTTGAAATGTTAACTATGTGAATAATATTAAATTAAAATTATTGAGTGCATATAATAGATGTATAAAATTAAAAAAACTTGGACATGGCGAAATCTGATGAAAAATGTAATCATTTTCTAAAACCTTGAACACGTGATGATAAATATGATAAAATGTTTAGTTAGTGCTATTTTTCCATTTAATAGGATATGATGAATATAAAAAAATTAAGATACTTATAAAATACCCCCGTCGCAGCAGACCTGCGTACTCAGCGAATTTCCAAATCAATAATATAATAATAATAATAATATATGACAAGTTTGGTCAAAATCTGTCGATAAGCGTGAGAATTATTTGCCTATTCTCCATAAGATTAACATGGGAAAGAGTGTGCAGGTTTGCTGCTGTGAGGAACACATTGAAATTAGGAATTTATACCATCAAAAATTTGTGTATTTAACATTTATACCAACTTTTATCAACATCTGTCGATAAATAAAGGAGTTTGCCTATTCTCCATATGATTAACACGGGAAAAGTGTATGCAGGTTTGCTGCCATGATAAACACATAAACTATGATTTTTAAGCATAAATTGATGAACCTCAACCAAATGAAGCTAAATATAAAGTTTTATCCAACAATATTGGTTAATAAGTGAAATATTAATTTTTCCTTATCCTCCATAAGATTAACATTGGAGCCTCAAAATACAACGTACTGTGTTTAGATTTTTTATATCTCGGTAACCGTTGGAGATAGAGAAAAACTTATAAGTACTAAATTGTGTAGTTTTTTAACCTGATTCTAATGGTGGAAGATAAAATCTAAAAAGTTTTAAAATTACATATGAAAAGCGCAAAAAACCCAATTTTTTAGTACAAAACCCCCCCAAACTACCCGTTCCCATTAACTGATATGTCTGGATTACGAACTCGTCCGAGCTATTGCAGGAATACACGTCTCTACCAAATTTGGTCCCGATCGGACCATTTTTACGAGAGTTATCGTGTTCACAGACACATATATATATATTATATATATATACAGGGTGTTTCAGAATTCCCTACCAATACTCTAGGGCATTGTTCCTGGGTAAGAAACATATCTAAATATCATATTTAAATTGTCCGGAAGTCCTTAGTTACTCACACAGCCTCCATTTTGTTTTTTTCACTTATAATGTTTTTTTCTGAATAATGGTTAAACGTACGGAATTGAAACTTTGCACAAACATTTATGGTAAATAGACAAAGCTACAAAAAAATTATGACAATTTCTCAAAATCATAAAACAAAATGGCGGCCATTTAAAATTTTGTTTCTCAAATAACTCGTGAATCGTTGATTTAACAGAAAATTTACAAGAATAACGTTTTAGGTAATAAAATTACAAATCGATTGACACCAAATTGTCTTAAATTCTACAAATATTAACTGAGATATGGTAGCTTTAGTGATAGGTGACCGCTAGAGCTTAGTTGCAGTGCATGTTAAGGCATGCGACTAAAGTCTGCCACATAACATCAGAAAAGAATTATTTTAAGAAATTCAGAATTGGCACACCAGTTGGTTTTAAAATCAAAATTTCCTACAGGATTAAATCTCAGATAGGTTATTACTAATATAAAAATATAAAAAAAATTATTCAACTCAACTGCCTAAAACCATATTATTTTAAAATTTTTATTGTAAACTTTTCCTTGAATTTAAACAAATTAACATAATTATGTTTATTTTATTGTGTTTTCATGTTATACACAGTCACTATTTCTATTTGCTTGAAAACGTTTTTTATAATTAAAACGAAAATTTGCAAAACCAACACTCATTCATTCAGTACACAGCTATAAAATTTTTAAAGTAGTTATATATATATATACACACATATATATATATATATATATATACACATATATATATATATATATATATATATATAAATTTTAACGACTATTGTTTTTGGTCTCTGGGCACCTAAAGAAGAAAAAATAACATGGTCTCGGGCTTAACTCTCGCCATGAGACCTACGGTAATAGCTTCTTCCCTATGGGAAGTTCGCTAAAAACGTATTAACATTAAAATTAAAATTGAGAGAGTTGCTTTACAGCTAATTTCAGCTTATAACATAGATACAATCATTGCAAACTTTTGTTGTACACTCGAGGCAAACATGTTTTTTACTTTTTACATCAATAGCAATTGTAGGCAGTTATTCTTATCTTCTTCAGATCACATTTGTAGTATGTCTTTCTTTCATTCAGTCTACCACCAACAGTGTCGGGTTTAGGTTCTTCTATTCCTAGTACTCGACGGATGCATGCTCAAAAGTTGATACATCAGCCTCGTGTTTTGCAACCGCCGCTACAATTGTGGTTTCACCATCCAATTCACTTAAATAAGCATTCTCATACCAGTTTTAAAACATCTCTTTGAAATCCTAGTCCAAAACATACACATGAGGCAATGGGCCAGGATGTGAATCTATCGCGTACCGTCCTGGGTCTGGTCTCACAGACCAGGGATCGGTGTTAGGCCCCCTTTTATTTATTATTGTAGCCAACGACTTCTCAAAAAAATGCCTTGTAAGTCAATATTATATGCAGATGATATGATGCTGAATCAGGAAAGAATTTGGAAAGTGTTTTACTTATGAATCAACATGCTATGGACAAAGCTAGTGAATGGTTTAGAGCTAACCACCTGAAAATTAATGAAAGAAAAACAGACAATATAATATTTACACTACAAAAAATATTACAGAGTTGAAAAAAGTGTACAGTTACTTGGAATTTATGTTGATAATAGTTTGAGCTGGAAGGATCATGTACAAAACCTATGTAAAAAACTAGCAAGGACAAATTACCTTCTTCTTCTTAGGAAACTAAAAGAGAATGTTACTCAAAATATGTAAATAAGTGCTTACTAATCACATGTAACATATGGAGTCACATTGTGGGGAAATAGTCCACATGCAGAACAGATATTTTGATGGCAAAAGAAAGCTTTAAGAACAATTAATTGCCTTAGAAAACGTGATTCATGCAAAGAAATATTTAAAGAGTTAGGTAAAATGACTCTTCCCTCCCTCTATATTAATAGCTGCTTATTTGATTCTAGAGTTAGGATTATTCCTGCAAGTACAATTGGTTAGACAATTATATACATATTTAAACTTTTTTAAGGGGGAGTACACTAGTTTTTACCCCCATTTTCTAACTCAATATTTCCAATAATATTTGTCCAACCTTTGTTTAATTATAAACATTACCTGAAAGAGACCTCATTATCTAAGACATGAGAGGTATAGTTGAGAGGTTGTGGTAGATATATTTTTTAATATTAGAAATGGGAACAATGTGGGACTCCCACCCACTAAACCTCTTATGTGCCGCGGGAAACCAGGCCGGAACCTTTGTCGGCTGACTTCATGCCTGGACCATGTGTTTTTTGTCCTAATGGAACACAAATCTAACTTCAGGAAAACCTAGACATCACCCAAACATCCCTCCTTTTTCTTGGTGTGGAGAACCAAATGAACGTGGAAGACAACTGCCCCCCATTCATCCTCGCCTCAAATATTTTTACCTCTATAAAATATCTGGAGTTACAAATCCACTGCAGAGGCAAGCTGCTGCCTTTCTTCTACAAAACGCACACCCTCAAAGAAGGTGTGAAGACAATCATAATCCCTCTTCAGGCAACACCAGGGTGTCTCCAACTTCCCCATCCGATGGAGGTATTTCTGAAGTAACAATGACCCATCAGGAGCAGACAAAGGTAGAATTCAATCTCCTCGTGGCCATGAACTAACCAAAGTGCTCATGTCACGGATTAGGCGTTACGTAGTAGTAGTTGTTGTTTTAAATATAGGAGTATCAGAGTAGGCAGTAATAATGCAATGTGATATAAACAACTTGTAGTGTTTATACATGGGGCAATATATTAATGGAAAGAGAGCCCATTGGACTTTTCAAAACTAATAACAGTTTTATAGTATTTCAATTATAATAGATTATTACTTTTATGCAGGTGAAAGAATGGTTGAAGGGGGACCAAAGACATCCAATGTGTACTGGCCGACCAGGGTGGAAGGCAATGACCTTGCGAGAACCAAAGTACAAGCAGTGGATGTACAATATACTGGTGGACTTGGATAATATTTTAGAAATTAATACTGACAGACAGGTAAAACATAATAGATTTGGTGTAAGAGATTAAGTGATGAATATGAATAACAGCAGAGCATATTGATTTTGCAGACTCTATTTGCTTATCATCAGGTATATTGTGAATACCTTGTGATAAGAAAAAAAACAAAATAAACGGTATTAAATAATTATGGTTTTACCACTTAATTTAAAGATATTAATTTTTTTAATAAAATCCTAACGTCTAGTGAACTTTAACCCTTTTAAGAGTACCGTATTTTGCGTCAAAATAGTATTGACGTTTTAAAATGTCTTTTAATGGTTCCGCAAAAAGAAGTAGCAACGTTTTAAAACATCATTTGAGGAAATTTGTTCTAATACACACACACACACACACACACACACACATATATATATATATATATATATATATTATATACATATAACCTGACACGGATTGATTCTTAAGCTATAAATCGATAATTAAAGACACGGTAATAAAAGTGAAAGCACTCTACACACCCTATTATTGACTTCTGTATCTCAGTAGCTGAGAGTTATTCATTTGCTAGACATCACTCGGTGCTTTCTTTAGTTACTTTGATTGAAGGCTTAAATATTGAAAAATTGATCGAAAAAAGTTCTAAAATGTTTATTTTAGGAAATTTTTAACCTAAAACGCGTTTCTAACTAAATTTTCTCCATATTGCAATGTAATTTAGTGAAAATGAAAAAAAAATTTACTCTTTTGAGGTGTTTTAGCGAATTTCCCATAGGGAAGAAGCTATTACCGTAGGTCTCATGGCGAGACTTAAGCCCGGGACCATGTTATTTTTTCTTCTTTAGGTGCCCAGAGACCAAAAACAATAGTCGTTAAAATTTCAAATCGTTAAAAAAATATATATATATATATATGTGTGTGTCTGTGAACACGATAACTCTCGTAAAAGTGGTCCGATCGAGACCAAATTTGGTAGAAACGTGTATTCCTGCAATAGCTCGGACGAGTTCGTAATCTAGTAAAAGTTTAAAGCAGCTTTATGTTTTCAGCTTTATACCGGTTTGGTCCGGAGTATTGTTAATTAATTGTGCTATGTTTTAGATATTAGTTCACCTGAGGACGGGATTAGATTCCAGATCTCGAAACGTCGTGAAACTTTGTTTTACATAATATCGTGATGGAAAATGTCCACAATAAGAGTCTAAATAATAAACAATAATATTTAGCTAAAATATCACACTGTGTAACCAACCATATGTTTAACGTATCTATTTAATTTCTAATAGATTGTATATCTAAAAGTAAATTGTCAGTGGATTTAATAATAATTTAATTGAATTATTATTCAAATTAAAATAATTTAAATTATGTAAAAAATATTAAATTATTGATTTAATTACAATAATTATCATTTAACTAAAACAATTAAAAATTTAACCCTTTAAGGAGTATCAATGTTTTAAAACTTCATTATTCGAGAGCTGTTAAGGATAAGGGTGAAAACTTAAAATACCCCCGTCGCAACAGATCTGCGTACTCAGCGAATTCCCAAACCAATAATATAATAATAATAATATATGACAAGTTTTAAAAAAATATGTCCATAAACATGAGAATTATTAGTCTATTCTCCATAAGATTGACATGGGAAAGAGTGTGCAGGTTTGCTGCTGTGAGGAACACTGAAAGTAGGTGTTTCTACTATAAATAATTTTTATTTTTAACATTTATACCAACTTTTATCAACATCTGTCCATAAATAAATGAGTTTGTCTATTCCCTATATGATTAACATGGAAAAATAGTATGCAGGTTTGCTGCCATGATAAACACATAAACTATAAAGCTGAAAACATAAAAGTTTTAAGCAGCTTTATGTTTTCAGCTTTATACCGGCTTGGTCCGGAGTATTGTTAATTAATTGTGCTATGTTTTAGATATTAGTTCACCTGAGGACGGGATCAGATTCCAGATTCTGAAACGTCGTGAAACTTTGTTTTACATAATATCGTGATGGAAAATGTCCGCAATAAGAGTCTAAATAATATCAATCCACCATCACCAATAATGAATTTCAAACAAAGAATTATTGTTTAACTCCCCATGAGTCATCTCTGTGCACACCAACTGGATTTAAATAATATCACATAAACACTCTACAGTAATTATTCCTCTATAGTTACAATCCTGTAGATGTGGAGATGCAATTTAATGTTAAGGGGGATTTGGTTTGTGATAAACTTATTGCTCGATCCAAAGGGGGATTTAGTTTAGTCAGCCAAAGACTAAACATAAAATGAGTTTATTAAACTTGAAAACTTTTCTAGTCAAGTAATTACGGTTTCCCTTAGGTAGTCAAAGTAGAGCCATTGGTGACAATGGGTCAGATATCAGCCACCATGATTCCTCTTGGTTGGACTCTACCCCTGGTTGTGGAACTTGATGACATAACCGTTGGTGAGTTTTTAACAAAATTATGACATCCTTATATAATCATAATTAAAATAAATAGATATATTAGTATATGTGTGTGTGTGGAATGTCTTTCATTGTTAAAAATGATTATTAAACTAAAATTATGCTTAAAATCAACAATAAATGTAATTTATTTTGACTGTAAGTTATATATATTTCTTAGTGGATTGACCGATGTAATTCAAAGTTTTTGTCCAAAAGCCTCTGTAATGACAATGATGGCAACCTCTCGACAATGGGTCGGAATTTTAATATTGGAATTGGTTTTCTTTTAAGTGTGTGAGCTGTTCACGCACTTTAAAAAGAATTATTATGGCTAAGAGCAAATCAAATACAAAAAGTTATTCAATACATTTTATTTATAAATATTTGAAGTTTATTTAGGTCCAAAGTTTGAAATTTTACACTGATAAACAAAAATAATACAACAGAATTAATTTTGTTAAATCCTTATAGGATTTTAATTTTCTAATTTCAAAGAAATAAAATATTTTTAAACCTTAGTTTTGGTTGTTTAACACATCAATATGTTGATGAGGACCTATGAAATACTTTGTCTTTGGTATTTTGTTTTTAATAAATTTCATTTACGAGCAAATAAAAGATAATTAAACCCATCCCATTTCAAGGGCTCACTGTTACAGTGAGTGCCTGGACTGACTTCTGCCGCCTCTTAAGATTTCAATGTTATTACTTAAAAAACAGATTTGACGTAAAACATAGATTCCTAAATTAACTTTTTGTTCATGACTATTTCACCAATTTCCGATCCAAATATATAGTACATTTTTTCATATATTTTGTTTCAGAATCAATTATACTACAGCTTAGATGATTTGTTATATTTCCGAAAAAAATAATTAACATAATCTTGTTATGCTAGCTATATTAATTATATTTTTCTTTCATATTATTGACACGATTGTAGTCTTTTAGTATAAAAAGATTATTTAACTATTGATTTTATTGCTAAAGGAGGCTTAATAATGGGTCAAGGAATTGAGTCGGCATCCCATGCAGTAGGATTGTTTCAGCACATATGCCTCCGCTACGAGCTGGTTTTAGCTGACGGCAGTCTGGTCACATGCTCAAAAGTAAGCATAAGAATACAGATAAGTATCACATGATTTGGGATTTTACTTATTACAAATCAACATTAATTTGTATAAATTGATTGTTATTGTTTTTAAACCTGTTTGAAAATTTTTCTAAATTATCTTGAATCCTAAACATGCATATTAATTTTTTCAAGTAATGTTTACTGTATAATAGGGTTTAATTATAGTCTGCATATTAAATAACATACATTAACCATTTAATTTAATTTTAAATGGGACAGGACTGGGACGGTGGCATATCCTGTAACCACGCTACTTGGGGTCACAAATTGTGGTCGGTGGATGGGATGTTCTCTGGTGTGGATTAACATCCGCACTATACCAATTCTAAGACCACCCGCAAATGCTATCCTCATATAATTAGACCAGTTCGTAATCCAGAGGCAGTGGTTCGGACTCCACGTTAAACTGTAGGTCCCTTAATATGTCATTGACTGTTGGGCTATTAATTAACAGTTCTGTCTAAGGACTATATCAGCCTTAGTCAGTAACAAAACTACAAGAAACCCAGTGTTTTCTATTGTAGGAATACACTACCCACTCTGCTATGACTGCCACATTGAAAAGTCTGTCAATTACTTTGTTTAAGAGTCTGAAGTACTTCCGCCAAATAAATTTTAGTCATAGAACAATGTTGGTTTTATGACAGTATTACTGAGCACAATATAGTTGTAAAAAGATGGTTTAGGTGTGGAATTAGAGGTTAAGTCTTCATCTCAGGAATTAAAAAATCCATTTTTTTATACCATAAAAAGTAAAATTACATTTTAATATTATCGAACACAATTGTATTTTTACGGAAAAAGAAATAAAAAATAATCATTTAATTTACTGGATAGCCCTTTACCTTTAATTTGACACATCAACTATCTTTTTATAACTAACTATTGTGTAAACATTAATACTGTCACAAAAACAACATTGTTCTTATTGGGCTAAAAGAATGAATTATTTTACCACTAAGGCAAACTCTTAACAAGACTTTATATTCACAAGAAATAAATTAATTTCTTTTTCAAACTAAACAGAAAATAAATTAATCAACGAAACAACCAACTACTGTAAAGAAAGTCGGTAGTTTAATTTTTGTTCATCCATGGAAATCAGGACCTTCAGTCAGATGCTGATAACACGTAGTGCGTCCTGTAATCCAGCTACTTGGAGGTCACAAATTGTGGAAAGTTGTGAGCGATGGTAGAGTTCTATTGTGTGGATTAACGTCCACACTATTGAATACTACGTTGATTCGCAAAGACCATCCTCATAGTTAGAACAGTTCGTAATTTAGAGGCAGTGTTTCGGACTCCACGTTAAACTGTCCCTTAGATATTCTGTTGACTGTTGGGCTATTAATTAACAGTTCTGTCTAAGGAACATGTCAGCCTTAGTCAGTAACAAGTGTACAAGATCGCGTCACAACCATCCTACATTTATTTATCATTCATACTTGGTTTAAAATTCCTACCTGCATAGGTTGCCATTTCAGTTAAAAGAATAAAGTTAAGTACAAATATCATGGGACAGAATTCCTTGAGATGATTCAAAAAAGTTCTGTGAAGATGGATAAGTCAGAAGATGACTCTAAATCTCTTGATGATGAACAACTTTGATGATGATGACAGTAGTATATTATGTTTAGTATACTCCTGTCTTATGCAAACAAGAAGCTTCAGAAGCATGAATCCAAGAGACAATGGCATAGATGGAGAACTGTTTGACACTTGTCCTTTTCCTTCATTCTAATTGGTAACCGTACCGTATTCAATTTTCTGAGATAATAAAGTAAGTTTCACCATCTTACTTTTATGCAAAAATTCATCCCATGGTTTTTTTGTGAAAAAAACAGCTCTCCAATCCAGTTCTAAGCCCTTTAGACAAGCGGATGTGTTTCATTTCCTATGTCCGTGACTATTGATGCTTGGTATTATTTGTAAGATCTTTGACTGCTTTTCAGCTTTATACTGGCTTAGTCAGGGCTATGTACTAATCTTGATATGTTAGTTTTCAGCTCACCTGACGCCCGGATCAGATTCCAGGTCTCAAAACGTTGTGACACATTGTTACTAATGTACACAGAAAAATCTAAATACAGTAATATGTTTTGTTAAATTAAGAAATTTGATGTTTCTAAATTAAATTAATATTTACTGTATTTAAAAAGAGGAATAATATATGGAGGGAATTAATGATACAAAACATCTGATATATAAAAGTTGCAATACACTTATCAACTGCTTGCTACTATGTTATATTTTTTTTAATTTGTTGATCCATGTCGGTTTAATTTTGTAGGAGTTCATAATAACTACATGTTTAAAGGAGATTTTCATAGATAATAGTGGAAAAAAGGTTAAAAATAAAAATATATTTAATATAGTTAAACTAAGTCTTTAGTGTTGTGTTTTCTTAAACTCTCTCATGATTTCAGGTTAATATTTGTTTATAGTTATATATTAATAGTAACACAAAGCCATATGTCCACTACTTAGGATGGTTACCAAATACAAGTAGTTTAGGTCTAAAAATTAGCCGATTACAAGTTACTATACTATGACACACTTGATCACAATATTTTTTTCCCTTCAGTTATAAGAAGTGTTTCTCTGTTTTAGGAGAACAAAAACATCCTAAAATACAGACTCCATAATATTTTACAGGATGAAGACCCAGATTTATTTTTCGCAATACCTTGGTCCTATGGAACCCTGGGGTTTTTGACGGCTGTTGAACTGAAAATAATACCATCTAAAAGGTACATACCAGCTTATGAACAGGCGGGAACTGTAGTTTGTCGCATTCAAGGATCACATTTAATGATAACTATGTAGACTAGACTATATGGACACAAAATAAAACCTCCAGTTTGTAGAGGTTTGTTGCTGTTAATATTCTTAGCTGTTTGAAGGCACGTCTATTTGAGTCTCAAATTTGGAGGTTGGCCTAATGGCAAACCTAACTCAGTGCAACTAAATAATTTATGAAAGTATTATTTCTCTACCACTAGAACTCTTTTCATGTTTTCAGGTATGGTATCTCCCCAAACTAAAATTACCTTAGGATCTCAAGCAGCACATGGCAATTTTTACTGTTTCTGGATCCTTTATTCATTATTTTCCTTAATATATATAGGACCTGAACACAGTTTACCACATAGTCTCTGTATGCATGATAAGTTGTTGTCTAAATTACACCTAGATACATTGTGAAAGTGGGTTATTCTTCAGTCCCACAGCTTAAGGTGTTTTACACTTTCCAAGGATCAGTTTGGATTTTATTTCATTTTCAACATGTTCATTTCCAAAACAGTACTGAAGATTATGAAGGAGTATAACTGGCTCCTCCTGGCTTTTCCTTCCCAGTAGTAAAAATAGTGTCATCTACAAACATGAGTACTTTTCTGAATTTGTGCTTGAAGCATGGGAAGTCGTGTATGAGATAAACAGAACTGCTCCCAACACAGACTCTAGGGAGCTCTTTAAGAGATGATTCTGGGAAGCGAATTGACATCCTTCATACTTCCCCTCATTTATTTGGTTTATTTTGAAAATGAGTAACTATCGAGCCACCATTAACTCCACTTTTGAAACATGTATATGCCTCAAAATATTAAATTCAAATTCTTTATTAACACAAAAACGTTACATAATGGATGCTACAATAGCAGTAACTGGTGTCTTGTCTTTATATATACATATATATATATATATATATATATATATATGTAAGACAGATATAGGCCCATATAATGAATTAGTACGCAATACCAATTCACAAAATTGGCTAGTCTGGGTCATTTAAAAACTCAGTTGGTGAGTAGTAGCTTTTTGCTAAAAGAAGGGTTCAAATTTTTGTTCTAAAATTTGAGCTGCTGAGACAGTTATATTTTTTTTGTAATTTGTTGTAAAATTTTAGGCAAGTGTAAAAGGGGCTTTTTTCTATTGCTGAGGTTCTATGGATTGGATAATTCAAAATATGTTTGTTTCCTGTACAGTACTTGTGATGAAGAAAATATATTAAAAAATTATTGATATTGTTGTGGACGTGAAGCAAAATTTCAAAGATAAAGAGAAAGGGAAAGTTAAAATACCAAGCTTTCTGAAGAGAGCTCTACAAGAGGCTCTGTATGAAGCATTTGTAAGAATTCTGATGATTCGTTTCTGAACCGTGAAAACCCTCTTACTTTTAGAAGCATTTCCCCACATCGTAATCCCATAGCGGAGAATCGATTCCACAAATGCAAAGTAAAAAGATTTACACGTTTCAATAGTTGTACATTTGGACAGAACTGATATTGTGAATGCATAAGATCTGAGTTTTTTTGTAACAAAGTCTATGTGGTCACTCCAATTTTAATTTACTGTCAATAAAAATTACAAGAAATTTATGACTCGGGATATCTAATGATGATTTGAAGAAAATAGTTTTTGTTTTAGTGCTGTTCAAAAGAAGGCCGTTTAATGAAAACCATGAATCTAATTGTGACAATGTCTCAGCTACAGTTTTTTCTAATTCTGCTAAAGTCTGAGCCTTTATTAGAGCAGTGGTATCATCTGCGAAGAGGATTAATTCTGAGTTAACAAAGTTGGATGATATGAAATTCAAAACATGTTTAAGAAGTCTGTTGCTCAAAATCTGTGTATATGATGTGAACGAGTTTGTAGACTATTTTGTTTCATACCAATTAAAATTTAAATGTATTTTTTTCTTATGTAGCCAGATTAATTATGTAAAGTAATTATTGTACATGTTTATTTTTATTGACGATGCCATGCATGCAGTGTAATGTGTTAAAGGCAATAGAACTTGGACTTCTTCCTGTTACTGCTATTAAGTATCTGGTAATCCATGCTTCGGTGGTAACAAGAGTTCCAATTTCAGTTTTTTTCAGAAGGTGTATATAAAGGCCAACGCACACAGCAACAGACACATGTATGCAGGCGGATGGAGAAAAATCGCTCCCCAGGTGATTAGATGTAAACATCTGCATGCACACGTCGGCAGACTTACAGACGTCTGTGTGCATTGCAACATCTAATAACCTGGGGAGCGACTTTTCCTCCTTCCGTCTGCATATGTGCGACTGTTGCTGTGTGCGTTGGCCTTTAGTGAGACATTCATATACTTACCTCAAATATACTCCAATTGCTTTATACTCCATTATGTGTATGCGTATTACTCCATATACTTTAGTCCAATTGTACAGCTGTTCAAGTGTTACCAACTTACAATTAATTTGTCAATAATGAATTCTACTATTAAAGGTTGTAGTTATAGATCTGCTATTTAAGAAATGACATATGTCAGAAGTCAGTAGCTGTTTGTTTGTTGGGTACTATTTCTTATTAAAAAATAATACACCCCAACTTTTTTTATTTTTTTCATGTGAGTGGAGGTTATTTTTTAAATTAGTATGTACTAGTGTTCTAATTTAAAATCTAAGAATTTCTTTTTTAAGGTAGCCTAACAAAAATTATGGCTATTTCAACAGAAGTAAGCTTTAAAAATCCTCGTCTTTGCAAACATCGTGGAAATAGTAACGAGACTCATTTGACACAACAAAGATTATAATAATAAAGTTATTTTTAAAAGTTTACCTGTTTTAATGTAGCAGGTGTTCAAACTGTTCACCTTCAGCTGTTTGACAGTGTGCTAAACAAGTGTAAAAAGCTGAGACAGCGTTCAAGAAAGATTCCCTAGGAATGGTGCGAGAAAAGTGCAAAATTCTCTCAGTTAATTTATTGATTTCAGTTGGCTTTGTTTGGTACACCATAGGATTTTCAAGTAATCCCAAAAAAAGTAGTCAAGAGGATTAAGGTCAGGAGACCATGCTGGCCATTCCACAGCGCCCACTAATAAGACATTAATCAAATACTGTCATACTTCAAGGCGTATAATAATATTACAATAATAAATAACTATATTATTGTTAGTTAGTTACTGAAATGGCAAGCTACCCAGGAGATGTTTTAAGTATGAATGAGGACGGAGTATAAAATGATTGTGGTTTGTGAGTCCAAACCACTGCCCATTTAATCTTTGTTCTGTCAAATGAGCCATTTCTACAATTTAACCTTTCTCTGGAACCGTTAGTCCAGTTTCAAAATACTAATTTGTTTAGTTTTTATGCCGGTTTGAATGGTGATAGTGATATTATTTTATAAAATTGCTGTTTTGCCAGAACATTTTAAAAATCACATTTTTGTAATTTTTTAAAGAGGTTTGGAGATATACCAAATTCATTCATGTACCACACTTCATAAAAATCTGACGATCAGGTGTCAAGCGTGTCATAAATGAATACAATTTTTTTAAATGTTTATGTTTGTAAACTGGTTCAATTTTACCGTAGTAAATAAATTTTTGTTTCCAGATTTGTGAAACTTAGATACATGCCATTCTATTCTCTGGATGATGGAATTGCGATTTGTGAAGCCTGCTCTGGAGATAAAGAGCAAAACCAGTTTGTAGAAGGGATTTATTTTGATAAAAATCAAGGAGTTATCATGTCTGGGACAATGGTAGATGAGGGAACAAATGTGAGTTAAAAAAATATGAATCCAGATTTTTTTATAAAAACATCAGTAGTCATGAAATACAACCGCTGTACATGAGTATAGTGAGGTAACAACCTCACTATACTAAATAACCAGTTACTTAAGTTTAAGTATCCTGTAGATTTGGCTTTAACTGGCACTGCTTCATACACATTATTTTCTCTTACTTTTTTAAGCCTTATAATTTTTCATACTTCTTTTACTCTGTTTTTATTCATTAAATTATCAATCCTTGAGCACCAATCCTTCCTCCATTGTTACTTTCTTGTCCAACGAATAAATTTGAACCGCTTCTTAGCCTTTAAATATTAGTTAAAGTCACTAACACTCTTAGATTTTCAAAAAAAATATTAACCTAGAAAACTTCCTTATGTAATTAAGAACCTTCATTGTCAACCCCATATTTTTTAACAGTTTTCCTTTGTATGCCTTCCTGCTTTTTTTAGTTTGAGCAATTTTCCTGTTATATAAAATACAGTGTTAATAATCAATTCATTGGTTTTTCTCCGCATCATTTCTACTAAGAGTTTTACTCACCCCTACCACAATCATATCTACAACTTAGCTAGAGCCTGGAATGTCATTCAAGAAATTATCCCTCTTGTCGTGAATACTAACATACTTTTAATGCACATCCTTTTTAATTTTTTTGTAGATTTTAAAAGCTTCATCTTTTTCCTCAAAACATAAACTATTTCAAGAGTCAAAAGAAAGTGACTAGACCTAAATAAATCTAGAAATATTGTAAAAAGTCTCAAGTATTATGCAAAAAGTGATAATGGAATCAATAATGAACAATAAAATAAGAATAATTTATTGCTGTTTAATGCAAACATATACCTTGAAACGGTAATTAAATATTCTGGCATTGAAAACAATATATAATCATTTTTATACACTGAATCTAAAACTATAAAATTCTTATACATTATATGATCATAATTTTATCAACTAACTGGTGAGGTATCTTTTTTAAATTTTGCCTTATCTAAACATATATTCATTAGGTAATAAATTATACTGTGGTTTTACCCAGGCCTTATGTTTTACTGTAGTGTTAGATTATGAAAAAAATTCATTATAGTATCGTTTTTATGAAATTTTTTTGTATATATTAAGCCATTTAATATATAACTTTGGAATGTAACTTTTTTACAGTCTAAAAATCTCCGTACTGCAATGTACGCTGAAAAAAACCAAAGCCCCCAGTAAACCCTAAAAACCCCAGCAACCCAGTATTTAAAGTGAGAATACTCTAGCTAGTTTAATTAAACTCTTTTTTATTAAGTATATTGGAAAAAAATTATGAATTAAGAAAAGCACTAGTAAAGAATTTGTATCTTAAAAAAGGTGGTAAATGTTGATATTTTACCTACTGTATTTAAACTTTATTTATAAGTTAGATTATCAATAAGGAACTATTTGACTGAATCAAAATTGTAAATTCAAACAAATCTCTGAAATTTTAGGTGAATCCAATTGGAAGATGGTACAAACCATGGTTTTATGAACATGTTCGGAGTTTCTTAAAGAGAGGTGAAATGGAGGAGTGCATTCCTTTGCGAGATTACTATCATCGACACACCAAGTCACTATTCTGGGAACTTCAGGTAAGTTAAGCTTGGTTCATCATGAATTTAATCCAATTCATTACTGTACTTAGAAAAGCTATAAAACTGGTTTTAGTAACTTCTATACAATCCTTCAATTTAAAAATTCTGATACAAGATTGTATTCCTGTCTATGATTAGGAAACCACTCAAGAACTCAAAACCTTACTAACTCAATATTTTGTGGACCCAGAGGTTGTTGAGTTACGGGGTTCTCGAGTTGTCTAGAACATTGCAATTGTTCATGAATTTAAATTAAATAATACATAACAATGTTTCACATATAGATTTATTACAAGACAATCCTTACATGAGTGTTGCTATATACAGAGTAAACAGCCTTTGAAGAGATGTCAAAATATTGAATAATTAGAAATACATGTTCTGAAAAAATCAACTAAGAATTTTTGCTGTTTTAGCGAATTTCCCATAGGGAAGTAGCTATTACCGTAGGTCTCATGGCAAGAGTTAAGCCCGGAACCATGTTATTTTTTCTTCTTTAAGTGCCCAGAGACCAAAAACAATAGTCGTTAAAATTTATATATATATATATATGAATCGTTTATTGCAGAAACCCTATAACCAACATTTTTTTCAATTTTGACTTTTTAACATATCATTTATGTACATCTTGTAATACATCGTTTGGTGCAGAAACCCCACAACTATGACAGTTCCTTTGGTTTTAAACTGGCCTTCGAATCATTCGTTTGGTGTACAAACACATCAAGTCAGCTGCAGTTGTGGGGTTTCTGCAACAAACTCGGGGTAAATTTATTTTTTTTGAATTTTTTTAGAATCATGTTGGCTATTACCTTGGTAATACCTATCTTTGAATATAAAGTTTTATGTACATATATTGTGGTTTTTCAAAAAGCCCAAACCATAAAATATGTCAGAAAATTCATAAATTATTAATTTTAATAAAACAGTGTTTATTGCAGAAACACTATAAGTAAAAATTAAAAAAAAACTTTTTAAAGTGTTATGTACAACTTAATTATTACAAACAACATCCGGGGCTTTGAATACCTGGGTAGTTAACAATAAA
Source organism: Nephotettix cincticeps (assembly GCA_023375725.1). NCBI lineage: Eukaryota > Metazoa > Arthropoda > Insecta > Hemiptera > Cicadellidae > Nephotettix > Nephotettix cincticeps. The sequence goes on from CM041786.1 coordinate 39,265,364, forward strand.
CATTTTGAAAATTAAAACGTTTTATACTTTAAAAAAAAAAAACTGTTTTTATAGATTTCCTATATTTTAAAAGTTGTTGGTTATGGTGTTTCTGCAATAAGAAATTCATATATATATATGTATATATATGTGTCTGTTAGCACGATAACTCGCGTAAAAATGGTGCGATCGAGACCAAATTTGGTAGAAACGTGTATTCCTACAAATGCTTGGACGAGTTCGTAAACCAGACATATCGGTCAATGGGAACGGGTATTTTGGGGGGGTTTTGTACCCCAAAATGGAGTTTTATGCGTTTTTCACATATAGTTTTTAAATATTTCTAATTTTATATTTCACCATTGGAATCAGCTTAAAAAACTACACAATTAAGTTCCTTAAAGTTTTTCTCTATCTCCAACGGTTACCGAGATATAAAAAAATCTAAACACAGTACGTTGTATTTTGAGGCTCCAATGTTAGTCTTATGGAGGATAAGGAAAAATTAATATTTCTCTTATTAACCAATATTTTTGGATACAAATTTATATTTAGCTTTATGTGGTTGAGGTTCATCCATTCATGCTTAAAAAGCATAGTTTATGTGTTTATCATGGCAGCAAACCTGCATACTCTTTTCCCATGTTAATCATATGGAGAATAGGCAAACTCCTTTATTTATGGACAGATGTTGATGAAAGTTGGTATAAATGTTAAAAATAAATGTTTTTGAAGGTATAAATGCCTACTTTTAGCGTTCCTCACAGCAGCAAACCTGCACATTCCCATGTTAATCTTATGGAGAATAATCAAATAATTCTCATGTTCATCTACAGATTTTGACCACTTGACTTGTCGTATATTATTATTATTATATTATGGATTTGGAAATTCGCTGAGTACGCAGGTCTGCTGCGACGGGGGTATTTCTTCTAATGATACAACAATCTATTTTTTTCAACGTTCTTCCGCAGACAATAAACAATATAACAACCAACAATAAGTAAACAATAACAAACTACCCCACCCCTAACTATGCCCGGGTATTTGACCTTGTAAAAGTCTTAAAGGTGCACAATAGATTGGTGTCCATCTTGACCTTAAAAAATCGAACATACCAGTAGGGTCTGCTGTAATAAAAAGGTGTTCTGTCAGCTGTCAGACTGTTGAGTTACCGGGTGTAGAGGTTTTACTGTATTAATGGAGGATTGATGTAAAGAAATTTATTTTTCAGGAAATTGTACCATTTGGAAATAACATACTGTTTAGATGGATCCTTGGATGGACTATGCCTCCAAAAATATCTTTTTTGAAAAGGACCCAAACTAAAGTTTTGAAGGACTTATACGACAAACACCACATAGTTCAAGATCTAATAATACCAATTCAATATCTTAAAAAAGCTCTTCTTTTTTTCAATGAAGAAACCAACGTAAGTACAATTATTTAGTTTTAATTTTATACTAGGTAAAATAAGAAAATTGCTTCACTGCTAAACTTTGTTACACAAATAAAATTATTTTAATATAGTAAAAGTAAGAAAATCCAGCTAATTAAAGGTCACGAATTGTGGATAGTTGTGAGAGATGATCGGTGGATGTAGTGTTCTCTTGTGTGGATTAACGTTCATACTAATGAATACTGCATTAAAGGCTATCCTCATAATTAGACCAATTCGTAATTCAGAGGTCGTGGTTCAGATTCCACGTTAACTGTAGGTCTGCAGTTCCATTAATTGCCATCAGCTGTTGGGCTATTAATTAACAGTGCTATCTAAGGAACACGTTAGCCTTAGTCAGTAACAAGACTACAAGATCGCACCACAATCATCCTACACTCAATTGTCATTCATACTTTGCTTAAAATACCTTAATTGTAGTATGGTAGCCATTTCAATGATCTAATCTAATCTAAACTAATATTGATTTTTTTACAGCTGATTATTTCTTCCTGTTAAATCACTTTTATGCATCACATGTTCAGTAAATGTACAAAAAAAGGCGTCTAATAAAATTTTAACTGGGCTTTTGAGTGCTTATTATATAATTTTAATCTTACAGATTGTAAATAAAAAATTAAAAACATAAAATTCCTTTAGTTCGATGGGGCGTGAATAAGTTTAAAATATGCATAAACTTTATCCAAAGGGTAGGCCTATGGAATAATAACAATAAGTTTCATCATAGTGGATGCTCTCATTTTTACGGACATAAACACCCCCTTAATGTTCCGGAAAGACAAAAATTGAGAAAAAACACTATGAGATAACATATTGAGATAAGCGAATATCTCATAGGGAAGAACCTATTACTGTAGGTCTCAAGGTAAGACCTAAGGACCGGCTTAGGTATAAAATATATGTGTGCAACCATGAACATAGTAAAATTATATATATATATAATAATTATATATATAATAATTATATATATAATAATTATATATATATACTCTAAGTTTCATGCGTTAGAGAAGCCGAAAACCAGTCTTTTAGCGAATTTCCCATAGGGAAGAAGCTATTTTCAATTTGTGTCTCTCTGTCTGTGACGCTCCAGGAGAAATTTTACGTGTTCTCTGAAAAAACGGGAGAACTGATAATACTGACACTTATTTCATGCATTCTCTACATGCATTTCTAGAGAAGGTTTTTCAATGCTTGAATTGTCCGCCACACCTTGAAAAGTAAATAACGAACATTTAAAAACCCACTTTTTTCGTGATATTAGTCACATTTTGCTTCAGTTTTTAATGAATAACGTACTGTTAATAATCATTGTAGTTTAAAGATTTAATAGAAAGAAAACCAAACAGCTGTCAAATCAATATAGTTAGTTAATATTGGTCATTGATTTTAAACCCATTACGAAATCATACTATATTAAAAAGTTATTTTAACGTATAATTAATTATAATAATGGTATAAATGTACTATTTTATTGTAAAGTAATGCTAAATAATAAATCTGGGTATTGATTTGTTTAGGATTTCAGGTTTACATTTTGGTATGATAATCTTTCTTCTTAAAACTAAATCCTATAACCCGTACAACGGGCGGGCTTACTGCTAGTATATTATATACCCATATAGGGTATATATATAGGGTTCTGATTGACCTATTATATATATATATACATACATATATATACTATATATAGTACTAGTAGTATAGTAATACTGTATATAGTATTATATACATATATATATATATATATATATATATATATATATATATATATATATATATATGAAGGGTACCTAGTTGGGGAGAGTTTCGTACTTTTGTAGTTTTAACTATTTTTTTCTTTTACCATTAGAATGAGTTCAAAAAAACTACCACATAATTTATGTAGAACAAACCTTTAAAATACTGAACATTTGTTCTATCTCTAACATTTACCGAGATATAAAAAAGTCCAAACACACAGAATGTTGTATTGGTCCAATTCATATTAATTATATTATTGAAATCAATCCATTTATGCTTAACCCTTTGTGAACTAACTATTTTAGTATAGGGGGAAAATTTTTTTTGTTTTACATAGATCATGTTCAGAAACGGTATAGTTGCACAATAAATCCCCACTTTTCATTCAAATATTTTTTTATTTACTTTTTATTATCTTTTTCACTGCACCCCCACCTGGGGGATTCAGTGCCCTCTGATGCGTTTGCAGAACTATGTCAAAATGGGAGCAGACCAAGAGACAAACAACAAAGAATGAAAATGGTGGATATCTCTTTGCACTTGATATATCTTTATAAATATATAATACACATAAATCAATTGATAATTCTTTATTCTCAAAACAAAACTAACTACCAAGAAAAATGTAAAAAATAATATTAAATATCAATAATAATCAGCTGATTATTTAAGCATATGACAATCCTCCCCCCAATTGATCTGCTCTTAGTTGGTCGCAATGCCTCTTAAATAACCGTCCATCTTCTGATTTAATAAGGTACATCACGTTTCCAAGCGATCTTTCGATTGCCCTACTGACCACTTTTCTTCTGAGGTGTTTGAGTAATTACTTATCAATACAATTTGCCCTTTTGATAAACTTCGTTTAGTGATCACTTGATGTTTGTTATGAGGGGTGGGTGTCATCTCAACCATCAAATCTATTTCGGTTCTTATGTTTCTCCCAAACATCAGCAAGTATGGAGTTTGTCCTGTAGCCGAATGGTGTGTCTTTCTTAGCTGTTTCAGTATTGCGTTTATCTTATCCTCTATGTGTCCTCCCCCACAAGCTTTTAGGAGGTTCTTCACAGTTTGAACCACCCTTTCGGCTTGGCCATTAGGTTTAGGACAAAAGGGAGCATTGGTTTTATGTATTATTTGATACTTATTGAGATAGTCTTCAAATATAGTTGATGTTAACTGGGTCCCATTGTCAGAAACAAGTACATGAGGGAAACCAAATGTTGTAAATAGTTTGTCTAGTTGTCGTATACACGAGTCCGTTGTTGTCGATTTAGTTGGAATCACCTCGGCCCATTTACTGAAAGCATCAACAACAATGAAGTAACTCCAACCTTTTATTGGTCCTGCAAAGTATATGAATACGTTCCCATGGTCTGCTTGGAGGTTCCCACGGGTGGATTGTTTCCTTAGGTGGACTCTTAAGTTTTTTTGGCATGAAGTGCAATGTTTCACTAAATTTCAATCTCTTGATCAGTATTTTTCCAATAACTAACTAATTTATCTTAAATATTATATATTTTTCCAGTATTTTTGTATTTTTCCAGTAACTTCTAGCCAGAATTTTCATTTTGGTCATGCCCATATGACCAGCATGCAACTCATTTAGAACTTGTTTTCTTAATGTAAAAGGTAGATTCTATTTATAGAACACACAACCTTTGAACACACAACCATTCATTAACAAAATCCATTGTCATTTAATCAAAGTTCTTTTAAGCTCTTGCCTGTGTTTAAATATTATAATATCACTTTGAAATTTTCATCTTTCTTTGTTTCCTATTCAATTTGTTTTCTCGTCACTGGCATTGCTTCCACTTGCTTCATCAGGAACTGTTCATGATCATCAAATACATTTTCTGGGACCTCAGTAACCGGAAAACGAGATAAAAAGTCTGCATTAGCGTGTTCTGTTGTATTGCGATATTCAATTGTGTAATCAAATCCTGATAGAAAATGAGTATAGTTAAACATTCTCGAGGCTGTCATTGAAGGTAAAGTTTTTACAGGATCAAAAATTGAAACAAGGGGTTCGTGATCTGTTATTAATACAAATTTTCTTCCATAACAATAAGCAAAAAATTTCTTCAACCCCCAGTAAATACCTGCAGCTTCTTTATCGATTTGGCTGTACTTTCTTTCTGCTTTTGTGAGAGTTCTTGAAGCGAACGCTATTGGTTTCTCTGATCCATCTTTGTATCTGTGTGATAAACAAGCATCCAAACCAGTCTGACTCGCATCTGTAGCAAGTACCAATGTTTAATTCGGATCATAATGAGTTAATGTTTGATCACTGGTGATTTAATTCTTAACCTTCACAAAGGTATCTTCACACTCCTTATTCCATGTGAACTTCTTTCCATTTCTTAATAGATTATTTAATGGTTCCAGCATTAAATAATCTAATAATAAGTTGACATGTTAGGCACAAAACGAATGTAGTAATTTGCGAATCCTAGAAAACTTCATAATTGCGTAACATCTTCGGGGTTTTTTACTTTCCTTATTGCATCAATGGTGTCAGGTGATTTATGAAGGCCATTCTCGTCTATAATATGACCTAAATACTTCACACTTTTATGGAAGAATTTGCATTTGTCACAATTTAATTGTAAGTTGTACTGTCTAATTCTTTGAAAAACCTACTTTAGTCTACTCATTGTTTCTTGGGATGTGCACCCTTGAATAGTTGAGTTTTTGTTTTTGAATCTGTAATTAAGGTCCTGTTTAAGGTCCAAGAAGTTTTTAAACCGTATTAGGAAATTTCTAAAAGTTTCATTTTCTATGTAGGGTGTAAAACTTACATTAGGTATATTTAAGATTTTCTCCTTTGTGTCATTTCCTTGACCAGAAACATGCTTTTCAATATCTGTGGGTCGAAGAGGTGGTAAGTAAGGCTGTAACAAAGCCTTTATTTCAAGGTAAGATTCCTCGACATCAGTCCTGTAATTCTCTTCTCTTTCAATGGCATCTTCATTATCAAATGATTTTAAAACATCTTCATGTAACAATGTAAATCGTTTCCAAGCTTCTTCAAGTAAACTTTGTCTTTCAGGAGCATCGTAAATAGACGTGCCATTTCTTTTCAATATTTGTAATGTTCTTGTGATTTGTTATTTTTGTGACCGCTCTTTGTTGTTTTAACATTTTACAATGGTTTTCACTTTTATCACTTGTCGCCATTTTGATATATCTTTATAAATATATAATACACATCAATTGATAAATCAATTGATAATTCTTTATTCTCAAAACAAAACTAACTAACAAGAAAAATGAAAACAATAATACTCGTATTAAATAACAATAATAATCAGCTGATTATTTAAGCATATGACAGCGCTCTTGGTGAAAATAACATGCGTGGATATATCCGCTATACCCTCGCGAAGGGTTAAAAATCGTAGTTTATGTGTTTATCATAGCAGCTAACCTGTATGCTCTTTTCCCATATTAAAAATATTGAGAATACAAAAAACTCCTTTATTTATGAACAGATTTTATGATACTTATTGTAATTAATTGGTCAAAATAAAATTTGTTTATGTTATAAATGCCTACATTTCTTTTATTCTTTTCTTTTTAATAAGACAGAACTAAGTTCTTTTAAGCTATTGGAGAGCTCATTGTACAGCTGGGGCCAGTATTAAAAACTCCTTTGTCCAAACTTATGCTTTACTCTAGGAATGTGAAGCCTCCCCCCACAGTGAGTTCTATGCTCGGAAACATTGTCGCGGGAGGAGAGTCTGATAAGGTAGTTGGGCTCGGAGATATCAGAACTCTGTGAGTCATGCAGCAAGTCAAAATCCTGCAAACAGTTTCAATAGGCAACAGCTTGACCGCTTCGCGGTAGTTGGTTAAATAGTCGGATATTTTCAAGCAGAAATTAAAACGCACAACTGAGTTTTGACACTTTTTAATCCAACCCAAATCCTCCCCAGAAAGGCTTTTGCCATAAGCAGGAAAGCATTAACCCTCAGTTACTACGGACGATTCTTGTAACACAAGTACTACGGAGGGGTCTGTCAGACCGCCTTTTCTAAAACATGTGTAATTACATAAAAAAATTATTAAACTTTTATCTAACCAATTAATAAGATTTTGTAAACCTTTTGCAACAGTCTGACATTAATAAATTCCTTTTATTTGAAAATATATATCTTTCAGTCGTTATTCTCTTTTACTTGGCAAAATATTGCAATTTTTCCTAAATATTTTATAAAAAAATATATATCATTATTCCATTAAAGTAAACTTTTTTCTCACTGTTCAGACCTACAGTAAATAGGGTAAAATACTATTTTTATCATACAAATTCATATGTTCTTGAAATGAAAAAAAAAATATTTAGCATATATATCATAGTATCATTTATTCACACAGTACAATCATAATGACAATCATAGTGATGATAAGGGCCGAAAAAAACAGGCATAGCCCTCAATATTTTGTTCGACATTTTGAATAATATTATAGTCCAAACAAAGTTCATCTGTGGGATTTTTTCTTTATTTTTAAATTAAAATAATTAAGATTTTTTAATGTAATGAAATACAAAAAAATTTACTTGAATAATCAGATCAAAACTTGAAAATATTGATAAACTTAGGAAAAAGTATGAAACTTGAAAAAATAAAAATGAAAGCATAATATAATGTGTTCATGACTCACTGCTACATGTCAGGGATTTTCATCTTGCAGTTCACACACACTTTCTTTGAGCACTCTAGGCAGATTGGTCTTGCACAGCACTTGCAAAGGTATCTTGTCTTCCTCTTGAGTCTAGGAGGGCAGAGGCTGCAAGTTGTCTTCTCTTCGAGGGTGTCGGGAATGTTTGTTTTGTCTTGAATTGGCAGGATTTCAACTTGAAGAATTCGTTTCAGTGAAAGTTGTAGATCCTGACTCAGGTGGCCTTTGTGGAGTCTTCTCTGCATCAATGGCGTCACTAGTTTCATAGCAAGGGATTTCATGAAGTCCAACCTTGTAATGGCTTTTGTATCTTGAAATGCCTTATACAACATATATGAATTGACTCCAGATGCAATGTTCACCATTGTGAAAAATATCACCATTGGCCATCTCTGTGTTCGTTGTTGTGCTGAATAATTGGCACACGATTGTATCCACTCCACCTTTGGTTCTGTTATAATCAGCAATGATCTCTGGATTCCCACTAGCTTGGTCAATTGCAGGGCTATGGTGCATTGATGAAACCAAAATTACTGCTTTTGATTTCTTGGGTACATACAAAAGCAACATCATGTCATTGGTGTAACCATACATACAGCTATTTTCTTCCTTTCCATTTGATGGAAGAAAGCTCTCTGGGATCTATTTTTTATTTTTCTTCAGGGTTCCTATAAAAGTTATTCCCCTCTTAAGAAGTTCGTTGACCAGCTCAATTGAACTGTACCAGTTGTCTGTAGTCAGGTTCCTATTACTTCTTTCAAGAGGTTTAATCAGCTGGAGTACTACTTGAGTTGGTATGAGGAAACTTTTCTGTTCTTGCTCAGTCAGACCTCTACCATCACTATCTTTTCCGGGATAGATGTAACTGTTGAAGAAGTAGTGTGTCTTTGCATCAGCCAGACATTGAATTTTCATGCCATATTTGGCCGGCTTTTTGGGCATGTACACTTTAAAAGGTGATCTTCCTCGGAAAGGCACCAGCATTTCATCAATACATAGTAATTCACCAACAGTATAACAAGACTGACAGTTGTCCACAAACTTATAAAGTATCTTTGAAATTGCCACCTATCTTGTCTCCTTCTTCCTCTCTTCCCTGTCTTCTGGGTTGTCAAACCTTAGAGCTTGTAGGATGAACAGAAATCTTTCTTTACTCATGACAACACGGAAAATTTCTCAGCCTGTTCCATCAGTTGCAAACAGACTAGCAACAGATTCATTGCCAGCTTTGAAGGCAGCACTATAAACCAAAAGACCAATAAAGCCTTTAAGCTCAATTTCATCAATATGATGGACATAAGAAGGACAGTGCTCTTTTTTGTAATTTGCTCTCAAAAAATCAATTTTTACAATTGTCCAAAGCACAATCTCATCAAGAATATCTTTAGAGAACAAAAGTTGCCATATTTCTAGAATATCAGGATTTCTTCCAAGATTTAAAGCTCGTGCCTTCAATCCTGGTGATTGAGTAATTATATTAACAGCTCTAGTTCGTACTGCTTGGTTTCCCGCATTATTTTTCCATCTGAAGGCTGGTATCCTTTTTTTAATAATTTCTTTTGTTCTTCTGCCATAATATACTGAACCATTGTCTACCGTATCTGATTGGGGCCTATTTGATGCTAGGGTTGCAGGTGGGTTGTTGATTGGTGTTGAATTCATTCCTCCTTGTTGATTTGTTTGAGATGCTGGTATTTCAGGGATATCAGTAAGATTTTTTTAAAATTATATATCAAAAACACAATTTTTGAATACAAAACCCCCACAAACTACCCGTTCCCATTGACCGATATGTCTGGTTTACAAACTCCTTCGACAAATGTAGAAATACACGTCTCTACCAAATTTGGTCTCCATCTGACCATTTTTACGAGACTTATCGTATTCACAGACACACATACATAAATATATTTATATATATATATATATATATATATTTATGTATGTGTGTATTAGATTATTGTTTATATCTACATTTTTATTCTTATTTCTGTGTTATGTTAAGTTAATTTTAATTTTTATACTTTTTTATTGTCACCTGAAAACGCGGAAAGCGAAATATAGTGATGAATACATAATTATTTCTAATTTTTTGAAATATATATATATATATATATATATATATATACTAGCTGACCCGGCGAACTTTGTAATGCCTAACAGTAAATACATGTTAACTTCAAGATTGGCCATGTCCTGAAGTCAATTAGCATTGCGGCTTCGTTGTGAAAGCTTTAAATATACAACAGCTGATTATTATAATAAACTCAATATGAATATACATTGTAATTATTTTTTATTTGGCAAACATATAAACACTTGACTTTTAATCATACAGAAAATAAAGAAATATAAATACAGTACATAATTCCCCAAAACCGTAAACTATTAACGTGGCGAATAATGCTGTTGATTTTGTACAGCACATATTTACTTCATAGTTTTACATAAATAAATGATTCAGATGGCATTGGATAGTAAAGCATATTTTAAAGAACGGACAGTAAACAAACAGCTGGTTTAAGAAATCAAATGTTTTGATTGTAGATAATTTGTAAACAAACTTAATGCCCATAAGGTTAATTTATGGAAACTGAATATGCCTAAAGCACGACCGGAGCAGAGACGAATCAGAAAAATCAAAGATCATTAAAATTTGTTCAGCCGTTCTCGAGTTATAATGAGCGTAACTAGCACGACTTTGTTTTATATATTTAGATATACAGTATATATATATATATATATATATACATATAAATTTTAATGACTATTGTTTTTAGTCTCTGGGCACCTAAAGACAAAAAAATAACATGGTCTCGGGCTTAAGTCTTGCCATGAGAATAGCTTCTTCCCTATGGGAAATTCACTAAAAGCAATCTAACTTAAAAAATGTGTACAGGTATTCCCAGTGTGGTTGTGTCCAACACTCATTCCCTGTGAGCCAGGGATGGTGCATTCCTTCTCCGACAGAACACAACTGTATATTGACATTGGAGTGTACGGCACACCCAACACACCTCATTACAACAGTGTCACAACTACTAAGAAAATTGAGGCCTTTACTATTCAACATAGAGGGTTGGTAACTTCATATTTACTTTCTACCATATGAATGAGAGTTGGGCCTATAAGGAGATATTATATTGTTTTTGTAAACATTTTGTAATTGAGTTATATATATATGTTATATATATCTATTTTGGAGTAACGTACTCTGAACTCAAAAAGTGGGCACTTCAAATTGGTCTTCAAAGTGATGTTTGTATGTGTGCAATATGACTACAAGGTTTAGTAGATACAACATCCGCTTATAGAATCTCAAGGTTACTCGTTCAATTTGTGAGAAAAATCACAAGACAATTTTTGGTAATGATAATATGCACCTTCAGGGAGGAAAAAAGCACACTGCCCAGTGTGTGGGACTTTTACCCACTAAAACTCCCCTTCTCAGGCTGATTCCCACCTTGGAAAGACCTAGATAAGATATTACATCAAGGTGGAGCCTCGTAAGTGAAGCCAAAAAAAGGTACAGCTTCTTCCTATTTACTTTCTCTGGAGGAAGATCAAAGATGTTCATGATCTTCTTTTATTTTTTTTCCTCTTAAGAACGTTGTTGGCAAAAATCGAGATACGCTGCCAGTTCTCAAGATGTTGTCATGAGAGGGTCATGCTTTTAGGCGAAATGGGCCCTATCTCCACCTCAAGACCTTTTCTGGGCTGTCCACCAGGAATCCAATTTCATTTGATCCAAAACCTTAAAATAGAGATATAAACTTGGTTTCATAGGATCCAATTTCATTTTATCCAAAAGTAGTCAGTAATAGCCAGTGATGTTTTGGAACAAAGTGTACTTTTGAATCAAATGAAATTGGACACAATGAAATTAAAAATACAAAACCCTACCAGACATATCGGTCAATGGGAACGGGTAGTTTGGGGGGGTTTTGTACCCCAAAATGGGGTTTTTTGTGTTTTTCACATGTAATTTTTAAAAATTTCTAATTTTATATTTCACCATTGGAATCAGCTTAAAAAACTACACAATTAAGTTCCTTAAAGTTTTTCTCTATCTCCAATGGTTACCGAGCTATTAAAAAATCTAAACACAGTACGTTGTATTGTGAGGCTCCAATGTTAATCTTATGGAAGATAGGGAAAATTAATATTTCCCATATTAATCAATATTTTTGGATAAAACTTGATATTTAGCTTCATGTGGTTGAGGTCTATGCATTTATGCTTAAAAATCATAGTTTATGTGTTTATCATGGCAGCAAACCTGCATATTCTTTTCCCATGTTAATCTTACGGAGAATAGGCAAACTCTTTAATTTATGGACAGATGTTGATGAAAGTTGGTATAAATGTTAAAAATAAAAATTATTTATGGTAGAAACATTTACTTTCAGTGTTCCTCACAGCAGCAAACCTGCACACTCTTTCCCATGTTAATCTATGGAGAGTAGGCAAATAATACTCATATTTATTGACAGATAATGATCAAACTAGTCATATATTATTATTATTATGTTATTGATTTGGAAATTCGCTGAGTACGCAGGTCTGCTGCGACGGGGGTATTGTAATATATTACAGTACCATATTACTTATTAATTAACGCCATTTACTTCTGAATTCACCAGTAAATTCAGCAGTGAATTGTGAGGAACAATTATGAACGCCTTCAACTTGAAGAAGCAAACTCAGTACTGTTTTAACTCCTTCAATTCCTCCGACCCAAAACCAGCACTTTTGGATCGAATAACATTGGATCCTATGAAACAGTGTTTATTTATTTCTCTCTTTTATGGTTTTGTTTTTCGAATTTTATTGTGTCCAATTTCATTTGATTCAAACATTTGCTTCCAAACATCACTTGCTATTACTTACTAACCTGACTATACTTTTGGATCGAATGAAATTGGATCCTATGAAAAGGACCCATCCACCATTTATACACATAAAGGTAATGTACTGATGGTCGCTGCCCCTATATTCCTCTACAACCCTCAAACCCGAGATCGAGAACAAGATATTCTCAGACGCAATTTTAACGTCAGGAATGGCTTCCCTGTAACCTGTTCTTCTGAATGTGGAGGTGTTGCCCTCATTCACTACGACAAGTCCATTTCTGATCACAAGCTCCAGTCTCTTTCTTTGTCTGGAGTCAGTCTCCGGTATGCCCCATTCAACTGCTCTGGCATTGAAGTCCCCGGTGACGATAAAATGGCCACCGGTTTTTACCATGAAGTCTTCAAGGACATCTAGATTGGCTTGGACCTCAGCGATCCAATTGTTCGGTGTGAGGTAGCAGCTCACAACTGTCATGTCACTTTTCACCCACCCACGGCGCGCCTTCGCATGCGCCGTGACCCAGGATCTGGAATCTCTGGGGATCCGGAATCCAGATAGCAGCTTTTCTAGGGGATTTGCTAAACCATCCTGGCCTATTTTGGCCGTGGTGCTTCTAAGAGATTAAGAGCAGATCCAACCCCCATTCTCCGACGTGGGTCGGTGTTGTAATGAATATCAATGTTATAATTATTAGAGGTGTGCGGATAGTGAATTTCTGTTCAGATCGGATTCGGACTGGGATGGTGGCGACATCCTGTAATCCAGCTACTTGTAGGTCACGAATTGTGGATAGTTGTGAGCAATGGTCTGTGGGTGTAGTGTTCTCTTGTGTGAATTAACGTCCGCACTATTGAATACTGCGTTAATCCGCAAATACCATCCTCATAATTAGACCAGTTCGTAATTAAGAGATCGTGGTTCAGATTCCACGTTAAACTGTAGGTCCCTTAGTTGCCATCGGCTGTTGGGCTATTAATTAACAGTCCTGTCTAAGGAACATATCAGCCTTAGTCAGTAACAAGACTACAAGATCGCGCCACAGTCATCCCACAATCATTTCTCATTCATACTTGGCTTAAAATACCTAGCTGGGTAGGTCGCCATTTCAAATGGTAATCTAATCTAATTTAATCAGATAGCTCAAGTTCGGATCGGATCGGATATTTTTCGGATTCGGATACTCGCAATAACACAGTGGAATCACACTGAATAAATGGAATCACTAAGAATAAATGAGAAAAATCGATAAAATGTCATCAGTTATTAGATTGGACATAAAATACCCCCGTCGCAGCAGACCTGCGTACTCAGCGAATTTCCAAATCAATAATATAAAAATAATATGTGACAAGTTAAAAAAAATCTGTCCATAAACATGAGAACTATTTGCCTATTCTCCATAAGATTAACATGGCAAAGAGTGTGCAGGTTTGCTGCTGTGAGGAACACTGAAATTAGGCATTTCTACCATCAAAAATTTTTATCTTAACATTTATACAAACTTTCATCAACATCTGTCCATAAATAAAGGAGTTTGCCTCTTCCCTATATGATTAAATGGGAAAAGAGTATGCAGGTTTGCTGCCATGATAAACACATAAACTATGATTTTTAAGCATAAATGGATAGATCTCAACCAAATAAAGCTAAAAATCAAGTTTTATCCAAAAATATTGATTAATATGGGAAATATTAATTTTTCCTTATCCTCCATAAGATTAACATTGGAGCCCCACAATACAACGTACTGTGTTTAGATTTTTTAATATCTCGGTAACCGTTGAAGATAGAGAAAAACTTTAAGGAACTTAATTGTGTAGTTTTTTAAGCTGATTCCAATGGTGAAATATAAAATTAGAAATTTTTAAAAATTACATGTGAAAAAAGCAAAAAACCTCATTTTGGGGTACAAAATCCCCCCAAACTACCCGTTCCCATTGACCGGTATGTCTGGTTTACGAACTCGTCCGAGCATTTGTAGGAATACACGTCTCTACCAAATTTGGTCTCGATCGGACCATTTTTACGAGAGTTATCGTGTTCACAGACACATATATATATACATATATACATATATACATATATATATATATATAAAATTTTAACGACTATTGTTTTTGGACTCTGGGCACCTAAAGAAGAAAAAATAACATGGTCCCGGGCTTAAGTCTCACCATGAGACCTACGGTAATAGCTTCTTCCCTATGGGAAATTCGCTAAAATCATAAATTCGTCATAGGCTGAACAACAAAACTAAAATTTATAATTATTAATAAATAATAAGTCTCAATTTCATTTCATTATTCAACTATTTTATTTATAACAGTGACTAAAACGAATCGCCATAAACAAAGAACCAAGATTTGACAGACGACGTCGGCTCGTTGGCATCGGCTATCTGCGAATCGGAAAGTATCGGCAGGGATATTCGATATTTTTGTACCGATGACAAAGTCACCGATATGATTCTGTCACTGATATATCTGTGAGAAGGTACTGGGAAAAGCAGTGAGCGCTGGCGCGGACTATTGGACCAAGGACTCATCGCAGGCACAAAGTTGGAGTATCGGGCAGAACAATATTTAAAGCCGTGAAATTATGAACAATTATGAACGAAGTATTAAGTGTCGTGTTTGGACTTTTCGGGTACTTGTTTTGAATTCGGATCGGGGCCGGATATCCGATCTGACTTTTTGGATATCCGCACACCTCTAATTATTATTTATTTCCATTGACAAAATACAGTTTGCACAGGAATGTACAATTTTTGAAAACAACAAGTACCAACTTACTTACCCAGTTAAGGTAGGACATGTCTTTTTTCCCCTTTCCTGGCAGGGTATGGTCCATAAGGTATACAGAGCCTCAACTTACATTAGAGGAACAATATAGTGCAGGTATATACTATCAAATTATACAGGATGGTTTTAAAGTCCCTTCCCCTTAATTTTTTTCTACAATTTATATTTAAAGTGATTTTAAATCGTGGGATTCATTAAATAGGTACATACCCTAACTTTTGTTTTACTTAAAATTGGGAATTTCCTGAGGTCCAAGATGTAGGAGTCAACTTTAACCCTATAAGTGGCAAGCTTTTTACTCTTAACTGTAACATAAAAATAATTACTTATATCTTCTTGAAATATCAGTTTCAACAAAAAAAATTAAAACATGCCCCCCCCCTTATAACCACTAACCACACAAGCAAAACAGGTGTCCACTGCAATCCCAATTAAGCCTACAAATGCCGTCAACTTCCACCCAAGCCGGTCACCGTTTATTTAAGGTGGGCCCCCCTCTCCGCTTTACCACACATTTGCAAGCCAAATTGTGATTGCTCATGGTCGGGATTCGAACCCTGGCACTTTCGCATGGCTAGAACGTTCCGCTTGTCAGCGTAGCGCGTTAGCCGGCTCGGCCACTCAGTGCCTAGGAGTAGAAAGCGCTTACTTGGTTATAGACCTGTCCGGTGGCAGGCTCGTGTACTACGAGAGCAGTTTCGGTTGTTTGCCCCCAGAGGGCAACACGGTCACGTAGGCGATAGTGTCTAACAAGTACACTAAACTGACGACAGATGCCTCCACCTGCCAATTCTTATTGAATATGTAAATGCGTCGTAAATTACGACTTTGCCATTTCTAGGGTTAAAATTCTTTATGAGAAGCTTGTAATTTAACATATCAATTACCAAAATAGAAACTAAAATATATATTGATATATTTTAGCTTCTTTTGGATGGTGCTTCGAAGACATAGAAGGGTCTCACAGTAGGATTGTGTGTTTATTGTTGCACCTCATTACATGAAATTGACGTGAATTAATATCATTCAGTCCCAAAAACCGTTTCCATGACTTTGCAATAATGGTTCTTCCCTTTTTTTATGGTGAATTTGCGTTATGCCACTCTATTGACTGATGCTTGTTTTCTAGAGCCTTATACAAAATTCTTATACTTTTTTAATCTTCACCATAGACAGCTTTAATATGCCAAGAAAATATCAATAGGCTAAGCTTTTTGGCCATTTAAAATGTGCATCACACTCTGTACTTACTATTATTTCTAGGGTAACCTAACACTAATAAAACTCACATCAAACTGAAGGAAAAGGAAGGACCAAGCAGCAGTGCACGCAATTGTAATGATGGGGGGGGCATCTACAACTTGTGTGATATGCAATCGTTCTTTAATTTCTGGACAACACTCATAGATATTGTCGCTTTCATTAAAAAACAAAAATTTTTTCCAGGTATCAAATGATGTATGCAGGGACTTACTGTACTGAAGAAGAATTTTCTAAAATGTTCGATCTTGATCTTTACAACAAAGTAAGAAAGAGACTGAAATGTGATAAAGCTTTTCCACATGTGTATGGGAAGATAAACCGTAAAGTACGGGATTGATTGTCAATTTTCATAAAAGTACAAATACAATTTAATTTAAAGATTAACTACTTATTTTTTCAATTCAGTCCAGAGCTTTACTTAAAGTGTTTAGATTATATGGTGTGGATATAAAAGAATTGGACTTGTCACCTGAAGACAAACCACACTTGTCTCAACATAAAACGTCACTTCAAAATTATATTACAGGGTACGGCATATAGGCCTAAACCTGACCAACACTTGTCTTGAGTCTGGCAGTAAAACTGACCAACACTTAACCTAGCATCACAATTAATTAATTGTAATCAACCAATCACCCGTCTGAGGTTTATTTTAAGTCTCCCATTGTACAGGGTAAACTTTCAGATTTGAGATAGTAAAAAAAATCACAAACACTGTGTTCGGGTGAGCGGTCGGGCCAAGCAATGTTGCCGTAGCAAGATGATGTGGCCCCGAACCTTCCTCTTCAAGTAATGTATCACATCATATGACTTGTTGTTCCAGCATAAAAATATTTTTGAAGCCATGATGTTTTATTTCAGTTTCAGTCACAAAAAATGTCCAACATTTTGAGATATCTTACTTGGTTAACCATAACTGTTCGCCATCCTTCTTTAACAAATCAATGTATTTACTTCCCCTTGGGAAATAGCTTAGATGTTTGATATGTCTAAAGGGAATGTTTTGAGTTCCTCTAAACTGCTGCCCTTATATGACGTCACTTTTGTTTAAAATTTTAGTCTGACAGATTGCCAATACCACCCAGAGCTAAGGGCCTGTACATATGAGTGTTACAATGTGTGTTGTTGAAGAATGGTTATGTACGCATGCAACTCTGTGAATTCCTTGAATTCCTAATTACAATCAAAGTTCAAATTCTCAGAAATTTAGATATTACAGGGGCATCTCAATCTTAAAAATCTCGTTTTAGTTCTTAAAAAAAGTATTACATCTAAACAGTAATGGTGGTAATGGTACTGCTTGAAATTCACCTTTAAAAAGTGGAATAAAGGATTAATAATAAGTCTTTAAGATTGTACAACCTATATATATATATATCTTTTATATATATATATGTGTGTGTATGTATATAATAATTTCGTATAAATAATAAATATTTAAGCTTAACACAATTATATTTTATCGATAATGAAGCTAAAATCGATGAATCGAAAAAACGATAAGTGATGAACGTACAATACATTTACATTACTAAAAAATTTACAATAATAAAAATCAAAGTTTATTAACAGTAACAATATCGACGTCACTTGAGTCCATTTGCTCGCACTCACACTGTTTATTATTGTATTTTACAACGAGTCTTTTTCATGATGGAGGTGTCATATGTATACCTATTTATAAATATAAACATTCAATATTCCAATATACAAAGAGGTGTATGGAGGTGGGGGTGGGGCTATGATTCAGGCCGATGCTTGCCGCCGCACAGACCACATGAAACGCAGCAGTAGTGACAAGCACGCAGAGGCGGGTAGCATAAGAGACACGGCACGAGAAGAGACAGTACAGCTAGTGCCAGCCACCTGCACAGGCATAAAACACACTCAATAACAACTTTACTACGCCCGAGTGCCAATAGTAGTAACGGAAATATAGTGGTGGGTAGCCAAGTTGGCACAACATGAGAAAGGGCAACAGTGCTATCACCAGCCACCTGCACAGACAGGTACAAAATGATGGGTAGCAGAAGGGACACAGCGCGAGTGGCAACGGTATTGAGAGTACCAGCCACCAGCACAGACTATGACAGGAACAAAGAGGTAGGTAACAGAAGGGAAATAACGCTAGAGGGAACAGTAGTGATAGTACTAGCCACCTGCACGGACTATAAGAGGAACAAAGAGGTGGGTAACAGAAGGGACATAGCGCTAGAGGGAACAGTAATGATAAGCCACCTGCAAGGTACAAAGAGGTGGGTAGCAGAAGGATCATAGTGCTAGAGGGAACAGTAGTGATAGTACCAGCCACCTGCACGGACTATAAGAGGAACAAAGAGGTGGGTAACAGAAGGGACATAGTGCTAGAGGGAACAGTAATGATAGTATCAGCCACCTGCAAGGTACAAAGAGGTGGGTAGCAGAAGGATCATAGTGCTAGAGGGAACAGTAGTGATAGTACCAGCCACCTGCACGGACTATAAGAGGAACAAAGAGGTGGGTAACAGAAGGGACATAGTGCTAGAGGGAACAGTAATGATAAGCCACCTGCAAGGTACAAAGAGGTGGGTAGCAGAAGGATCATAGTGCTAGAGGGAACAGTAGTGATAGTACCAGCCACCTGCACGGACTATAAGAGGAACAAAGAGGTGGGTAACAGAAGGGACATAGCGCTAGAGGGAACAGTAATGATAGTATCAGCCACCTGCAAGGTACAAAGAGGTGGGTAGCAGAAGGATCATAGTGCTAGAGGGAAGAGTGGTGATAGTACCAGCCACCTGTACGGACCATGACAAGAACAACGAGGTGGATGGCATAAGGTGCAGAGCTCAAGAGGGGACAGTAAAGATAGTACCAGCCACCAGCACAGATTGTGACAGATATAAAAAGGTGGGTAGGTAAAGAGGCACTGCGTGAGAGGGAACAATAAAGATAGTACCAGCCATCTGCACAGACTATAACAGGAACAAAGAGGTGGGAAGCATAAGAGGTAAAGTACTTGAGGAGACAATAAAGATTGTACCAGCCACCAGCACAGACTATAACAGGAACAAAAAGGTGGGAAGCATAAGAGGTAAAGTACAAGAGGAGACAATAAAGATTGTACCAGCCACCAGCACAGACTATAACAGAAACGAAGAGGTGGGTAGCAGAAGAGCCAAAACACAAGAGGAGATCTAAAAATAGTACTAGCTATCTGCTCAGATACATTTAGAAAATAAATTCTTGATAAAAATAAGTCTTGACAGTAAATAGTTTGGTAAAATAATTAATACAGATTTTTTTTGGTTACCAGGAGCAAACAAGTATTCTCTACTTCTGATTTGATTGTAGCCTGTGGGGAACACAATTACGGTTGTACTGTAGTTTATGGCTTAGTTTTCAATAGTATTTATAATACCATTGTATTGTTATATACTGTAGGCAAATAAATAAAAAAATCATAACAGCATTGCAAAAAAAATCGATTCAAATTGAAATAGTTTAACTTATATTGTTACATTGAATCAAAACTTTTTAACAGTATCACACACCTCTAGTTTTTATTGCTGTCATCACAGTATTGATTTTTTAATATGACTTATTTGTGGATTGTGCTATTAGGGTTTGGAATTGAGTAAAAAATATTAACTCCTTAGTCCATATATAAGTTTTACAGTAGATAAATGTTACCTCCTGCCACAGCCAACACCACACTCGCAAGGTTCATCTGGGAGCACTCGACGCGCCAGTCCTAAACATGCCACGCTCTCTATGGTGGTCTTGACTGGGTCTGGGGCGAATGGACATGAGCCTCGCACATTAGTCTCACTAGAGAAAGGCTCCTACATAAACATCAGTATTATCAGACTAGACACAATGAGAATTACATATCAGACATAAATTTAATCAATACTTTGTTTATGAGCAAGTAAATGAAAACAGTATAGTAGAAATTTAAACTGTAACAATTAAACTTTAGGTTTGGTCACACCTAATAGGTTCTCTTTAAATCAACCAAAACAGTGTTTGAGAAAGAAAGAGAAGAATTTTGAGCTATTAAAGATAAAACATCTTCTTTGATGGTTTAAAATTATTTATGGCTTCAATAAGTGAATTTTTCCTTTTTCCCAACTACAAGATAAGTACCGTGCGCTAAAGGGTTATACTTATGATTCACCGGTGAAACTCTGCATGCGCCTTGCATGCACAGTTTTACTCCGCAATGCTAAATCGCACAAATTCGACCCATCTTACTTGTTTTTACAACATAGTTGTCAAATAAATTGATAAAATACAAAGTTTCATCTTTAATTTAATTAATGACTGAATTTGAGTAACAAACATAGTAAAAACATTGTTTGTAATTTTCTAGTATAAGAATGGTGTTACGGGAGAGGGTATATGCGGAGAATTGTTCAACAGTAATAAAATTTAACATTGATGCGAACCAAATATATTAAATGACAGTATTATAAATATAAAATATAAATTATAAATAATAATAATAAATTATTAATATAATAATTTATAAAAAATTATAAATATAAAAACAAAATTATATTTTGGCTCACACACGTTAATACGTGTATTCCGTTTAGAGAGAGCCCCCGCAAATTTACATTTCTTCACTGCATTGCAACTCACAAGTAAACAAAAGGAGTGTGGGGTTTGTAAATAGTTTCGGGGGATTGCTAGAATGATGCGCATGAGGTACAGAGCCTTACAAGGCTGCAGATACCCAATATGCATGTTAAAAAAAAACAGTGCATGTTTAACAAAAATGTTAAACAAAAAATCCACAAGTGGAGTAAAACTCCGCAAGCGTCCTCTTGAGGGATAAGGAGGAATATTAATTTTTGATTTTTGAGTTTTCAGCATATATCTGTTTTTGGACCCTTGAGCCCATAAAAAACCTTTCTGAAGTGATGTCTATCTGTGAGTCTATTTGACTTTGATGATATGTGGCTTCATTACTGAGCAAGATCATGTGAATCGTTTTGCCAGGATCATTAATTAATAGTTCAGAGAACAAAAGCAAACCAACACAAAACTGACACTAAGGAATTGACAAATGGCTCTAAATGTTTAGAGCTGTAGACCCCAAAAGGGTCTACCATGCACCGGAAAATTTAGTATGGTACAGTTCTAAGCACTATCCCCAAGGTCAGTAAAGTACAACTTTATTTTCAGTATAAGTTAAAACCAGAGTTAATATTTAATTTCTTACTAATAATATTTATTTTGATAATTTGCCTTCATTTTTTTAACAAGCATTTTTCTTTGTTGAATTACAATACTTGTGGCATGTCAAGCTTATGGCTCAGGTCATAGAAAGGCCTACTTGTTCTGACAACTTATTTTTTGCTTACATTCAGAATCAAGCTTATACAGAAAATACCACATTTATTCAACTTGTTTCATTCTCAAGAGCAGCTTCTACAAATTTTCTTTTTCTAATGTATGATTCCCTATGTAATATTTATGACTCTTCCCATGTAAATTAGAGGTCTGCGGGTAGTGATTTTTACTGTCGGGTCGGGTTCGGGTCGGGTAGTAGATTACCAAAAATTATCGGGTCGGGTCGGGTATCATAAGCTAAATGAAAATTCGGGTCAGGTCGGTTTCGGTTATGCAAGTAAAAAAAAAATTTGGGTCGGGTTCGGGTATTGTAAATCTAAAATTCAGGTTGGCTTTGGATTTTATTAGTAAGCAAAATGATAATTTAAATCAATTTTGATTGACCTACTTAGCATTATTGGTGCAATTCAGAAACCTATAATTGCATTTACCAACTTATTTATTTCACATATAGGCCCTATAATCATTAAACACATTATATGTACAGTTCTCTGTTTGGTATATTAACCCCAACAGTGTTATCCATTTAATTAATATATATATAAATCATTATAATTTTTGATGTAAATAATTAATAATGGGAAATAATTGCCTCAAGTCTATTTGAAACTAAGGATGTATTTTATTGCAGAATAAATAACACAGAAAATATATTGAGTTAATACCCTAAGCCAAGGGTTTATTAGACCTATGTTATATACTGTCCTGGTTTCTTATATTTAATTCAACCAATCACAATCATTGTTCAAATTAAATCAACACTTTCATAAAATGTCAAAGGACTTTTTAGACTAAAATAGTTATTTTAAAATAAAGTGGTTAATATTTAAAATTACATTGGTACCCCTCAAATCTGAACAGGTTCTCGGGAAATTAAAAAAAAGAAATAGCTGGAAATAAAAAAAATTCTAATCGCTTAAAAAATTAACTTTTACTTAAAAATTAATAATCACTTTAACTTTATTTTTAAATGCCTAACAAAGTCAGGTTTTTCTCGCTTCAAGTCTGTAATCTTTAACTGTTGAAGTGAAGAAGATCTTCACACAAACGTAATTCTAAGCCACGTCTGTTGTTAGCAATACACACTTATCAGCAAGTAAATGCTCACTAAACTAGACACAGACAGTAGAGAGACGCAATACGCATCCCTATTAGTAAGGGCGGAGGTAGGGGGAAAGTGGTTTATTTTTAGCACAGGCTCGGCCCGCCAAGGTCACTGCGCTTATGGATTTAATGAGTCACAGCCCACCGCGTCGCTTACCACGCGAATACAGTGACGAAATAAGTGCGTAATATTATTTCCCGGGAAGAAGGGCTTCAGTCCCAATAAGTTCGGATTTGAGGGGTTCTACTAATGAGGAAATTCAAAACATATCATTAAAAAAATAAAACAATTTATTTATTTCCTTTATTCAGTTATATCCTTAACATGATTTTTTATTTTATTCGAGTGAAAATCCCGAAAGAGCGAGATCACTATGGCAAATCACAGTTCTGTATTGGTCATATAACATCTTAAACAGGCTGTCAGAGCAAAAACAACGAATCACTTGAAAGAATCATGAATCACAGTTTAAAAAGTTTTCACTGTGATTGAAAAATCATACATATTCATTCCCATCACTATTTGAAACACGACTAATACGAGCTTCATACTGGTACGACTATTTTGTTGCGTCAAAAGAAGGAACTGTTCCTTGATCGCGTAATACACATGGATAGGATAATAAGCTGCGAATGCACAATAATTTTGAGCCGGCAGGGAGACGGCTGGTTGCCTGATTTTCATGAAAGTCTTGGTGACAGTGAGTTTGTGCAATCGAATATATTAAGACAGTAAAAATTACTTCGAAGTTTGACATCTCGATCGAGAACATCTGTATTCGATAATATTGCGTGAACGTGGCGTGAATCATAAGTTTTGGACGAAATGTTATTACCCGGGGTCTCGGGTTAATTTCAACGTCATCTCGGGTATTTTGTACAACCCGATGCCTTTCGTGTAGTTGGTACCCGCCCGACCCGATACCTAATAGAAGCCCGCCCGAATGAAACCCGAGGCGAGTTGAGCCCGACCGACCACTCGGGTTCGGGAAATTACCCGAATTTTCGGGTACCCGCAGACCTCTAATTTAAATATAAGATCATTATTCCAGACATGTTTGTAATTGGCTGCATTTGTTTCAGGGTGTTATTTTTATGTTGATCTATATGGAGTTGAAGAAGTCATTTGGTTTCTCCTTATCCCATTCGCACATGATGCTGTAAACTACAATCTTTGAGGATTGTTCTTAATTTGTTGGTTTTGTTTTTCACATGAATTGTCTTTTTGTGTTCTCATAATTTCATTTCGTGATGCTACACTGCCAACGCCCTGAGCACGTTTGGAAGGTAGTGGCCGCTCTGATGTGAGGAGGCAGTATTGCCCCAGGTCTAGTTCTGAACACACGCTGTCTTGTTCCTGCGCTGCTAGCTTAGAGACGGAGTGTAGTGGTTAATTTGTGTATTTGTTTGTTTGTGTATTGTGTATGATAGATAAATAGATATATTTCTGATTTGATCGATTTATTTTTTGACAGTAGTAAAAAAATCTTAAGATTAAAACTTTTAATTTAAATGTATTTAATAGGTAGTCACTTGAAAATATAAAGAGTTTCATCACCTCCAGAAATGTGTAGTTAAAAACACAGACACATTGGAAAAGTCCAAAAAGATAATAACTAATTAATTAATCATAAGTAATGTTTAACTACGGTACTTATTTTTTACGTTATTAAATTTATGTACTGCATAACAATCACGTTGTGTACTCTTAACTTATTACTTAAAAAACAAAATGAAAAAAATAAAGAATTGTTAAAAATTAGAAAAATGTTGATTCAATTAACCACATATCCCTGAAATATTTTGCCCAATTGTGGATATTCCTGCATATTGGAGTCTTTTGCTAGCTATGGACAATCAATCTAAAAAATGTAGGTCTGTCTTACCAAGATTGAGAACTATTGCACTATCCCTCCCAAGGGGATCTAACAGGTTCTTTGACTGCCTGAGACCAGGACGATTCTCTGGATCTATTTGATCAGACCTTAAGAATCCCCTTTTCATGAGGGGCCTTCTCGTTAGTTCATCTGCCCTTTCATTACTTACAATACAAATTATTCACAAACAATATTATTTTCAAACAGTGCTTAGAGCTCCTGCTTGCATCTAGAGGTACCTTTCAAGGTTGCCTGGATTACAATCGAGATCCACTGTTGTAGTGGGCACAAAGGTTAAAGGGTTCAGTCAGATAACTATGTTTTTTTTAATTTTTTTTTAAGTTTCATAGTTTGAAATGTCTTGCTCAACCACAATATGGATATTAAGTTACCTGACAGTGTCTACAACGCTCTTTCCGCTTGTTGGGGTGTGAGAGTTGAGCATGCTTCTTTAGACTCCCTTCACCCTCGACCACTGGGTAGAGGTAATCATGAACCGTTGTGAGTTGAATAAAGGAGAAATTCTCCGGTTCAGGTGCGGTGGGGGGAGGGGCAGGGACTGGTTTGCCCCCACCACTGCTGTCTGAAGAAGACCGGGAGTCTCCTCGCTCAGCAGGAAGGTTCAGTGTCTGAGAACAGTATGGGGCATATATTATGAAGTTTATTAAAGACCAAGTTCTGATATATGAAGTAACTATTAGTTATGAAACATAACACAGTGGCACAGTAGAGTCCTGATGGTCTGAATTGATTGGAACCAGGACCCATTTCGGACTATCAGAAATTTCGGATCAAGCTGAAATCATATTAAATTAATACAGTAGAGCATCAAAAATCTAAACCTGGATCAGATAGGTAGTTCAGATAACTGATTTGTTTGGGTTTTCAAACATAACCTATAAATGCTTCTTGAACATACAAGGGTTGTCCGTAAAGTAAGGTTCCCATAGCGCTGTAGTCGATAATAGTTCTGAGACAGGGGTTCGCGCGGTTCTGTTGTGTACCTAGGTTCCCCCACTCCAAATCCCCACCGCAACGAAGTGTCTGCGGCGCTCAGTCTTGGCCTGGCAGCCGTACAAGATGGAGCTCCCCATTGCTTCGCCCGCCAGGTGTGAGCTGCGCTCAGTGATTCGTTTTTTGACTGCCAAACACCTTCCATACGGAGAAATTAATTCCCAGCTGTGCGAGATATATGGAGAAAAGTGTATTGGAGTACTACATGTGCGCAAATGATGCAGGGAGTTCAAGAAAGGGTGTACTGACGTCCATCTGTTTCTGGTGAAACCATTGCAAAAGTGGAGGCAGCGATGCTTGCAGATCAGAGAGTGACTGTTCGTGAGCTTTCCGAAATGATCCCTGATGCCAGTAAAACCTGCATTGCCAAGATTTTGACGGAGTACTTAGGGTATGCCAAGGTTTGTGCGAGATGGGTGCCAAGAATGTTGACGGAAGACAACAAACTGCAACGTCGAAGCAGCCCAAGAATTTCTTCAGGACCACGAAATTTCTGGCGAGGAATTCCTAGACTCCATTGTCACCGGAGACAAGACATGGGTGCACTACCTCACACCGGAAATGAAAGAACTGTTTAAAAATTTGAAACACTCAGAGTCACCGAAACCGCAAAAAGTCATGGCAACCGTCTTTTGGGACAGGAAAGGCGTATTGTTGTGCGAATTCTTGCCCACCAGTGAAACAATCAACGCTGCCCGCTACTGCGAGACACTGCAATAACAAAGTTATTGCAGTTATTGCCATTTAAAACAAGAGGAGGGGTATGCTGTCCAAGGGGGTGCGTTTGCATCAGGATAACGCTCGACCACACACCGCTAACGTTACCAACTCATCGCTAAATTTGGATGGGATATCATCAAACACCCACCCTACAGCCCGGATATAGCCTCCAGCGACTACCACTTCTTCCCTGATATGAACAAACATCTGAGTGGAACGCATTTCGGTGACCGAGAAGAGCTGGAAGAAGCGGTTCTCAACTATCTGCGCAGCTAGGCAGCAGACTTCTTTGACTCGGGCATTGAAAGTGCATGATAATTTTGCAGTCGGTAGTTTTTTGAGTCGGCAGGGCAACAGTTGGTTTCCTGATCCGAGTTTTATTAAAACAATGACGAGGAAAACAAACATTAATTCTTTCAAACACATCACATCCACTGACTTAATCCTAGAACGGCCAAACATCTATAATAGTTTTGGTTTCGGGAAGATAGTGACCAAACATTTTATTATTATTATATATTTTATTACTATTTTAGACGATTGCTACAAACAATTTTTTAAACCAATTTTTGACATGATTTTAAAAAAATAAACGTATTGAAACCTATACTATTGGAAAGCTAATTAAATAAACTTTAATGTTCATATACAACAAGTTCATTTACATTCATTATTACCGTAATACAAATAAAAAAATTAAACACATTTCTGAAACAACTGCCGTGTGACACTGCCGACCAAGCAGCAAAAGCAAAATCTCCAACTTTCTAAAATTTATCGAATCTTTAGTTTTTGTCTTAGAGAGTAGTGGTTGGCACAATTGAATATACTGAATCTTTTACTATACTTCGTCTGTTGTAATATTCTGTCTATAGTCATTATATTACCAACTGTGATTTTTCTACTGAAAAAATGTAAACGGGTGAGGCTAAAGTTTTCTATATGGCAAAACGTCTATTTTAGACATTTGGGAATTTTTATATTTTTCCAGTTAATTTTATGATGGTTATGATGTACTTAACACCAGCTTCGCAACAAGATCTCAAGGCTTTGTACCATTCAATTGCAATCACACCACATGAGACAAATTTTTCTCGGAGAAAGAGTTGTTAAAAACACAGAGAAAGTGTTACACAAGTTATCACAAAAAGATTATGGAAATAGGGGAGCCCAAAATGGATATATCCTCTGAAAACTCATTTAGAAATGTATTTACATTTATTGCTTGTAGATCCAAAAAAATGTTTAATTTGATAACAGGGTAAATATTTAAATGTCAATAAAACATAATTAAAATAGTTTTAAGTGTTTACTGACATTACTTTTTTTACCCTGTGATGATGCCACACCCAGTGACAAAATGTACATTGGGAAATAAACAAGATTTTAAATCTACAGGCAATAAATAAATTGTACTAAAAATAAAGGTCTAAAAAACTATGTTAGATATTTTATGTTTTCTAACATCGAATATCAATTTGAAAATTTAAAATACTATTTTATGATATAAAAATTGAAATAGTAATAATTATTATTATTTCACTGAAAATCACACTCCCTGTTCATTTACGTTGAAAAGATCAAAATATTATTTTCCCTATGTTGTTTTTGGATTTAGGTAGCCAATAAATTAGAAAACAAAAATATGCTTCATTTTTATTTATTTAACATTTAAATATTTTTTTAAGTAGGTATCTAAAAAATGATTTTTTTCAAAAATTCAATATCGATTTTCAAAAATGGATGAGCCATTTTCTATTATTTTTACATTCGCAAAATACTAAATCTTTACTCATAAAATACAAAAAAATTATCACAAGTACATGGATGTCAACAAACAATGTTTTGGAAACTGAAAACAGCAGGCCTTAATGACTCGCGTTTGTAGGCGTAAGCCGTAGTACGGAAGCGAACGAATACAGGCCAAAGTTGCAAAACAACTAATTTCAGTCACTAAATATTTCAACAAAGCCGCCATATTGGTTTGGGAGTGCATAGAGGCTAAAGCAACATCACCATGCACTCCATCGATTGTTTCACGAACTACAGCGAAGTAAATGTGGTGAAATTACTGATTGCACCTAAAGGCGTTAGCCGCACTGTGTGACCCTACTGTGCTGCGTCTAAAGACGCTAAGGGTTAAGTAAAAATGCTGGACAATTGATTTAAAAAGTCAAAGACTTTCTTAATGATTGGTTAAAGAGAGTAAATAAGTATTTGTTATGACGTGTGCAGATGTATTGTATGAATAATTGTTTTGTAGGAATAAGGGTATTGAGTACTGTGTTGCCTCATTCCTATATTTTTGTTCGATACATCCCCGACACTAAAGTAGATATATCATCTATGTGGACGTAAATTATAGGTAAGAGGCTAGACTACTAGCCTCTTGAAAAATTCTAGCAAATACTTTTAATGGATAAAGGGCTCACCATAAAAACATCATCATCCCCAACATCTGCATTGCAGCGTGGAATTCCATGAATCCCTGAAAAACAATATTTGTTAATTTTGATAGTCAATTAAAGTTTATCTGATTTGATTAAAAAGTACTACATAAAGACAACTTGTAAATTAATCTAAATTTATTGATAAAATTCTCCTGTACAAAAAGGCATGTATACTTACTGTTTTCCATTGATTCATGAATTACCTGTGGTGATGCTGTATAACTTAATTGAAATACAGTAAACTCTCATTTCCGGACCAATGTGGCGATGGCCGATCCGGATGCAAAAAAATCTGGACATGGGAGGGGAATAAAGCATCCGGATATTAAATAAAAAACATAATTTTTGTTCTAATACTAACACTTTAATAACATTAAAATCCAATAAATTACGTAATACAGTACAAAGCGGTACAGGACATAGAGTAATACAATTTTTAAACGTTTCAATGAGTGAAGTTTTTCCTCCATCATAATGACAACTTTTTTTTCTTTTTCCGCTCATGATAACTTATTCACCTCTAGCACTATTCCTACCTAAAACGAAAACAAACCGTAGCAAGAAAGACTAGGTCATTCAAGCAAAAAAAAAAGGTGACTCTGACCACTGATGCGGGTGTTGTCACTATAGTACATGTGACGTGTTGGTTATCAGGGTGGGTAGGGACAGGTGGGGTGGGGAGGTTTATTGTTTCGTGAGTCAGTGACCTTGAACCAGATAGCACAAAATAAAGAGAGTATCGCTTAAGACTCAGGCACTCGGGACTAGGGTGACTTATCGTTCCCTCTACTTCGCTTTAGAAAATTACCGCTGTCCCCAACATGGTTTCAACCCCACGGTGCGCTACTAACTGGCCTACAAACATCGTTCGCGACTACTGGGCTAACAAACATTGGCCTCCTAGTGTTTTTAAATTTTGTCATTCTTTCAAAATCACGTCCGGGTATCGGAGGGTCTGGATATGAGAGGGTTTACTGTATTTCAAATAGTGAGAATTAATATTAATTGGCTTATTCTTCTTAAGAATAACATAAAAATGAGTATGTATAGATTTGTTTCCATAAGAAAAAAAGCATAAATTAAAATTTAAGTAAAAACTTATTTTATACCAAGTTTTACCACACAATATTAAAAAAAAACCCTGTCACGTACTCAGCTAATTTCCAAATCAATTACATAATTATAATAACGATATATTACAATATCAAGTTTCATCCAAAAATATACATTGATAAGGGAAATATTAATTTTTCCTTATCCTCCATAAGATTCATATTGGAGGCCCAAATTACAATGTACTGTGTAGATTTTTTAATATCTCGTAACCGTTGGAGATAGAGAAAAACTTTAACTAAATTCGGTTAGTTTTATAATTTGTTTCTAATGGTGAAAGATAAAATTTAAAAATGATTTAAATTTCATAGGAAAAATGCAAAAAATCCAATTTGAGTACAAAACCCCCCAAACTATCTGTTCCAATTGACAGATATGTCTGTTTAATGACTCGTGTGAGCAAATGTAGGAATACACGTCTCTACCAATCTACCGATCGGACCAATTTTCGAAAGTTATCGTGTTCACAGACACACACACACACACACACACACACCCATATATATATATATATAACTTTAACGACTATTGTTTTCTGCCTCTGGGAACCTAAAGATGAAAAATAACATGGTCTTGGGCTTAAGTCTTACCATGAGACCTACAGTAATCGCTTCTTCCCTATGGGAAATTCGCTAAAAAGTGGAATACAGTAGAACCTCCCTTATCCGATCGTCTATCAATGATTCCTCCACTCTTTTCTTTTCCGAGCCTGTCCTAACATTACTTATTACATACACTGCTATTTGTTTTTGAGCCAAAGTCAGTTCATCCATGATTGTTGATGAGTAATCTATATCTATAAAAGAGGTATATTTATGAAGTTTATGCGCTCGGACACTGTTAAATGATTTTTGACAGAAAAGTGGTACACTTAGGTAAAATTTCATGGAGAAGGTTTATTGGATAATCAATTTTGTTGTAGCTCAATTGGGTTTCTCCCTAGAAGCCCAAAAAGGACCCTATACTATGGAACCAGAACTTGTTTACATTAGGCTATTTTCTTTTCAACAGCTGATTGCTTTACTATATCTGTTAGTTGAAGATATACTCGACAGATTGAATATATCTCTGGATAAACCAGTCTTCACTGTACATGAATTTTACTTCACACAAACCAATATTAACAATATCCTTAATGATATCTAGACATTGGAACAATACAACATTGAGATAATGAATATAAAATTATACTTACAATTATTTTATAAACAGCCAAATGCAGCATAGGAAAAAGTTATATTAGTCTATGTTTTAAATTAAAAATTATTATAAGAGTGAAATTGAAAAATTGTTCCTCGCAATATGAGGAGCTGTAAAACTAATAATAAAATATCAATTTTTGTAGAAAGTATGTTTAATACAGACTCTTTAAGAGTACTTATCAACCATCGGTTACATATCATGGGTGAGTCACTGATTCACATTGCAGCCTAATGGCCTGCAAGGCAGCAATGTCATTGCTCAGATCAATTTATCTTTTAGTAGTACTTTTTAGTACTAAACTAACTACAGTAGAGTCCGGCTAATCTGAACCAATTAGGACTGAACACAATTCGGATTAGCCGAAATAACTTACATAATCAAGAAGGAAGCAGTTTAATAATTCTTTGGTGTTGTGTTGTGAACAAGTTTTAATCAAAAAAACAGTTTTAACAATATCTAATCTTACAAAAGCAAAATAAAGGGTATCAGAGGACTGACACATACTTTCTCCCTTAAGTAAATTTATTAAAGACAATAATAAAAAAATGTAATAAAGCTATCATGTTCATCAAATTTGATCTAAATATCATTTAATAATTTATTGTTTCGAAAATAATCATCCCTGAAATTAATTGTTCAAATTGTATAGGGGAAACCCCCCCTCCCCCCCCCGGTAATACCAAGCTTTTTTGAGTTGATTTTGTTGGGTGATTTGACCTTACGGTTCATACCAAGTTTCATGGAAAATAAGGAAGAGATTGATTTTTGAACATTTTGTAAATAAATTTGATTCAATCCTTCTGTTCTAAGCCTTTTACTTTTATACAGAATTTTCATTACCTACTACCAGTGTACTACCTATGTCCTACTTTGTCCTATATTATATTTTATCATATCCTCTGCAGGTAGGGAAGTGGTAGGGGACGAGAATCACTATGGTGGGGGCAGCAGGAGTAACAAAAACATAAATTTACCTGTTGATTGTTAAAATCAAAGCAAAGGATGAATGACACAGGATGTCTTTAAGGAATGGTTCTACGGAATGAAATATTTGTACTGTCAGTAAAAATTCCTGAAAAAAAATTAATTGCCCTTGCCTTGAGAGCTTTGCTTATTTTGAATAACTACCCTGGCCACCCTGAAGAAGATGAGTTGATGAGTTCTGATATCCGAGTCATTTACTTGCTGCTGAATGTAATACCATTTTTACAACCCATGGACTGGGGTGAGTGGTTACCGTAAGGCTCTCAGGCAGAATTTAATGCTTCAAGAGCTTTGTTGGGTATACTGCTTCTGCAAGAACACAGTGAACAGCACATTTTTGCCTGACTGGCGGCCTGGATGGCCGGGTTACTGGTCGTTCTGTGTGCTTGCGCATAGCCTGCTTAGGGTACCTCTGTCTTAGCAGAAAGTATTGGATTTAGATGAACCCCAGGTGGGACGGTGCCTTGGCACTCATTCCCACCCCTCTACAGAGGGCGTGCCCCAGGATTCTGGGCAGGGCATAATGCAACAATTGATTTCAGAAGACTTGTTGAGTTCACCACTCAATGATGACAAAAGTCGCCATTGTCCGATTGTCTTTCCAGACGAGAAATTTGTTTTGTAATACTATTACTTACACCACAATCACATGTAAATCTCCCTAAACAGTAATCGTATCATTTATTTTTGGTTAACTAACACTTAAATAATTTTGGATTTTTATTGCCCGGATGTTTTATATAGGTGCGCGATATCTTTTTGTTTAATGTTTTAAAGTCTTGAATTTTCATTTGGCCAGATTTTAAACTTGTAGATGTTAGGTGGATTTCATAAAAACTATTTTACATATAACTATTTGCTACAATTGATTCAGAAGACTTATTATTTAAAGTTTCAACTTCAGAGATAAATTGTAAAACTTTGATTTTTTACCATTGATTTGTCTTATTAGATTCGTGAGTAAAGCAATCCATTATAATACAGTTACAGGGCATTCAATATGGTGATTGACCATAAAAAACCTCTTCAAATATAAAAAATACCTGAAGCTGGGAGCAGATGATGACAAGAGTGTCATCGTCTGTGCAGTGTGGCGATAACAGCTTGGGTCAAGACGACCTTCCAGCCGATCTCACTGTCTTCATTTTTGTTTAACCCTTACCGGGCAGCTGACGACATTTCTCACAGCACAGTAGGGTCGCATGGCGCAATATACCGAGTTTATTCACTTTCAGTAATTTCGTCACATTTACTGCAGTGTAATTCACGAAACAACCGATAGAGTGCATGGTTATGTTGCTTAAGCCTCTATGCACATACAAAACCAATATGGAGGCTTTGTTGGAATATGTAGTGACCAAAATTATTTGCTAAGCGACTTTGGCCCATATTCTTCCGCTCCCTTACTGCTTTTGATGAGTCATTAAGGCCAGCTGTTCACTTTCGCTAACCTTGTTTGTTGACAGTTTTGCTGGAAGTATTTATTTTCATTGTGTTTTAGCAGTGAATAGTGTATATTGTGTGGATGTTTTTATTGAATAGGATTTATTAACTCTATGCAATAGGGGATTTTGTGCCTGCTTTGATTGAATTCAGGAATCCAAAGACGACGGATTGTGTTGTCCTCTAGAGGAAGCTTGGCGAGAAACTTGACCAGCAAGATCGTGAGCCAACGATACGGAGGAACTGGAAAGGGTGGACCTGGAATTATTATTAACTGAAATGGCTCATTCAGATGGAAAAAATGTTTTTTTTATACTTAAAAATAGTCTTACAATCTTTAATAATTTAAAAGTGAAGCAAATTTATGTTTTATACTTCAATCATGCTACCTAAATCTAAAAAGAACATTGGGAAAATAATATTTTGATTTTTTTTACACGAAATGAACAGGGACCGTGATTTCCAGTAGCGCTTTAAGGGTTAAGACTTTAGCGAAACTGGTGATGAGGCACACCTGGGACTCTTTGCTGAAGCACACTCCTTTGCACGTAAACCAGCACATCTACATCCAGAGTAGGTCCTGTGAGTCAGCCCTACCCTAGGTGTTAGGAAGGATCAAAAAAGCCATCAACCAAAAGGAGGTGGTGCTTTCTTGGATTTTCAGGGGGCTTTTGAAGACACGGCAACCGATGCCAAGATATAGAGGATTAACATTATCACCTGACGATGGGTTGAGGAACTTTTACATAACAGGTACATTAAACTTTCTCTACCTGGGGTAGAGGTGAAGGACAGATCAACGAGGGGCTACCCACAGGGAAGCATTTTTTGCCCCTTCTATGGAACCTGATGGTGGAAAGTCTCATTAAGAGGCTCAATGACAGTGGTGTCTTTGCTCAGGGAAACGCTGACAAAATTTCCATACTTGTGGTAGGCAAATTCAATAACACAGTCACTGATCTCATGAGCTTTGCACTAAGGCTTGTAGGTGGCTTGTGCAAAGTTGGTCTCTTGGTGAACAACTCTAAAGTCGTAGCTGTACCCTTTACCAGGAGGAGAAAGCAGGCCGGCATTGACCCTCTGAGATTGCTGGGGAGTGCTAATAATCTGCAGTATTTTGGGATCAGGTTATTGACTGACGTAAATGGTCTCTGTTTGCATGCAGACGTATAATAGGTGCCAGCATGGCGGTATGGGGGTTCAGTCAACTCCCTCTAATCTGGACACCTCGGCACTGGACCCCTGTCCGGATTAAAAAAATTCCGGACCATCCGGCGGTTTTATAAATATATAAATTATATTAAAACAAATGTAAAAAAAAATCATTAAATCATGGCTAATCAAATGACAGCTTCCATTGCCTTCCTTACATAACAAAAAATTAGGTCCATAGTTTTTTTATTTAATAATACTTATTCCAAAAAATAAACTTTGAGTATATGACCTAACAACCAATTTTAGTCACTAAATATTTCAATAAAGCCTCCATATTGGTTTTTATTGGTCTGCATAGAGGCTAAAGCAACATAACCATGCACTCTATCGGTCTTTTAGCAAACAACAGTGCAGTAAATGCGGCAAAATGATTGATCGCGAATAAACTCGTTTACTGCGCCGTGCGACCCTTCTGTGCTGTGAGAAAAGTCGTCAGCAGCCTGGTAAGGGTAAAAAAACCTTCAATAAATAAAAATGAAGCAAATTTCTGTTTTCTACTTTATTCAAGCAACTTAAATCCAAAAAGACCGTTGGGAAAATAATATTCTGATTTTTAAAATAAATTAGTAGTGTAATTTTTAGTAGTCTTTTAAGACTTAACCTAACTTTTTTGTCTTAACTTTATTGTTCAATAAATCATGATTTT
Organism: Nephotettix cincticeps; assembly: GCA_023375725.1. Taxonomy (NCBI): domain Eukaryota; kingdom Metazoa; phylum Arthropoda; class Insecta; order Hemiptera; family Cicadellidae; genus Nephotettix; species Nephotettix cincticeps. The sequence continues at coordinate 39,301,261 of CM041786.1, forward strand.
GTGCTTTGTTGTTATTCCAATAATCTGGCATTTTTCGCTCATCCAGCACTACCCCGGTTTGATATCTGCCATATTCCCAAGAGTCTACAGGTACTTGTGACTTGCCAATGTATTTGAATGAAATGTTTACCGAATGAATACAATTCTTCTTCTTACATAGCCTTAACCTGTTTGAAACAACTGAAATATATATTAGAACGATTTTCATGGAATAATTTACAATTTTGTTATATCTTAATGTCAGTTAAATCAAGTAAGTACCAATCTTCTGTATATTAAGATGTTAATAAAAAATGCTCTTATCGTGGGTGGTGTAAGAAATAAAAAATTCTCTTATGGGTGGTGTAGGAAATAAAAAATAAAATAAGGAAAAATAGTCACTATAATGTAACAGACCTTCGATGAGTTCCTCAACAGCATTTCTAACTCCCTTGTCAAATGCCCTCGCATCAGCTGCTGTCTGAAATGTGAGGCCAAACTTCTTATCTCCAGTTTTCCAATGGTGAAATGTCGGCATCACTTTGTTGTATTCAAAATCTTTTTTTATGATACAACTTAATACAACCTGTAAGAACACAACCAACACTTAAATTAAACTTTTAAACACTTTTTGTCATTTTTAGTTTTCATTTCTTGACCCTTTGCATTCTGAACTTATCAAAATGCCATTAAACGCTATTTTATCTTAAAAATAATTTTTTATTTACTTTAAGTTTATTTTAGTTTGTGATTTGGCAGGAAAAATAGTATGAAAAGCAGTAAAAGAAATGTTTTACATTTAACATTTTAAAACTATCTAAATAAATAATTACCTACACAACTTCTTATAAGTAAACTAAGAAAATTATGACAGTATAAATTAAAGCGGATAATAACTTATTAATATACTAAATCAATACAATAATCATCGAATCACTATTGTAAAACCTAAATCCACCCGCCACTGACATGCAAAGAGTAGTTGGATGGCTGTTGGTATTCATATTCAGCACAGTAGAAGCCGGAACTGTGGGATGATGGGCAGGGCCAAATTTCCTCCCCCCAATCAAGTCACAAGACCTAGCTGATTCTATGCTCTACCTATATATAAATCAACAACCAGCTCCTGCATTCTAGCGGAACTCTTGCAAACTACAACTATATTCAGACAGTGAAGAACGTTGTACATAGATATAATCATATTCAGCGTACGAAAGTTTAAGTTTTTTGACTAACTTTAGAAGATAGGGTGAGAAATGAAGAAATGAGACGAAGAATGGAGGTTGGTGAAACCATAGTTGATCATATAGAAAGACAGGAATTGAAGTGGTATGGGCACCTAAGAAGAATTGATCCCTGCATGTCATGCCTGGATCAATTCTTCCAAGAAAATGTTTTAATTCGGCAACCACAAGAGAGATGTAAGAGGGGAAAACTAACTACCGTCCCATGGTAATCGTGGCATAGCAAAGTGAAAGGAATAATGAGAAAAGATAATGAGAGATAGTCATAGTCAAACTTCTTTATTCATATTTCATGTACATGTGTGGTACAGTGAATAGTGTCATAAATGTATTACAGTTAAAACCTAAACAAAAAACTTATAAATTAAAATTGCATCTATAATTTCCTGCTTCTTTGCATCCCCTGCTTATAGGTGGTGGCAAACTCATCCAATGAATAAATGGCCAAGTTTATTATATATTCTTTCAACATTTTTTTAAACTTTGACAAATTATGTTCTTTTTCAATGTTTTCGGGCACACACCTGAGAGAGTACTGGGTGTTTCAAAAAGGACGCACATCGAAGTTTGAGGGAATATATTTTCTGTATAGGGAATATTTTGTTCCTCCAAATAACAGTTGGCACTACCGTACTCATTGTTGAACTGGCATGCACTATTTTACATTTACTAGAACTTGTTAGTATTCATTTGTAATCTGTAGTGTCTGTGTATGTTCAACTATGGTTTTTTCAAAGGATGAACGTGTGTTTATTATTGAAAGTTATTTCGCATATAGATCTTACGAACGAGTGAAAGACGAATTCAGGTTGAAATTTCCCAATTCTACAGTACCTAATAACGCCACAATAACGCGTCTGATCGATAAATTTCATGAGATTGGAAGTGTACAGGATCGGAAAAGCACAGGTCGACCATCAGTGTTAACAGAACAAGTTCTGGACAATGTGAAACAACGTTTGACTACCTCACCCAAAAAATCACTTAGAAAGTTATCTGTACAGGCTGGATTATCACTATCTTCCACTTTCAGGGCTACTAAAAAATTGAATCTGCGTCCTTACCGCATCGGAGTCGTTCATGAACTGAAGGATGTTGACCATGGGAAACGTATACAGTATTGTCGTTGGATACGTTCTCTTGTTAATGACAATGGTATTGAAATATTGGATCGTTTTATTTCAGTGACGAAGCGTGGTTCCACTTAGATGATTACGTCAACAGCCAAAACTGCCGAATATGGAGCACTGAAAATCCTCACGCATTTCAAGAACGACCATTACATGCACGTAAAATTGGTGTTTGGTGTGCGATCTCCCGGTGTCGTACCGTAGGGCCTTTATTTTTTGACAAATCTGTAGATGGTGTTGTGTATTGCAACCTTATTGAACAATTTATAGCGTTGTTAGAATTAGACGATCAATATTGTTGGTTTCAGGAGGATAATGCAACATGCCATACTTCTGCTGGAACGATGAATATGTTACAAGAATTTTTTTACCATCGTGTGATATCAAAAGGATTGTGGCCGCCAAGATCCCCAGATCTTACTCCAGCTGACTTTTACTTTCTCCCCTTATACATAGTATATGGAGAAAGTATTGTTTTCGTCAAAATTTTTTTTTTGAGGGTGGATATATCCGTTTTGGGGTCGCCTGAATCCAAAAAAGTGGGTTTTGACGTGATGTCTGTCCGTCCGTGTGTCTGTGTGTCTGGATGTGTACAGTGCCACAGCCTACCCCGTTGGTCTGATTTAGATGAAATTAGGCATGTATATATATAGTCGCCGTATCTCCAGGCGTTTTTTTCATTTTTTTGAATTTTAAGGGTACCTAGTTCACCCCTAAAAACCCTTAAAAAACGTGAAAAAAACAATTTTCTCAAAAACGGCTCTAACGATTTTAATTAAAATTTGATAGTTTATAGTGCACAAACTACTAAATAATTCAACACCAGCCGCATATCTGTAAAAATGACGGTTCAAAAGTTATGGGCTTTTAAATGTCAAAAAAATCAAAATTTTAAATTTTCAGCGAAAACAATAAAAGTAAAGAATAACTTGGTTGGTACCATTGAAACCAGCTTAAAAAACTAAACAAATTAGTATTTTGAATTATTCGTCTATGACTAACGGTTCCAGAGAAAAGTTAAATTTACTGTCCACGATAAACGCAGTACGTTGTCTGAAAGCGCCCAAAGTTATTGTTATGTAGAATATAAAAATATCAATTTCTTCCTTAAGTCCCCTGCAGACGGGGACAGTAGTGGCGTCCAGTAGGCCTAGCCAGTAGTGGCGGCCAGCAACTGTCCTTCTACTGTCTCTGTGTGATGGGGTACTGGACGCTTCAACGGCCAGTAGCTACTGGCCGCCAGTAAAGACAAAATAGTTTGAGTTTAGTGGCCGCTCCGCGGACAGTAGCGTGGTCACGTGACCTACTGGCGGCCATTTGTCCTGTTCTTAAAAGGTACTGGCCGCCAGTAAAGCACTGGACGTTGTAGGAAACTGTTGTTGACCGTGGTTGAGTGATTTATACAGCAATGAGTTGCAATGAGCAACGCTGTGAAAAGTGGTGAGCAGAAAAAACCGAGTGTTAAGTGGAGTGCAGACAATATAACAGTGTTTTTGGAGTGTTACGTAAACTATGAACTGCTGTGGAATATCCGCCATGCAGACTATGTCAACAAGAATAAGAGAGAGAGTGCAATGTTAAAATTGCAGAATGATTTGGTTTCTTTGGGACTACAAGTACCTGATATTGGATTCCTAAGAGCTAGAATTAAAGCTATCAAGTCCACTTACAGAGGAGAATCGCTTAAAGTAAGCGAATCTAAAACTAGTGGAGCAGGAACCGACGAAGTGTACAAACCAAAATTGCCCTGGTTCGCAGCAGCTGACCTGTTCATGAGGGATGTAGTTATCACAAGGCAACCCAAAACGAACTTGGTAAGTTAGCTTTCGATTATTATTATTATTATTATTAAGGATTATTCGTTACTAAAACTATTTAAACAAGGTCTTAAATGTATCATGAGTGTCAGTGAATTCTCTATTTGTTTTCTTATATAACTTTTATTTCCTTTAAGATAGGAACTCCAAACTCAGCAGGTTTGTGTCTAGTTAGTTAGCATATGTAAATTAATAAGTACGATTGTCGACTCTAGTTATAACCGTTTCAAAATGGCATAAATGTTTTTAATACATGTGACATTTAAGTTTGTAGATGGCTGTCCTTTTGAAACAGTTATAACTAGAGTAAAGCAACTAATACTTATTTAATTACCATACAACTTTACACAATCCTGCTAAATTTAAATATCATAATTGAAACTGAAATGGCTGTTTGGTGAATGAACAATATTCAGGAAACAAATAAGTAACTTATTAAAAGTAGGAAAGTACATAATTTATTTTGCATCTGTTTAACTAAATATTACATATTTAGTTATTACATACTTTCATTATTGTTTATACTTTCAACTTATTACATGCCTATGGCCTTCATCTGCCAAGACACACGTCCCTCTCCGTTAAAGAAGTGTGCTAATTTCCTTCTTGTATCTGAGGCTATCTTGGTATGTGAGTTGGTTGATCGAGCTGTTTTCAATGGCGGCAGTGCTGTTCCAGTTGAGCGCCATAGACCGGGGACGAAAATACCACTTTCAGTATCTTCCTGGTCAATCCAACCTCTTTCGAAGTATGTAGCTGGAGACGTAGTTCTTAACCAATTGTGGAGAGTACATGTACACAGCACTATCAAATCTACTGTTTCCAGATCGACTTCAATTTCTCTTCCGAAAATTCGGAATCTTGCTGCCATTATACCAAAGGCATTTTCTACTACTCGGCGTGCTCGTGATAGCCTGTAGTTAAAGATTCGTTCCTCTAATGTCAAATTCTTTTTTGAAAAGGGCTTCATCAGGTTTTCACGCAATGGAAACGCGTCATCGCCTACAATGAAGTGTTCTTCAGGAAACTGTAACGTCTTGTTGTCAATAGCTACTTTGAGTGATGACAACCGCAAAACGCTTCCGTCGTTTGCCCTGCCATTGGTCCCCACATCGACAAATAGAAATTTGTAATCTGCATCTACCAACGCCAATAGAATAACGCTGTATCCCCCTAGGTAGTTAAAAAACTCTGAGCAACTTCCGGGCGGACGTTTTATAGCCACGTGTTTTCCGTCAATTGCGCCTACACATGACGGGAAATTTGTTTCAAAATTCTTCTGCACCTCCTTCCATTCATCCTTTGTTTTTGGCACCTAAAAACATACAATACATGAAATCTTGTACTCTTAACATGAATAATATTAGACCCTACGAGCACTTGTGTTTTTACAGGAAGTTTCAAAGACCTGTGAGACTTCAATTGAGGACGAGGACCAGGACAATACTCAACTAGACTTGGACTCTTCTGATGCTGTGGACGACCAGCAAGAAGTGCAAGAATTGGCCCAAACTGCAGTGCAATCTACACAAATGACAGCGGGGCCATACAAAAAAAGGCGGCTAAGCAAACTGTCCAAGGTTGAGGGGGCAATTGAAAAGCTGCAAAAGCTAACTGAGAACAGACCCAGACCTTCAACTTCGTTTGCCCCCATGGACGAAGTTGATGCTTTTGGTAAATATGTCTCAGCCCAAATAAGAGACCTTCCACTAGTTGACAGACTTAGACTCCAGGATAAAATACAAACTCTTATTTCAAGGGAACGATTGAAGCTCTTAGAAGGACCATCAAGACAATCTCCAATGATTTCTGGCAGCAGCTCCAACTACAGTCATGCCTCAGTAGACGAGAGGAGTGACAATTTAATCACTGAACATGAGTATACTTATGAGGAACTGTGAATTGATTCAATAAAATTTCTTTTTAAATATAATGTTTTTATACATAGCTAATGACCAAGAAAAAAATTATTTTAAGTACAATGTGTTATCAGTATTTTCAAAACACTAAACTTGTTTCATTGTAAAAGTCACAACAATTTTGTATTAAACTATAAAAATTTTCAAAAATGAGTTTTTTTTACTTTTTACCTTAAAATCATAGAAATAATGGTAAATCAAGCCTAATTATGAAAATATCTTGACAAGTGGATTCAATAACTAGCATATTACATATGCAGGAATTCAAAATTCGCTGAGTACGCAGGTTTGCTGTGACGGGAGGTATTTAGTTTTTTAATGATAATGAAAACGATTAAATATTTACCCTAGGCCTATTATAAAGTCAATAACCTAAATTAAAGAAACTAGGCACATTCATTTAACTTACCTTCATGTAGTCTTTTAGTGCTGTCGTTATTGCTTTGAGGACATCTGGCATGAAACTTGAAATTGTGTTCGCTGGTACTCGAAAAAAAATTGCAAGGGATTGGTATGAATCACCAGTAGCTAAAAATCTTAAAGCAATCTCCAGTTTCACACGGGCAGGAATTGCACTCCTCATTACCGTATCAACTTTTGAAATGTCACCTTCAACTAATGATAAAAGTTCATTGAACTGATCTACACTCATCCTCATAATTTTTTTATATTCTTGAGGATCTTCATTCGCAAGTTCTGTTAAGATCGTCGATGAAGCTCCTAGGTTACTGCGACGTCCAACCCAATCCTTCACCCAACAAGTTCTATTACTTTTTAGTAACTCTTGCAATTCTTCACTCAAACAATGCACTACTTCAAAAACAACTTCATCAATAGCTTCATCTACTGCATTTTCGTATTCGTCGACTTCATCCATTTTGAAGGCACACAGCACACAACACACCGCCGATGCCACACTGGACACTGGCCGCCACTAAAACAGTTTCGCTGGCAGCCAATACTGTCCCCGTGTGTAGGGCTACTGTCTGGACAATACAGTGGCCGCCACTAGTGGACGCCAGTACTGGCTGCTACTACTGTCCCCGTCTGCAGGGGCCTTCACTTTCCAACTGTTTTCCATGAAACTTGGTATGAAGTGTAAGGTCAAATCACCGAACAAAACCAGCTCAAAAAAGCTTGGTATTACCGGGGTTTTCCCCATACAATTTGAACAATAAACTATTAAATGATATTTAGAATAACTTTGTAGAACTTGATAGTTTTATTACAGATTGTCTTTTTTAAATTTACTTAAGGGAGAAAGTATGTGTCAGTCCACTGGTACCGTTTATTTTCTTTGGGGGAATTTAAAAAGTAAGGTTTTTAATAACAATCCTCATACACTTGACGAATTGAAGGCTAATATTGAAAGTGAGATTAAAATCATTTCTGAGCAAACACTACGAAAAGTGGCTGCAAATGTTATGAAACGTGTTCGAACCTGCATTACTAGTGGAGGAAGCCATTTTGAACATTTATTGTAAAGTTTTAAAGATAATTTGAATATAATAAAGATAATAATTTCATAAAGCATCTTATATATTTAATACACTAGGCCTATTTTTGTGATAATTGTTTTGGAGCGGCGGTGCTACCAATCACCATGTCCAAGGTGTCATTATAAAGGTCTTAGCATGTAGTTTTGCCATCAATTAAAAAAATTTTGAAAATTCACCGTGGACATGGAAAATAATGGGGTCAAAGTCGCGATTTTCTCCATAAACTTAATATAGAAGTAAACACCGACGATCAAGAAATCAGCTGTTTAATTAAGGAAGTGGTTGAATAAACAAATTAAATCTGACAGTTAAACATGGTTCTTTCTTTTTTCGTTTAATGAAGACAGTACCTGGTGACCGAGCTTTGCTCGTATAGAATAAGACATGTATTATAAAAATGAATTAGAGAAATTAAAGCACATTTATAACTCGATGAAAACCTTTATGTGGTTGAAATGAAACCGATTTAATACACCATAATTAATATAGCACTGAACAAAAAGTATCGCCCCTGGTGGGAATGGAACTCGCGGCCTATAGTTCTTGAGGCCGACACGCTACAACTCGGCTACGACGTTAGTCAATTGAGCGATGCCGTTTAACGTCTTTTAGCCAAAGCCGATCATTTACTGTTTAATTATCCATTCCGTTATTATTAGCCTGTGATCAACTGATTTTGTTATACACGGAATGAGGATTGAAAAGCAAAAGAGAAATTTAATTTACATCAATTAATTGGTTTGTTACAGTGGCTTCAAGCAATACAACGAATACGTTTTCTATCAAAACACGGAAGATTTTGGAAATACTTTTTTCTGCTTTTATTTCGCACAGCTATGTTATCCTTAAGTTTTTACAAATTGTTTAGTAACCTGATAATTTTGCATTTATTTAATTCATAAAATAAATATTAATGCATAACCTCTATATTGTTCCCCGCAGTCTTCAATCAAGAACTGTCAAACGTTATAAACAGCTGTTTTGGTTTGTATTGTTTACATTTTATTCTCCATAAGCGTAATGTTAAATTTTTAGATTTTAAACTTAATATTACAGTAAAACACGAATTTTCCTGGACATTAGACCTATCTAGAACTTATTTTCTACTCGGAAATTAGTTATTTCCAAAATTTAAAGAAATTCCTCGGTGCCGTTTTCGAGATCCGTGTGCAAATATATATATATATATATATATATATATATATATATACAGTAAAACACGAATTTTCCTGGACATAAGACCTATCTAGAACTTATTTTCTACTACTATATATATATATACAAACCTTGCTCGTATTATAGTATTGGATAATCGTACAGCTGGCAATAAAACACTAGTTTTTATCTACACAAAACCAAAACATAACCAAAATGAAAATCCTTTGGGAAAATCTAAACTTGGTTTCTAAGTATAGTTATTATAATGTAGTTATATATTGTGCAGTTTATGAGTAAATAGACACACTCGAGACAAACATTGCGTGAGTTGATGTTTACAGCTCGACACAACGGAAGTAAAAGTTTTTCAAAGAACACACATTGGTGACCTATGAAAAAAAACTAAACGTTCGACATAATGGAGACTGGAAGGCGATACCCTGTTACCGTTCAGTCTCCAGCACACACAGTTCCCGATTATTGTGGCATTTGCTATGAACATTAACGAATCTAAGGGCTAATATTTGGGTAAGGTTGGAGTAGTTCTCCCAGAACGGCGTTTGGTCACGGCCAACTATATGTCGCAGCAAGTAGAGCCCGATCATTTGATGGACTCAAAGTCTATATAAAAATGGAAAACACCAAGGCCGACTTCGTCGAGACAACCGTATTTATACTCGGTATATTGTTTATAGAGAAATGTTATAAGGTTTATTAATAAAATAATTTTTACCATAATTAAATTGACTTGATTTCTTTTAAATAGCAACACTTAAGATTGAGTGCCTACACGCATCGGTGGACAGATTTTTTCCTTGACAGCGCACGATTTCGTGCGCCAGGTACGCTAGTAACTTATAATTACTTTAATAACTTAATGTAATAAATTCACAATCTCAAACTTCCATGTGCGTCCTTTTTGAAACACTCGTTATTTACCTGCATATGAGGGTTTTTTCAAACAATTTTAATTTATGAGGTTGAATAGTTTAATTTCTTTTTCTTAAGTCGTACTGGTGGGTTGATTGAACTAAATTTGTGTCCATCTCCTGGTTTCTGGCAATGAGAATGGTTTCAAATATATATTGCCCGTATACTGTAAAAATTTTCAAATTTTTGAAATGTTCTTTGGCCGAATCATCATGTTTAAGCTTAAGCAAAATTGTAACAGCCCTTTTTTGTTACTTCAAAATGCTATCCATATTTATTTTTGTTGTTGAACCGTATAACTCTATACCGAATGAGAGATGAGAATGAACATTGGCAAAATATATACTTTTTAAAGTTTCTAAATTACAATAGTAAGACATTTTTGATAATGCATAGATTCCGGAATTAATTTTGGTTAAGATTTTCTGAACGTGTTTGTCTCAGTTTAAATTTTCATCCATTGTTAATCCTAAAAAGTTAATTTCCTTTTCTTTTATGATTAGGTTTGAATTATACGTTACTGTTGGTTCTTTTGTAATTTTATTCTGTGCCGTTTTGAAATTTATAAATTTTGTTTTTTGTGAATTTAACAATAAATTGTGGTGACAAAAAGTTTCCAATACGCTCCAATTCTACAAATGTAAAAATTTCTGCTTCTTCTGGACTTTTAGATGATACAATCAAATTAGAATCATCTGCGTATAGACATAGTTTTGAATTTTGCTTATAGGTTAAGGTGTGTTCTATGCCCCTAAGATAACACAAAAAAGCAAAGGTCCCAATATTGAGCCTTGGGGCACACCAAACTTAATTGTCTGATAGTTTGATGATAGTTTTAAAATTTTATTATGTTTTGTCAGATGGGTGATTTATACATACTGAGATCTATTTGTCAATTAGGAAGAAAACCAATTGAGAGCTCTGTTAGATATTCCAATGATGTGAAGTTTTTCTAGTAATTTACCAATTTACTATGTTTTACGCTGTCAAACGCTTTAGAAAGGTCCATGAATATTCCAACTGTATAGTTTCCTTTATCTACCGACTCGATAATAGATTCGATAAATGAAACAGCAGCACTGACAACTGATCAACTGATCAAGATAAATTTCATATGACAAAAAAGCTATTATTGTAAGATGTATGGATGGATCTAAAGAAACTTTTTTAAACTTAAGACTCCAAGATGCCAAAAACGCTCATCAGAAATAGTAGAAATGAATTAGGCTACAGACAGATTTTACATCAACAGATATTTTGACCTAAGTCATTTTTTTCTAAACCTCAAAACCCATCACCAAAGGCCTAGGGGTTTGCGGGATGAATTCATTAACTAAACCATTGGCGAAAAACGACAGATATTGCCCGTCATCACTAAACAAAGGATAGAAGACTGATGACAGGCAATGTCTCCATCATTAACTCTATTGTTTGTTGTATCGGTATTTCATTCTGTATTTTATTACTTGTAATATGAGAACAAAGAGAATATCGATAGTTGAATAGTTCAATAAATAACATCCGATCTCAAATACTGGTTTAAAAAACCGAATATAAACGCTGAGTTTCCAAGCTATTTACAGACATAGAGCAGCTGATTGTGATGGCGTCTCTATATGAAATTTTTCTTGATTCCACAGAATGATCCGCTTTTGTGAATGAAGTCTTAAATGAAAATGAGAGTAGGAGTGGGTATTTGGATGATGATTTGTGTGATGTAAATGAAAATAGTGAATCTGAGAGTAATAACAGTAATATTGACGACGAGATTGTTGGCAATGTCGAAACACGTAACCTAGAAAATTCTTTCGAAATGTAGCCTATCTTACTATCAACAAGTACTAAAAATGAGCAGAAAAATTGTATGTAGAGTAAATAGTATGTATAAAATATCAATGGATATTACAAAACATAAAAAATAACTTTTCTACACATTTCTATGATTTTTCGGGTAAATCAGAAAAAATCAAGTTCCGGGTTGTAATTTCATGGGTTAAAACTCAGTCTCCAATAGGTTAATATGTCAATTGGTGTGTTCAATAGTGCATTTATATACATTCATAAACAAAATATACTATTTAATTTATTATATCATGTTATTATATATTATTATTATGTTATCATTATTCTGCACTTCAATTTGAGTGGATTGGCAGAACTGCCTAAACTGCAATGAAAGGGGGAAACAATGGAAGTTCATAGACTAAACAAAGAACTAAATCAATTCTAAAAAAAATTACATACTGTATTATTTTAAAACTATGAAAAATTTAATTTTTGGATATTTTCAAGCAGAATCTTTCTTAATTCAAGGAAAAGTTATATCCATGATAGTTATTTAACACAGAATTACAAAATATCACTAAAATCGGAAAATGCATTCTCCTGAACTTGGACCTTTATTTGACAAATTTACTTGTTTGAAAACTCTTAATTTCAATACTATTTTCCCAAACCATACAATACTAGGATAATCCTTGTTCTAATTTTTCCCTAGATAAAATATAATTTTAATATTAATTTTGTAACCAAACTGTTTCACCAACCTCAGAAAATTATTAGTACCTTTAAAATGGCAAAATTTCTTAAGAAGTGGTTTACAGCTAATAATATTGTAGAATGTTACATTTTTACGTGATAAAATAGCCCCGTCGCAGCAGACCTGGGTACTCAGCGAATTTCCAAATCCATAGTATAATAATAATATCATATGTAAAGTTTTATCAATATCTGTCGATAAATGTGAGAAAAATTTGCCTATTCTCTCTTAGACTTTTTGATATCTCAGTAAGAGTTGGAGATTTTTTAGTAGGTACAAACCCCCCCCCCAAACCACCTGTTCCAATTGACTGAATGTAGGAATACACGTCTCTACCAAATTTGGTCTCGATCACACCATTTTTACGAAAGTCATCGTGTTCACAAACACACACACACACACACACACACACACACACATATAAATTATAACGACTGTTGTTTTTGGTCTCTGGGCACCTAAAGAAGAAAAATAATATGGTCCCGGGCTTAATTCTCGCCATACCTACGGTAATAGCTTCTTCCCTGTGGGAAATTCGCTAAAAGATACTACTGTTGGTCTCATGGCGAGACTTAAGCCCGGGACCATGTTATTTTTTCTTCTTTAGGTGCCCAGAGTCCAAAAGCAATAGTCGTTAAAATTTATATATATATATATATATGTCTGTAAACACGATAACTCTTGTAAAAACCATTTTTATGGTAATAAAAATGGTTTGGTAACCATTTGGGTAACCAATCGAGAAAATTTGAATCCTAGAATTCCAGAATTCATAGATTCTGTTGATGCGGGAGAGAGGACGGTTGGTTTATTTATGGATCTAAGTAAAGCATTTGACAGTGTATCACACTCCAAACTTCTTTCTATAATTGAAAAATTAGGGGTGAAAAATAGAGCTCTCTCGTGGTTTAATTCGTATTTGGAAAACAGAAAACAGTATGTGGAAATAACTTACCTAAATAATCATAACCAGATAATAAATTATAGTTCTAATTTAAGGGATACAAAATATGGAGTCCCTCAGGGATTCATTTTAGGACCATTACTGTTCCTCTGCTATTTAAAGGGTTTACCTTCTACAATGGAATTCGATAAAATAACATTGTATGCCAATGCTATCAATCTAAAAATCACTGGAAAAACGTTTTGTGATGTAGAGGCTAAAGCTTGTAATCATCTTTCTGTATTAGAACAAGTATTGAATGATAAGGGTTTGCTACTTAATTTATTTATTTACAATTTATTTACAATTTAATTGTTTACAACAGAGAAATTCCAAAACCTTCCAAAACTAAATTTACAATTTACAATTTAATCCTTCCAAAACTAAATTTACAATTTTTTCCACTTCGCAAAGCAGATCTCTTGATCAATTAAATATTTTCTTAAATAATCACTTCGTAGAGGAAGTGGAGGAGTCGAAATTTTTGGGTTTAATTATTGATAAACACGCAGGTCTGCTGCGGCGGGGGTATTTCCCTATGGGAAATTCGCTAAAACCAAGTGATTTACTTGGTCTTGGAGTCACAGTACTATTTCATTACAACACAAGAAACAATTCTAATTTGGCTTTCAACCGTCATAATCTTAGATTTTATGAAAAAAAACCTTCATATGCTGGAATTAGATTCTTCAACCGTCTTCCTCCTGACATAAAATCAATAGATAATTTTTGCGTTTATAAAAATAAGCTTAAACAGTTTTTGATTAGTAAACATTTATATTCATTTAATGAATTTTTTTAGTAACCTCAACTCTTTTGTAGACTGTGTTTTTAGCTTTTTTGTTTTCTATTCTATCTTTCTTGACTTTTTTGTAAATATATGTAGTCAATCTGCTCTGTTAGATTTTTAAGTACAACTTGAAAAAATTGTAAAAGTAACACCATTCATGTATACCTTGTATATAACTGAATAAAGGCATTTTGTATCTTGTATTCCTACAAATGCTCGGACGAGTTCGTAAACCAGACATATCGGTCAATGGGAACGGGTATTTTGGGGGGGTTTTGTACCCCAAAATGGGGTTTTATGCGTTTTTCACATATAATTTTTAAATATTTCTAATTTTATATTTCACCATTGGAATCAGCTTAAAAAACTACACAATTAAGTTCCTTAAAGTTTTTCTCTATCTCCAACGGTTACCGAGATATAAAAAAATCTAAACACAGTACGTTGTATTTTGAGGCTCCAATGTTAATCTTATGGGGGATAAGGAAAAATTAATATTTCCCATATTATTCAATATTTTTGGATAAAACTTGATATTTAGCTTCATGTGGTTGAGATCTACCCATTTATGCTTAAAAATCATAGTTTATGTGTTTATCATGGCAGCAAACCTGCATACTCTCTTTCCATATTAATCATATAAGGAATAGGCAAACTCTTTTATCTATGGACAGGTGTTGATGAAAGTTGGTATAAATGTTAAGATAAAAATTATTTCTGGTAGAAATGACTACTTTCAGTGTTCCTCACAGCAGCTGACCTGCACACTCTTTCCCATTGTTATCTTATGGAAAATAGGCAAATAATTCTCATGTTTATGGACAGATTTTGACCAGAACTTGTCATATATTATTATTATTATATTATTGATTTGGGAATTCGCTGAGTACGCAGGTCAGCTGCGGCGGGGGTATTTCCCTACGGGAAATTCGCTAAAACCAAGTGATTTACTCGGTCTTGGAGTCACAGTACTATTTCATTACTTTTCCTAATTTTCTTTGATTAAGACCTTTATTTTTTCTTATCATAATAGGATTTTACATCCCACTCAGTGTATAATGAACTTTTTATTTGTATATAGTTTATAACGACATGCCCAAAGTGATAAGTTGTAACTTTGCAAAGTGAAAAAAAACAAATTGAGAATACTTACAGACTGGTCAGATATCCGTTTGCCAAATATGAGATACTCATGTTTGATATCGTCAGGGAGAGCCGGATCAGAGGAGAGGCCTCGCTTGCGGACAGACACGTTGGACAGGCCACCCCCTCCCATGGGTACCCATCCTCCCGTGCTGTCATCCCTAGTCATCACCTGGGCGCGGACACGGACCAAGTAGTTTCCACTGAAACAAACAAAACAGATTTTGTGAGGTTAAAAACTAATCTAGGCGCTAAGCAGCCCAGTTCCTGGGTCAGAATGATGGACCTTCCATAGAAGGTCCATAGAAGGCTTGGATAGAAGTGGTATACTATTGACACATATCCAACCTCTTTTTCGGTGCCCTCCATTGTTTTAAGCGGAATTTACACTGTATGGTGTGTCCATGACGGTTTTTAACCCTTCCGAGCGTTTTCCATATATATACACACACAACTCTTTTTTATGTCTATAATACCTTAGGACATGAATAAATATTATTGTTAAAGTTTTTTGTTTGGTGAATTTCTATTTTGTGGGTTTGATATCACTGATCTTGAAACATCTGTTCTACCAACTACCCGAGTCATTCTCGTGTTACATGGTATCGACCATGTTGTTACTTGCGCACATACAGTATTTTTTATGTCCAGTTAGGTTAGTGAAATATATTCAGTCCATTAGACTGAGATGTAATGTTTAGTGAAAATGACTTTTAGGTTGAATGATTCAAATTTTGAAGAAGACAATAGAACTTCTATATAGATGCCAAAACAAATGTGGTCATAAAAAATGGAAAAAATTATTTTTATGAAAATGTTTGTAACATCAACCTCAACCATTACATGGAATTGGAATTTCTGAAATATCTGAAATATATTTTCTGACACCAACCAAAATATTTTCGCACAAAGTGGCTGATGCTTGGTAAGGATTAATACAGTAAAACCTCACTAACTCGACACTCGGTAACTCAACAGCTGACACAACACCTCTATATTACAGTACTCGTGCTTTTGATTTTTTAAGGTCAATGGATTAGCCTAGATGGACAATCGATCTATTGCACACTTTTAGAATGTTTCAAGGTCAAAGGCCTTAGCATAGATAGGCATAGATGGGGTAGAGTAGTTTGTCTAGAGTAGTTGACTTATTTGCAGAAGAATGTTTATCATTGGAATAAAAACAATTATCAATTAAGCCTTTTTTCAGAAGTTGTTTCTCTAATTCTTGAATATTTGACATTTCATCAAAGGCTGTTTACTCAATATATTACAAAAGGCCTACTCATGCAAGGATTGTCCTGTAGTAAATTTATATGTGAAATTTGAGTCTGTTATGTATTAATTCATTAAAGTTCATGAAAAATTGCAATGTTCTCGTAACTTGACAACCTCTGGGTCCACAAAGTGTCATTAGTGAGGGAACTGAATTGTTGATTTACATACTTGTACATACTATTAAATTACGGACTATTGACATGAGTAAATGACAGATGGTGAGTGTTCTAATACAATACAGGAAGTTTACTTAGATGTTTCTTTATTTTGATTTTATGGCTTCATTTTTGTTTCCTTATTTTTGTTTAACAGATTTTTATGTAATTTTTTTTTACTTTGTATCATGAAGTATTTGGAAAAAAGAGTGCTTATCTTATTTGTTTATCTTTTAGGGTAAAGGAGACCATGACAGGACTCATATCACGGACATGAGGATAGGAGCCGTGTCGTGGTCTTCGTCACCGTCGGTGTACTCTAAGTAATTTGTGTGTGGCCAGCTCAATGTACAATGTGTGTTATAATAGGTATTTTAATGTGATTTTTAATTTAATTTATTATTTGTGACAACTTGTTTTGAGCAACCATACTGACAAGGCTTGAAAATGGGATCATAAGAGTCCCGAAACTAGTCACCTGTTGACTACAATAGAATTGAAGGACGAAGGTACTGTAAGCTATGATAAGTAATCCTAGATACTCTTTACCAAAACTTTAAATCCTGAAAGGTCATAATTACATTACATTACATTTAAAAGAATATTACAGATACAATCCCAAAACTAATTTTCTCATTCACATCCACAAACAAGCCAAATTTAAATCAGACTAGTATCAGTGTCTGCACATAGGCCTACTTCCTCCCTAAAAGTAAAGATAAATCTGTAACTAAAACAACTGTAAGATACAAGGCCTCAAGGTATATTTAACAAATCATACATTAGATATTAATTGAGATAAAGAACTCTGAGATGTCTTTTGTGACATTGTAGCCAACGTACACAGCATTCTCAGTTATTGATAACTTACTTAGTATTACTCTCCCAGGGCCATTTATATCTCAGGTGATATTTAGCCGCACCAAAAAAGCCTCTCCAATATGACCTATCCTCTGCATCTTCCTCTGTTACTCCAACTCTCTGCATATCTGACTTGGCCTGGTCCCACCATCTCTGTTTTGGTCTCTCATGAGGTCACCTTTCTTTGGGGTTATTTTTAAAGATTTTTCAGTTGAGACCCTTCTTAGAAAATCCCCAGCCTTTCTTAGTCTTAGACTCTTGACCTCACTCACAATGTCTGTTGTATTATACAGGTATCTATTTCCCTATTGTGTTTTCTCCTCCACTCCTCCTGGTCATACAAGTGTCAATATATCTTCCTCAAGACCTTGTTTTCGAAGACAATTAGTTTCTTTTCTTCTTTCTTGTTTCATATCAAAGTTTCAGATTCATAAAGTAAAACCAGAACAACTATTGCTTTATACAACCTAATTTTAGCGAATTTCCCATAGGGAAGTAGCTATTACCGTAGGTCTCATGGCAAGAGTTTAGCCCAGGACCATGTTATTTTTTCTTCTTTAGGTGCCCAGAGACCAAAAACAATAGTCGTTAAAATTTTTATATATATAAATGTATATATATATATGTATATATGTGTCTGTTAGCACAATAACTCGCGTAAAAATGGTGCGATCGAGACCAAATTTGGTAGAGACGTGTATTCCTACAAATGCTTGGACGAGTTCGTAAACCAGACATATCGGTCAATGGGAACGGGTATTTTGGGGGGGTTTTGTACCCCAAAATGGGGTTTTATGCGTTTTTCACATATAATTTTTAAATATTTCTAATTTTATATTTCACCATTGGAATCAGCTTAAAAAACTACACAATTAAGTTCCTTAAAGTTTTTCTCTATCTCCAACGGTTACCGAGATATAAAAAAATCTAAACACAGTACGTTGTATTTTGAGGCTCCAATGTTAATCTTATGGGGGATAAGGAAAAATTAATATTTCACTTATTAACCAATATTGTTGGATAAAACTTTATATTTAGCTTCATTTGGTTGAGGTTCATCCATTCATGCTTAAAAATCATAGTTTATGTGTTTATCATGGCAGCAAACCTGCATACTCTTTTCCCATGTTAATCATATGGAGAATAGGCAAACTCCTTTATTTATGGACAGATGTTGATGAAAGTTGGTATAAAGGTTAAAAATAAATGTTTTTGAAGGTATAAATGCCTACTCTTAGCGTTCCTCACAGCAGCAAACCTGCACACTCTTTCCCATGTTAATCTTATGGAGAATAATCAAATAATTCTCATGTTCATTAACAGATTTTGACCACTTGACTTGTCGTATTTTATTATTATTATATTATTGATTTGGAAATTCGCTGAGTACGCAGGTCTGCTACGACGGGGGTATTAGTTTTGTGACAGTGATTTTAACGAAAATAATCTATTTCATGTATATAAACATTTGTTTGCTGAATTTATTCTGTGCTGCATCTCGATTTCTTCTGAATTTTTGTGGGGTATTGTGACTCCGAGGTATTTAAATTCTTGCACTTGTTTAAATTCATGACAACTTAAACAAATTGATTTATAACTCCAAACCATATCTATGTAGTTAAATTAAATACACAATGTAAAACATTTTATGTTCAGTGCAGGTGTCAGGAGGTCTCTGGGCCTATTAGATTTCACTAGTAATTAATTTTAGTGCCTGAAGAACTCATACACTTCCCTATTAGGACAAATAGTACCTGTCAGCCCATTTGGTTGCTCTAGGAAAAGCCTTAGTAACAGTAAAAATTACGAACTAAACTAAATAACAAATAGTGTCTGGCTTAGGAGGCGACACCAGCCCCACCCCCGCCTGGGGGACTCAGAATGGACACCAGCTCAGTCTGGATTTCCCTTTGTAACAGAACTGGCTGGTTTGCAGGTGTTATAAAAAAATGTGATGCTGGTGCAACCTAATAATAATATCTAAACATTTTAAAATCATCTCTCATAAGGTGTAGGCAGGAGAGGCCAAATTTCTGATACCACACATCAATATATAGTCATTAATAAATTCAAATATATCATGTCCTTGTTCAAGCTTAAATACAGCTCTATTAACAATTTATATAACTATGGCCACCTGTTCACGTTTTATATTAAATACTCATTTGTTTACCAAAGCCGTTTATTGTATCATTTCAAAAACTATATCACTGCCAATCTTAATAAATGCTAGATTTTCAATAAATGATTTATTTATTTTCCGTATATGTTCGGCGATTCTACCTGTAGTTTTGAAATGCATATATTTTCATAAAAGTCAAGGTAAAAAAAGAGTATTACTAGTTTTAAGCTGTTGTATTGTTGGATCAATCTCTCCTTTTATCAGGAGGCCTCTGGGTGAAAAAGGATTTAAAATCATCACTTTAAAAAAAATTAGATCACTTCCACTGTCAATCTCTGCTTCTTGCCATCGCCATTTTGTGTATTTTTATAAATGTTAATAAGTGAGGATAAGGGAATTATTTTTATCTTTAAAAATAGCACCAAGGCGCAACATTTTTATCTTTACAACCTGTAAGGTCACGTTCATAGTCCAATAATTTTTAAAATCCACGTTTAAAGAATAAAATAATCTAATAAAAAATAAATAACTGTTACTTTTAGTTATGTAATTTTATATATTTCTATAAACTATAGGGCCTAAATGCCTTTACAATGCAGTGTCTGTATGGGCAATAGACTCGCCACAGTTTGATACTTATCTAACTGCAGCTTTTCATCCCACAAAGCTCTCCTCATACTAATGGTTATTTTGTTTTAAATAATGGAGATTCAAGGCCTATTTTTACATATTGAAATACAAACCAAAAGGTAAATATTCCAACTACAGTAGGCTATCCTACCAATCTATATCAAATCGACCTTAGACTTACTTTTTACACTTTCTAATAACCTTTTAACCCTCCCAGTGCCGCGCCGCACGATCGTGCGCTTATAATGCTTATTATGAGTGCCAAACGCACGATCGTGCGTATTTATGCAGCGCTGCTTTCAATCACGTCTAAATCTTATATTTACCGCATAAACTACTCGTTTTTGGTATCAATGGATTCAGCAAAACATCTTATATAGTAATATCACCATTAAAAAAATATTGATTTAGTCAGCTGTGTTCCTGAGGTCTGTCTAAAGTTCTTATTTTTCTGACACTGGACAGTGACGACAGCAGCTGCTCAATTGGTTTGTTGTTGTTTGTTTAGGTTTAAAATGGATTCAAATAACCTACGATCGGACGATATCCGAGATATATTGAATGAATATGACAGTGATAGTGATAGTGATATTGGGGAAAATATTGAAGCAGTACCAGATAATATTTCCTTACAAGATTTTTCAAGTGGAAGTGGGGATGACTACGTCCCAGACTTTGGTGATTTGTCCTCTGATGATGCATCTTCTCCAGATACAGGTAGGCCTAGGCCTATTCAAGTTGCTGACAATTTGCAAATGTCAAACACTTCAACATCAACTGCCATTCCCTTACCTGCTCCTAGTCAGCCCACATGGGTAAGAGTTTATCCTCCTGAGCCTGAAAATAATATTGAGGAGAATTTTCAAGTAAGGTCTTGTGGGCCTAAGAACTTGCCCCCCAGAAATTCACACCCAATTGATTATTTTTCAATTTTCTTTCCCCTAAATATACTTACTAACATAGTAAAGCATACCAACTACTACGCTAACACAAAAATTCAAAACAAAAGGGCTTCAAATGAAATGACAAGGTTTTCTCGGTTGCAGCAATGGTCTGATGTCACTGTAATAGAATTAAAAAAATACTTTTCGATCCTCATAAATATGGGCCTAACTGTCAGGAAATTGATGGCTGCATACTGGGACACAAGACCCTCTCAGATCATTCCTTTTTATAGCCAAACTATGTCCCGTAACCGGTTTTTTTTTAATCAATAGTAACCTGCATCTCACAATGGCACCAACTCTTAGACGTGGGCAGCCAGGCTATGATCCTTGGTCTAAGATAAGGCATATGCTTGACCACATGAACAAAACTTTCAAACACCACTTTATACCGAGTCAAAACGTTTGCATCGATGAAAGCCTAGTAGGTATGAAGAATCGTTGTGCTTTTATACAATACCTACCTAACAAAAAGCATTCTCGTTACAGCATAAAAAAGTTTGAAGTTTGTGATAGCAAGACCAGTTACATCATGCATGTGGAATTGTACAGTGGAAGTGACTTCTTGAAAGAAGATCCAAGACCATTTACGGAAAAAGTCATTCTAACCACAATGGAAAAATCTAATTTGCTCGATAAGAACTATCATGTTTTTCTGGACCAATTTTACACAAAATTCCCCTTGGGTAAAAGGCTCTTTGACAGGAAAACATACATGACTGGCACTATAAATAAAAATTCAAAACATCTCAGTAAAATATGTACTGGTCAGAAGCTTGGAGCCAGAGAGAGTATTTATTTTAGGAGGGAGGAAGCTTTGTTGGTAGGGTTTAGGCAAAAGGCGACAAGGAAACCGGTATACCTGTTGACAACAGCATGCCACGCAGAGGACAAACTAGTTAGAAGTAAAAAAGGATTAGAAGGTGTAAAACCTCTGGTAATATACAAATACAATCAATCCATGGGTGGAGTTGATGTGTCAGACAAATCCATCTACCACACCTCCTGTAGCCGGCAAACTTCCAAATACTGGAAGAAGATCTTTTTTAACCTAATTGATATGAGCCTTTTTAATGCATACATTTTATACAAAAACAATACAGATACTCCAATTTCAAGAAAAGACTTTTTGGTCTCAATAATAGACAGTCTGGCTTCTGCACAAGAACAACCTGCTGTTGGACCTGGACCTGGAGGTGACCCTGGAGCGGATCACCATATAGAGCATCTTCCGGGACAGCTTTCACGGTTTTGTGAAGTGTGTTCAGCAAAAAATTTAAAAAAGAGGAGCAGGTACTGGTGCCCTGGATGTAATACTGGAGTGCACAGGGAATGCTTTCACCTTCTGGAACATTTTTGGAGGCCCTTACGGAAGGGGAGAAAACGACAGGCCTCTAGCAGTGATTCGGAGTAAATAATTGTGGTGTAAGGACTCAGTGTTTTACCTGTGATGTAAATATATAGTGTAATAATTGCAAATATGAATATGCCTTTTTGAAGCTTATGATTTTCTCTACAAAACTGCTATTTTGGAAATGTTATTGTGTTTGTGAATATAATTGTAAAAGTACTGCTCAGTGGAAAAATATTTTTCCAAAAAAATAATTTTTGACTTTTGACAACCAGAAACTATTATCTTCTGATGGTGAGTAACTTTTATTTATGTTTTTTGCATTCTGCATGATTTTAGCTTTACACTGATATATAAAACATAATGTAAAACCTTCAGACTGTATTTTTTGTGGACTTTTTAACGTTATTCTGCTTAATTCCATAAAATGGGCCGGCACTGAGGAA